>CM063500.1:43578522-43593522 GCA_032207245.1 Pardosa pseudoannulata
GAAATCGTCAAAGACTTACAGATCAGGACCGGTTTGAACTAGGAAGAAACTTCGGACTTCTCCCGATCAATAGAAGGGTCCGTTGGTTTTTCGGGATTCTAACCCCTCCGTTCAGGAGTGGACCCCGGTTTTTTTCTCCGCGGGGCAGTCTGATTTTTTTGAGATGACAAGGTTGTTACCAGAGGAGAGAAGAGGGTGAACACTCCTGGTATCCGCAGCTTGGGGAATAGAGATTTTGGACCGACACGAAAAAAAAGAATAGCAGCGCCATTTTTGGAGACCGACGCCGAATCCAGAGGAGTCATCCATTTCTACAAATGATAAGTTGTATTCCAATTGTAATTCTTAGGCATCTAATAATATAAAATTATGTAATCAAGACATATTTATCCATGTGTTTTTTGATGAGTTTTAATTTCTTCTTTTTCAAACACTAGGCCAACGTAACATTATTTTTACAGATGACAAACATAGTTTATAAACTTTTAGCTTCGGAAGCAAGACTTTGACAACGATTTCGACTACCAATTTACCTACTTAGTACCTTTCCATTCTGCGCCATTTTTTTAACCCTCGGTGGTAAACAGCTTTTCCTAAGAGCGCTTTCAAACTTACCAACACGACAGCGATAAATCTTAGATGACTATCGTTCTCCGACATCGGTTCACTTAAGATGTACTAAGGTGAGCTTCTCGCTTTCCCACCAACCGATTCAACGAAATTTTGTCGCTTTCGAAAGGCCGATATCGTTTATCGGGCCGTTTTGTCATTCCGCAAGCGCTATTTCTTTTGAATCGGTCAGACATTTTGGGAGCTATCGCTACCCACGTTGTTTGCTTTGGATTAATGAATTATGCTTTTTGTAATACAGTTGTTACATGACTTTATTTTTAAATTCATTATTAATATAGTATTTAAATGCTTAAATTTCTTACCCCTTAAATTGACGCATTCTGCTCAGATTTTAATGTTATGTTTTTGTCCCTTTCTTGATCATAGATGCAATTTTATCGTATATTTGCTATTACTACTGTTTGAATTTCACATCTGTTATATTAAGTTTTCATCTGCAATAATTAATAAGTTTATTTATCACATACTGTTACTTTTGAAAGCAAATTACTGAGTCTATGAAATTTGGATTTAAGATTGTTTAATAAATTTAAAGAGGTAAAGTTACTAAAGAAAAAAAATGATTTGGTAAATGTGTTAATAATTAAAATTAAATAGATTTAAAAAGGGAAACGAAAATGACAAAAATAATTAAATAAAATTAGAAAAGAGCAATTAAAACTGAAAACATTTTTATTCCTATTTCTTTAATATACTATTGTTTTAAACAACAATCATTTTAATTATTTGAAGAGATGCCAGAATTTTAGCAAATTTAAGAGAGTTACAGAAAAAAATTTAAATTTTTGAAATGGAATTTAAAAAAAAAAAACCACCGAGAATCGAACCCGAGGCGGAAAAATACTAGCGCTACGCTCTAACACTACGCCAAAACGGCTCACGCATTGAGTGTTAAATTGATTTTTTCACAAAAATAGAGGCGGAGCCAAAGATTTACTAGCATTCTACTGGTGGAAAGAATATAAGATATTGGTGCCTAGTGGTAGCCTCCAATGTTTTTAAAATGTGTGCAATGAAACAGAGTTAATATTTACTTTTCTAACAATAATTGTTGTACTAAGTCTATAAAAGTTACTACTTCAGTCATTATAAAACTTGTGCGAGCTTACCGCCATCTTTAAATGAAACGGTATCGGTAGAGTGGAAACACTGCTTTCTAGACAACACGATACCGTTTAGTCGTTGCAATATTTACCGGCATATACAGAAGTTGTCGTGTTGGTAAGTGGGAAAGAGTTCTTAGGATTAGGCTTTGAGATATTTACCACGAAACAATTCACTCCGCAACAGTAAACAAAAAAGAGAGAGAATATAATCACGAGTTATCATTTAAATATGTCCATACTTTAAATATTTAAATGAAACCTGGAAGAAGGTAGTATCATGCTTACCGTTAATGTTAAAATAAAAGAAAAAAGAAAACTAGCGAAAAAAATTTAAAAAGATAACCAAAATTAAAACGAAGACCTAAATTTGGTAAGTTAATTGGGTTCCCAGATAATATGAGGAAATAGGTTGCTTTTAATTAATTAAATTTTGAGAGAGGGGGAGTCTCCAAGCATGGGTTCAGCAACGGGAGTGATATGAAACAAACGCTTGTCTATACAGAAATTTGAATTTGTGCTATTATGTACTAATGAGTGATACAAACATCTTGAAAAACATATGATTAAAAAGTAACAAGAGAAAGGAAAATAAATTGGCAACTAATTGAAAACTCCTGAGATTTTTAGTGACTCCTGAAAATGCTTATATTAGATTCCCGATCTATTACATTAGTTTCCTGATTATTTACTTTTCCTTACACAAACACACACATACATATATATATATATATATATATATATATATATATATATATATATATATATATATATATATATATATATATATATATATATATATATATATATATATATATATATATATATATATATATATTTATATTATATATATATATTATATATATATATATATATATATATATATATATATATATATATATATATATATATATATATATACATATATATATATATATATATATATATATATATATAATTTTCCTAAAGTATTTCTTGATTTGTTTTAATATGCTTACATACCGTGCTTCATAGACAAAATATACACAAAAACATTATTTAACCACAAAATATAATAGAGAGAAAACCTTTTGAGAAAAGAAAAGAATTCTAAAGTATTATCTGCAATTTTAACTCCAGCAGAGTATTAAATTATTCATTTTCACGGGTCTAGAGAAGCTATAAAATAGGAATTGCATTCAATTTTCTATTTTTGAGAAATATATCAAACGTCGTAGAAAAATTCCCCCTAGGATACAGTTTTAAAAAAAATGACATTTTTCTCAAAAAATATAAAAGACGAGCAATGTAGTTTGTGAAATACCTGTAATAATGTTTTGAGAAGGAAGTTTAAAAACACTTGTTGCAGGGTGCGATATGCTTTGGAATTTCGAATGAGATTGATTCCTTAAAGAATTGAGAATTGCTTATGAATTCTAAGAACTACACTCATGTCCATAATTTAAGGATAATGAAGTTCAGGCAATGAAAGAGACAAAAGCAAAAAAAAATTTGACTTATTTGTAAAGTCTATTTATTAAACAAAAGGTAAAGAGCAAAAAAGATGCTATATGTTTGACATAATTAATAAAAATTGTGATTTTTACTCCCTGGAGCAAATTTCAAAAAAGAACCTATTTACAGAAAACAGTATAACATGGTTAGTATGATGGTTAATTCGGAGTATGTCTCACGGACGATGCAATACAAGCGTTACAACTCCTACGCATGCTGAGTATCAGATTATCAATCTGATCTTGGGGAAAATTTCACCACTCATCAAGCAATGCCCTTCGAAGTTCCGATAGACAGTTGAGAGGGGGGTTGACGGGCTGCAATTCGTCGGCCAAGCATGTCCCACACATGCTCTATTGGATTCTAGTCCGGTGAGTATGCTGGCCAATCCATACGGGTGATATCCTCCAATTGAAAGCATTCGTCTACAAAGTTTGCACGGTGAGGTCGGGCGTTGTCATCCCTATACAGAAATTCGGGACCAATGGCGCCCCGAAACAAACGTATATGTTGTTCCAGAATGACATCCCGATAGATGTGGCCAGTCATCGTTACACTCTGAACATGCAGGTCAGTTCTGGAACCAAGAATAATTCCTCCCCAAACGAGCCATCCTGCACCACCGCAACGGTGTCGTTCAGTGGTGTTCTCTTGGTGGTAACGGGTACCTGGCGCTCTCCATATGAAAGTCCGGCGAGAATCAGAATGTAAACTGAACCTGGACTCGTCGGAAAACATCACACAAGACCACTGTTGCGGTGTCCACAATGCATGCTCTCTAGCCCAGCATAATCGCAGGCGACAGTGAGTTGCGGTAAGGGGAACACATCTGACAGGCCTACGAGCATATAGACCAATGTTCCCTAAGCGTCTGTACACGGTCTGCCTTGAAACTGTCGTACCGGTAGCTGAAGAGGGCTGACGAGACAGGTCTGATGGTGTGCTCCGTCTGTTTCTTTTGGCAGTAACTGCCAAATACCGGTCATCATTCGGCGTAGTAACTCGGGGGCGACCTGTGCTGTAACATCTACTCACATTACCATCATGTTTGGATCGTTGCCAAAGCCTGGATATGACAATCTGGGCGATTCCAAGTTCCTCGGATACTTCCAGCTGGGTACGTCCACATTCCAGTCGTCCGATAATTCTACCACGTAAAAAATCATCCAAATGCTTCCTTTGTGCCATAACTATGCAGTTATTGCACTGAAAGGCTTTTAAAGCGCTTGTGAACAATTTTACTTCTTTGCTACTATTCCTTATATACCCCTTTCATACACTCTCGTCATTGTGACGTACTATCCGCGCCATCTGGTGGTTTCCTGCAATTTGCATATTCTTCTTCAAGATGTGTGTGATAATTCTACAGGTGAAATTTTTATTTTAGAGCTCAATTTCTGTGTGATTCTGATATATCCTTAATTTATGGACATGAGTGTGTATGTTCTTATATAAATTAAGCTTTATGCAGTAAGGAGGATTAAAATTTCTAGCTGGACATTCTAGCATTTATATATATATATATATATATATATATATATATATATATATATGTATATGTATATATATATATATATATATATATATATATATATATATATATATATATATATATATATATATATATATGTATGCATATGTATGTATGTATATGTATGTATGTATATGTATGTATGTATATATATATATATATATATATATATATATATATATATATATATATATATATATATATATATATATATATATATATATATATATATATATATATGTATATATATATGTATATATATATATATATATATATATATATATATATATATATATATATATATATATATATATATATATATATATATATATATATATATATATATATATATATATATATATATATATATATATATATATACAGATCAGTCATATTAAAGGGAATTTTAGGTCTTGAGTTCCGTAATTAGCCAGCTACTAGATAGCGCCAGCTACTAGATATATATGTATATCTATGAATATATATATATATATATATATATATATATATATATATATATATATATATATATATATATGAATATATATATATATATATATATATATATATATATATATATATGAATATATATATATGTATATATATGAATATATATATATATATATATATATATATATATATATATATTGCATGTGTAATTCTAACAATTAACTAGGATTTATTCAAATTCTAAATTCTTTCTTACACTCAATTTATATTTAATTTCAGGATGCAGGCCACTTAGTTCTTAGAAACTGAACTTTCAACTTCTGGTAACAATTACAACCAGTAATGAAAGTGTAGATTAACCATGGGAAATTAAATAAAAAATAACATCTTACCGTTTTGTATTGGCTTGTAGTAAGCATTGAGATGGTTTAGCACTAAAATATAGGAATTAACGATGTAAAATCCAATGAAAAAATTAATTTAAAGACTCACATAATAACACAAAATTTATTACACGAGAACACACTCAAAACACATCATAATTAATATGTACATATAATAGAGAGCGCTATCTAGTAGCTGGCTAATTACTGAACTCAAGACCTAAAATTCCCTTTAATATGACTGATCTGTATATATATATATATATATATATATATATATATATATATATATATATATATATATATATATATATATATATATATATATATATATATATATAAGCCAAATATACCAAATTTAGCGGGACACTTGGCAGACCAGTATGCCCGGGTTGAGGAAAATAATAGGGGAAAATTTTAATGAGTTTCAAGTGTAAATTTTGGGGTCAGTTTGTTTCCCGTCGTTACATATAGTAGACAAGATTCGAACCTGTGCGAGGAAACCCCAATGGATTTCGAATCCTGTCGACTATGTGTAACGATGGGGAACAAAATGGCTCCAAAATTTACATTTGATACCCATTAAAATTGCCCCTCTTTTTTTTCTCAGCCCGGGCATACTGAGCTGAAAAGTGTCCCGCTAAATGTCTGTCCTGAAGAATCACATCAGTCGTCGTGCCGAACGTAATCTTTCTTTTATCTTCTCAAAATTGTACAAAATCCAGAGGCATCTGTACCGGACTATGTCAGAACGCTCTCTCTAATTCCAACCTTTTGCGAGAGACGACCAAATACCGTGGGAAAATGCTGAGGCAACAGTTAATTGCTTAGAGAGAGTAACCTTTGATTTGAGTCATAGGCCAAATTGTTGAGCTCCAGATGACTATTATTGCTGATTGTTACAGATTTTTCGTGGGAGAGTTATTACTTAATCAATAAAATACCAGCAATATCATTTTTTGTTTTGAGAATCAAAGAAATAATTTCGGGGTTCGATTGAAGGAATAAAAACTTCCTTGTTCAAATTGCATGGCTGGGAAAATATGATTAATATAGAGAGAAGAAATTAAGATTTAGAATAATGAATGGGGATAAGGGATAATTTTGTATGCTTTTAAGGACTTAGATATTGAAATTATTACACACACACACACACACACACATATATATATATGTGTATGTATGTATGTATATATATACATATATAAATGCATATATATATATATATATATAGTTCAGATTACTTACGCACGTAATATTTATATTTATAAACATATATATATATATATATATATATATATATATAGTAAAACCTCCAAAGTTGACCACCTCTGTACGTTGACCACCTCTCTATGTTGACCGAAATTTATTAGTTTGAATGGTCACAACGCATTTTCAATGGCGATTTACCTCTCTATGTTGACCACCTCCGTAAGTTGTATGTTGACCAATTTTTAGGAGATTTTACTCTCTGTAGCTTGACCACTGATGTTTTCTTGAATTAGATTTTTCCTCCGGTTGTTCAATACCTGGTTTCCAGGAATTTCTTTATCAGTCAATCGGATTATCTGAGCAACAAATGCACCCCCCCTCTTTGGTGCCCCATTCATTGTTCACTTCCAGTATGGTAGTGTGGGAGGGAAATACCAGAGAATACTTAGCCTTTTGTTAAAATGAAATGATATTGTTGCCTTTTGCATGCTTTCCTTTCTTGGATTGGCTGTAATTGCTGAAATCTGCCTGTCAGAAGAGTGGGATATGTGTGTAGCGGTGTAGAATTGAACGAACTACGCAGAATTGGAAAACAACTTGTATCGCTTACATGTGAAACACGTTCTGTTCTTTTTTTCTAGACATCGCGTAGTAGCAGTACCAGTCGTTTATTTGCGATTTTTTATTAAAAATGGCGAAAAGAAAAGCTCTAAGAGAACTTAAATTAAAGGAGAAAGTGGATCTTCTTAATTTTCTGGAAAGCAGCAGCCAAAGAAAGACAGCAGAAAAATTTGGTGTGAGTAAGACAACTGTGAGCAACATTTTAAAACGCAATTAAGATTATCTGGAAAGATATTCTTCCGAAAACGGGGAACTTCAAAGTAAAAGGAAAAAAACGTGTCTCGACGCTGTGAATGAAGCCACATTTCGTTGGTTTACAGAGATGAGATCAATTAATGCAAGAATATCGGGGCCTATGCTTCAGGAAATAGCAAAAAAAAAATTGCAAAAGAATTCGAAATTGACGACTTCCAAGCGTCAGCAGGTTGGCTTGAAAAATTCAAACTACGATAGGAGATCTCTCAAAAAGTTTTGTGTGGGGAATCGAATGAGATTTCAGCTGAAGTGATGGAGAAGTTTATTGAAAAATTCCCAGAGTTGGCTAAAGGTTTTAAAGATGATTACATCTTTAACCCTCTAAGCGGTTCGCACGTACAATTCCACCAAACCGATGTTGTCTTCCAAACGTACAATTTTCGACCTCTAAAAATGCTCCGAAAATGGATGTAGTGTACATTTCTGCCAGTGCTTTCTGCGGTAGGAGGGTCAGGTCGATTGTTTAGGAACTGCACCCCTCTTTGACTAACATTTATTGAGGGATGCACCTCTACCCCTGAGGCGCAAAGACACTGATAGCTTTTCATCGCTTTGTCCCGTTTGTTTTTTCGCTCAATTTCGAAGTATTTCGTTTGCGGTAACTGATGCATCTCTAATTGCACCACTTAAATATCTTGGACGACTTTCGTAAAAAAATATAAATAAATCTCTCAAAGAATATTTTTATTTGTACTTTTAGAATCCATTATTTCTTATGGGATGAACTTCGAGACTTGACGAGCTTTATGTGCATTAAAAATTAAAAATCTATAATATCTATTTATATATCTATTTATAACCGGAAGTAAAGGGACAATAACGAGGGTGGGGTTCGAGTACTAGTCAACTAAGGGTGAAGGAAAAAATCATAGAACGCTTTGGCCACTGACACAGTAAACCTTTAGCGTATTTTTTTAGACTTTTTTCCTCGGTGTGTTCCACTAGGAGGGTTAATGCTGATGAATGCGGTCTCTTCTTTAAAGCAATGCCTGATAGAAGTCTAATAATGAAGGGTGACTCTTGCAAAAGAGGAAAACTTGCAAAACAGCTTTTTACTGTTCTTCTATGTGCTAGTATGACAGGAGAAAAATTGAAGCCTATGGTGATCGGCAAAACCGCAAAACCCCGTGCATTTAAAAATGTAAAACCTGATGACCTTCCTGTTTTTTGGAGAGCGATTAAATCCGCTTGGATGACCAGTACTTTATTCTAAGAGTGGGTTAGAGGAATTGATGCAGAAATGAGGAAAATGAAGCGATCTATTCTACTTACCGTGGATACTGCCCCAGCCACCCAAAAGTGAATAATCTCACAAATGTGAAGCTAAAATTTTTGCCTTCAAACACAACTTCGAAAACGCAACCTTTAGATCAAGGCATTATTCAGTCTTTCAAAGCGCACTACAGAGCTCAAGTGCTGGAATGGGTGATCACGAAAGCACAAGCCTGTGGTCCTTCTGCGTTGGCATCATCAACAGCTGCATCAGTAAATGCTTTGAATGCTGTTCATTGGATTAATTCTGCTTGGAATAAAGTTACTCAAGCCACGATTAAGAACTGCTGCAAGAAAGCTGGATTTGTTACAGCTACAACATCGGTACAAGAGGATGAGCTTCCTCTATTTCCCTTGCAAGTTTTTGATGGAGTTAATTTTGAAGATTATGTTACCATGGATGATGAGTTAGTAACATGTGTTGAACCAGACCCAGAGGCAATCTTCAGTGAGATACTGTCTGGGACTAACCACAGCGAGGACTCTAAGGTACTAGAAATGGACGGCGAAGAGGATGATGATCCAAGTGACGATGAAACTGAAAACTACCCAATTCTGAAGGAAGACGATGTAAAGCGCATGATGGAGCAAGTTAAAGATTTCGCTGCAGAAAAATGCCCAAGCATGTTTAATGGACTTATAAACTATGAAATTGCTTTTTGCAGTTACCAAATGAACAAAAAGAGGACTCAAACAAAAGTTGAATCATTCTTTCAAAATTTGTAAAAATGTGCTGTATTTTCAGTAAAAATAAAAATGAGTGCAAACTTTTTTCTAAAATTTTATTTAAAAAATACAAAAAAAAGCTTCCTAACTTTTTTCTAATATTGTACTATAGTAAATATTTTTTAAAAATTACATAAGTTGACCACCTCCGTATGTTGACCACTTAGTTACAGTCCCTTAGGTGGTCAACTTATGGAGGTTCTACTGTATATATATATATATATATATATATATATCAGACTACTTACCCACGATATACTAGCATTTTATTTATGTTAATATAGTGAAATAAAATTGCTTTTGGGATATAACATATGCTAAAACTACAAAGGATTATTTTCATTTTAAAATGAATCTAAAATGTGTTTTTAAACAAAATTCAAACACACAAAATGTTTCCATTTCAAAAGTGTATTCAGCATAAAAATACAAATGAGTCACCTAACAGTTTTAAGGTGTTATCTGTAATTTAAAACTAAAGCAGACTGTTAAATTATTCATTTTCTTAAATCTTAAAAAATTTTTGAAAAAATATTCTATATTTTAGTTTTTCAAAATACATCAATTCCTCTAAGGGATGATGCCCTCGAGGAATCAGTATAAAATGTGATATTTATGAACATAAAATAGACAGAGAAAAATAACTTGTGGAAAACCTGTATGTAACACTTTTTATTGGGAATTTTCACGTGAGCTCTATAGCCAGCGGTTTCAAGTTTACATACATAATCCTATTAATTATATATATTTAACCCTAATGTAGTTATATATATATATATATATATATATATATATATATATATATATATATATATATATATATGGGGGGGTATTTATATTTTGACCAAACTAATCAGCTTAACTATAATTATATTTTAAAATAAATTCCTGGTCTTACTGGTCTAAAAGGACAACGTTTCGGTAAAGTTGTTTCTCTTTTAATTCTGGTAAACTTTGGCAACTTATATATTTATCAGTCCTTATCTCTTCGAAATCGGTTTTAAGTTGGAGATTCTCGTATAACAAAACAGTAGTCCGTAGCTATTCGGAATTGGCTTTAAGCAGAAGGTCCTTCGGTCACACAACAGTAATCTATATCTATTCAAATCAAATTATATCTGATAGTTATTTGAAAGATCAACGTTTTTATATTACAAAGTGTCTGCAACATTAATTTTAAACACCAGCGTACTTATTTAAATCGCTAGTGTTTAAAACTAGACATTTTAAATTACTTTTTCTAAAATTTAATTCCACAGCCATAACTAATTACATACTTAACATCTCTATTTGAAAAAAATGTATAACCGGTATGTTTTTAATATACAAGCAGATTATATCATAGATAATCGCTTTAGGAGAGTGTTATTTTTTTAGTTGGAACAAATTTTTAATATGCAAAACTAATGTCATCTCATCATTTTTAAAGCTTTTTTTAATCACTTTAATGCATTGCTGTATTAACGATAAAAATTAAATTAAATTCCTAGCGAAAAATTGCGTAATTATTTCATTAAGCACCTTACACAGATTATTTACGTTTGCAACGAGGAGAAGCGATTAAAAAAATTTCAGGTTTCGTAAGAGCATTATGGTAGATTGATGTTAATAATTTTATATTGCTGTAACATCTTTAGCCATGTTTAGCGTAAAATTTAAAAAAAAAAGCGATGTGATGTTTAATTTTCTTAACTGCGTTGTTAAACTGTAAAAAAAAGTACTATAATAATATTGTAACGTACATAGTCCAAAGTGCATAGGTGTTTAGCGAGACTACACAGACATCTAGTACACTTAAATTTCCTTTTGTACCGAGGTACTTTCCCACGGTGATCTGCACGTGCATGCACAGCTATGGGAGGATTTTCCTAGAGGAATTTAGGACTCCAATTGTTCACGTCAAGTTTAGAGACCCCTGCAGAGAAGGTATAGATCACAGAATGGCAGTTTAACGGTCAAGCGTGAGTTATGGGAGCAGGGGCTAAAAAGTAAGGTCAGCTTGCACAAAAGGGGCTACTTTAATGAGCCCACCTGCACTCCCGAAGGGGATGCAGATGTGGGAAAATTTCCCGAAAAGAAGCAATTGGATAGGAAGAAAGAAGGGGCGTTGGGACCGAGGTGAGGAGTTTGGAAACGAAGTAAAGGAGAGGAGTTGAAGTCGGGAGTCGAGAGAAGTGGGACAAGGATCCACCATCACCAACTCGTCCCGTGCGACCGTGAGGAAAGCCCCTGTCTGCTCCCCTGTGCCTGTACTAGAGATAAAGATAAAATAATATTTACAGTCACTTAGGCCTCTATTCAATTGGATAATTAGTTCATTATAAAGAGAATTCTAGCAATCATGCTGAAATATAAGACATAAGTAATTGATGATTATGATATATGATAACCAAGGATCAACTTGTAAATGAATGTACATAATAAATATCTGAATCTCAGTATAAAGTATTATATTCTCTCTGTATTTCTCCCTTGTAACGAACACTGGTGTATAGGTTGTAAGTACATTACAACACCTTTATTGAAGGATCTTGGATGATATGTCTACATACATTGAGTATATACGAAGATCCACAGAATGAAAATCCTCTGCAGCCAATAACAGGTATAGACACGTTCTTCTTCTTCCTCTTCTTCAAGATGAAATGAAGTTGATCGCTCCCTAAATATGCTTTTGGCAACTTGGCAGTAAATGGAAAAGAAACATTCTCACTTCACACTCTGCTCCCCAATACAAGGGTCACTGAAATTTGCGATATAAAAATAGGTTTTTAAAGTTATATTTACAAAATTTTAGGTGTGTTTAAATTAGTCTCACCCAACATCAATGCACTTTCGTAGACGAATTTTCCACAGATTAAATGCCTCAAGCCATTCATTTCTTGGAATAGATGAAAATGCATTTATAGCCACATCAATCTCTTCTTATGAAAACAACGTCCAAGTAAGTTATTTTTTAGATTAAAGAATAATCCAAAGAAGCTTAATCAGGTGAATACGGCGGATGTTCTATCACTTTAATTTGGTTTTGTTTAAGAAACTCAATTGTTAATCGGCTGTATGTGAAGATGCATTGTCATGGTGAAGCATGAGTCCAATAACATTCACTTCTTGTAGAATTTGTGGAAGGCATTTAGTGGTATACGAGTTTGCTGTTACTGTCTTCTGTCCTTCCAACTTGATATCTTTGGTCAATCTCATACATCTGAATAAAACGGCATACATTACTTTGTTTTTTCCTCATTGATGGCTTGGGATCATCTTCAAAAACCCATACTTTGCTTTCTTGATGCGTTGGAACGTCAAAAAACGGTATGTACGTTTCATTACCCATTACAATTTTAGAAATGATGCAGTGGCCACCATCATTTATCAATGTAAGAGTTTTTTTACTGATTCTGGCACACTCCCCTTATTGGTGCTCAGTTACATTATGGGGAATCCAAATGCAAATTACTTTTTTATACATAACTCTTAAATAATAATTTTGTGTATGGCTGCGGATCCAATGCTAAGTTCCTTCTGTATAATTTGATTGGTACAGCGCATATCATCCATTCACATTTTTCGTATGACAGACACAATATCCGGGATTACTGCCGACGGCGGCCTTCCTGTGTGTTCTTCATTCTGAAGAAAATTGCGACATCTGCTAAATTCTTTAAAACATATGAATACAGTAGCGCGAGCTGGAGATTCATCACCAAATGCCAATTGCAACCGTTGAGAGCATTCTTCTTGATTTAATCCTGCTTTAAAATCGTATAAAATCATAACGCAAAAATGTTCTCAAGTCAACTCCATTTTCTCTTCTGTTTAAAATTTATTCTACGCTAAACAAGTTGAAGTAAGTTAGTAAAAATAGTCTGCTGTGTTAAAATACTTTGTATTTTAAAATTAAATCGTTATCTTTATTTTGTAAATTCTAGTCTGAGAGTATCTCAAAAATTTCATAGTAACCCTCGTACTCATGTACTTTACGGGAACTTGGGCGCAAAAATTAAGAGAAACTTCTCTCCTTAGACTCTGGTAGTCTATCAAGCAGGACTTGGCTTTCAGTCCAAAGTCCGCAAAAACAAAGTCACCCCGCGACTCACCGAAATTTTCCTCTCTCTAGAGGGGTGGACACATCACTGTGCAAGCGAAGCCCGTTTCCAAAAAAAGAGCACGAAAAAATGTGATTGCAAGTTTCTTGGGGTACCTTGGGCAAAAGTCTTATCCCCTGTTATGAGGCTAAAAATTCATGATGAAATGTCCAGTCTTTATGTTTAAAAGCAATAAATACAAAAAATGCAGGTCTTAAAAAACGGAGAGAGAATTACTAATTAAGCCCAAATCAGAAAAGTACTTAACAGATGAAAAAATAATCAAAGAGATTAACATACATTTTTAGATTAAAAATATATTAGGTTAAGTAAGAACTAAATGAGAAAATTATACTAAAAGACAAAAATTAAAGTTAACATTAGGTTTAGCTTAAAACTGGTGGCGAGATAAGTTCAGAGGACGTTCCGTGTCGCCATCTATTCGACAGCCGCGAGTTCGGACAGTGTAAAGGAGACCATTAGGAAAGGAGAAGAGCACTGAGGCTAGCTCCCGATTTTAAATCGCCCCCAAGTGACTTTGGATCAGCATAACATCACTTATTTTCCTGAGCTCTTATAGACTGCGGAAGTTAAGAGGATTATCGATATGCCTCAATATTAATTTATATTGGCCAGCCCTCAAGGGCTTGATAGCTATTATAATATAGTGTCACAACCCTAGACTTCATGGATCATCCATCATTAGGCCACTCCATCGTTACGCCGATCCCATTTGCTTGAGAATGAAGACAAAACAATAGCTGATCGGCTCAACGGTAATAAATTCGTCATTGTATACGAGCCATAAGTCAAGAACTCCACAATATAAAAAAGTTAATACCGGAGAGTTAACTATATGTCTCATTATTAATCTAAAAGTACATCTAAATTTATTAACAACTACCTGAATGGAGCATCCGCGGTTTCCACAGATTTCTAAATGACTTCCAGTATACATCATGTGCCTCAAGAAGTGAAAAATACATGAAATTTTTGTTATGGGTAGAAAGTAATGAAGCACATATCATATAATTACTATCCTTGCGGAGCATGCACTCAAAACATTAATTAAGATACATGCAAATAAAACGCTCTTATGTATAATAGAAAATGTTAATTTATAAAAATAAATCAGATCTAAACAAAATTTAAAAATTTAAAAACTAAAAAATATCAAAAATTTTTAAAAACATGTAAAATTGTATATATATATATATATATATATATATATATAT
>CM063500.1:43596022-43598522 GCA_032207245.1 Pardosa pseudoannulata
CCCGTTTTGTGCTAACCAATGTTTGTGTAAGATAACAAAGTGGCAGGGGAATCCATGTTATGAAAACCTTCACCAAATTTATCTGTTGCTTTCTGTTTTCTTCATGCAACCGATTCGTGGTCGGTGTGTCTGTGTCTCTTTTTGTCTGTCCCTTATTTTTCATAACCCTGAGTCTTTGTAAGGACGGTCCCATGTTGGGTGACACCCTTTGCGATACCCGTTTTGTGCTAACCAATGTTTGTGTAAGATAACAAAGGGGTGGAAAAACCCATGTTAGGGAAACCCTCATTACAATCATCTGTTATTTTCTATTTTCTTCATGCAACTGATTCGTTATCTCTCTCTCATTTCTCATAAGACTGTGTTTTTGTAAGGGTGGTCCAATGCTGGATGGCACCCTTTGCTATACTAGTTTTGTGCTATCCAATATTTGTATAAGATCTCAAAGTGGTGGGAGAATCCATGTTAATTAAACCCTCATTTAATCATCTATTACTTTTCATTTTCTTCATGCAACCCATTCGTTGCCTCTCTCTCTCACTGTTTCTTATATCTCATACGCTTGTATCTTTTTCAGGGCAGTCCCATGTTGGTTAGCACCCTTTGTGATACCCGTTTTCTGCTATCCAATGTTTGTGTAAAATCTCAAAGGGGCGGGAGAATCCATGTTATGGAAACCCTCATTAAATTTATGTGTTGCTTTCTATTTTCTTCATGCAACCGATTCGTGGTGTGTGCGTGTGTCTTTCTGTCTGTCCCTTATTTCTCATAAGTATGTGTCTTTGTCAGGGTGGTCCCATGTTGGGTGGCACCCTTTGCGATACACGTTTTGTGGTATCCAATGTTTGGTAAGATTTCAAAGTGGTGGGAGAACCCATGTTACGGAAACCCTCATTAAATTTATCTGTTACTTTCTATTTTCTTCATGCAACCAATTCATTCTCTCTTTATCTCTCTCACTCTATCTCTCTTATTTCTCATTAGACTGTGTCTTTGTAAGGGCAGTCCCTGGATTCCACCCTTTGCGATACCCGTATTCTGCTCTCCAGTGTTTGTGCAAAATCTCAAAGTGGTGGAGAACCCATTGTAGGAAAAATCTCATTAAATTTATGTTACTTTCTATTTTCTTCATGCAACCGATTCGTACTCTCTCTCTCTCTCTCTCATTCTATCTCTCTTATTTCTCATTAGACTGTATCATTGTAAGAGCGGTCCCTGGGTTCCACCCTTTGTGATACCCGTATTCTGCTCTCCAGTGTTTGTGCAAAATCTCAAAGTGGTGGAGAACCCATTTTAGGAAAAAATCTCATTAAATTTATCTGTTACTTTCTATTTTCTTCATGCAAATGATTCGGTGTCTCTCTATATCCATTATTTTTCATAGCCCTGAGTCTTTGTAATGGTGGTTCTATGTTGAGTGGCACCCTTTGCGATATCCATTTTGTGCTATCCAATATTTGTGTAAGATTTTAAAGTGGTGGGAGAACCTATGTTAGGGAAACCCTCATTAGATTCATCTGTTACTTTCTATTTTCTTCATGCAATCTATTAGTTGTCTCTTATTTCTCATAAGCTTGTTTTTTGTAAGGGCGGTCCCATGTTGGGACCGTGCGATATCCGTTTTGTGCTACATAATGTTTGTGTATTTTATTTATACTTATAATTCCTGGACTAACTGTATCAGTGAGCACGACACCACATTAAACTATTTTGGGTATGCAGAGTCCGGTGTGAGTGTCCAAACAAATGTAATAGAAGACATTAAGATTATTTCGTTTCACGATTATGTAAAGCGAGTTTTCCTAATACAGGTGAGACTAATACTAATTCATTAATAAAAACAGTAAAAATAACATTCCAATACATAATTATAGTTATTAAAAGATAACGGGGCTGTTATTAACAGATAAACGAAATTCCAGAAGTGGGTTTTCGTATCTAAACATTATTTTCATTAAATATTAAATTAGTAAGTGTGACGCTAGTATCGTCACCATGCAATTTATAAGAATTAAAGTTTAAAAAAATATAAAAATATAGAATAGTATGAAGAATACATTTCTTTTTTATTGGTTTGAATTACCAAATGCAGTTTTTTGTATTGGTATTTACTGGAAGATAAGCATATACGCTTTTCGTTTGATGACAGAAAAAAGATAGCTCATGAAAACTCATCATCTGCTGTTGAAGCAAAATAAATCGGCGACCCCCGCCTTTATTTGAGTGCCATATAAATAAAATGAGATATCATCAAATCTCCCTCTAGAAAATATTTTGCAAAATAAAAGCTATTCATCTCACATAGTTTAATGCAATATAAACTTATTTTGAGATATATCTTGATTTAATAACAGTTTCTGGGGAAGATTTACATAAAATAAAAGTACATGTGTGCCTATAAACATATACACTGGGGTGCAAAACTTAAGCAACAGGTGGGTTTTTTGCCATAACTCCATTGAAATCATCTGAAAGACATAAAATTCAGAAATGAGAGAGA
>CM063500.1:43603522-43656022 GCA_032207245.1 Pardosa pseudoannulata
TGGTAAAATCGAACCAAATAGATAAAAACTAATGTATTTTCTTTTAAAAAACGTTTATTTATGCAGAATTTCACAATATTACAGAATGTACTTAGTAAAGTTTAATTATTTTAAAATAATAAAATTTCAATGTTTCTACAGTTTAGTGTGGAATTTGAAGAAACACTTCTTGCATAAAGTTTCATCGCACTTCACACAATATGTTAGGGGACTTCCTTGGCACCCTACAAGTCGACAGCATCTTTTGCCCTTTCTTTGTCCCATATTGTGATCCCTTTTATAAAAGCGAACATCATGACTGAGATTAGCTTTTGAGGATGAAGGAAAACTGAACTTTTTTTCCGATTCCCTATTTTAGATATTTTACAGCAACAGCTCTTCGAAAATCTTACATGGGCATAGAATCACCTTTATGAATATTTCTGTCCAGAATACTTGCATTAAATACAGCCATATCAATTATTCGAATGAATAAACACCAGTACCATATTTTACCTCTTATTCTCTCCAAAAGGAGTTTTATCTTGATTTGTCATTCTTACGTTCATCTGCTTTTGAAATGTCTTGGAAATGAATATATGACTTTATTTTTAGGTAAGCATTTTTATTAAAAGAGTCCTGTACAAGACCTATCACTAAATCTTCTACATCACTCCAATAATATCTTTCACTTGAAAGAGTAAGATAGCTAAAATATATCAAAAACCCTATAAATATCTTTATATCTTCTTTAGTGATAATTAAATCATGGTCGTTTTTGACATTTTTAGCATAGAAAATAGTCTCATCCACAATTACGTTATATACTTCATCAGAAAAAAGTTTTTCAAAGCAATGATGCAAGATGCATTTGCAAGATCATTTTCCATTGCCAAAATATTATTCTTATACGTTTCCCCTAATTCCGACCATTTGGTATAATTCAGGTTTTTTTTCCAAACAATTTTTGGCTTTTCTGTTTTTAATATTTTAGGCTTCCTCTCAAACGTTGAAGGTAAATCTATTTAATCACACTCATATTTTGATATTACTTCTATTTTACCAACAATATCATTTACAAATGGAGCATGTAACTTATCATCTATTTTCTCTTCATCTGTCAGTTCATCTACATCAGTGGATATGGCAATAATATCCTCTTTAATTTGTTCAGAAAACAGAGATAATCAACTGCATCCTGAAAGCTATTAAATACTTTTCAACTCATATTTTCATCTAAAGGTGAAAAAACGTAATATTACCAGGGTCAGGAAAAAAAAAACGCCCGAACGCCCAGTGATCTATTTCTAGATCAGCAGTATTTTGACACTAATTTTTACTATTTATATTTGTTTTAAGATAACATCGGTTTATATTCTGATAGCTACATCTATGAAGATATTAAATCGCCAAAAAAATTTAACTTTCGCTTATTACTTAGCTGTTTTCAGTGTTTATGCTAAGAAACGTAGAAAAACGGCGGAACGAAAGGGCGATACAAAATTTCTCTTATCGCTTTAGATCAATGATATAAACAAAACAAGAAAACCACTTGTTGGTAAACAGGTGCATGCCTTGTCTTGCCCCCTGTGCAGTATATAATGTGTGGGATAGGTTTAAGGTCATCTAAAAGCGAGTTTACCAAGCTATGTTTAGCGATCTAAAAATAGATCACTGGGCGCTAATGGGTTAAGGCCGCACCTAGAATCACTTCCTCAAGCTGGTGGCGCCCCTAAGGTTATAAGAGGCCGCATGGCTAATTTTCGTGAGATTTGACTGTTGGAGATGACCAAATAAAGATATTGCTAGTTATTCTTTGAAAAATCTTGCCATACTCTCGACCACCACAACGTCAATTTGGTCCCGACTGCTGAGGTTCATGTCTGAGGCATAACTTGTCTACCGCTATGTTTCATGTATAATATATATACGCCTCGTTACTGCATTCTAGAAGAGCAAATGACCAGATGGTCAGATATCAACAATGTCAAAACCATGAGCTGTTTTAGGGGTGAGAAAAGAACATTTTGATACGAGTGTATCTAACTGATGAGCATATCCAGTCGAAAGTTTAGTAAAGCAATTTACATATAGATATGTTTCTTGGACTTCGTGTGAGTGAGAAAGTCAATCAACAGTCTCCAACACAGTACTCCAATCGGGCTGATTTCAAAATTAAACATCTCCAAAATAAAAATTAAAAGAACACAGTAAATGGTATGTTTATCGGGAAAACTCTATAAATTGTATATGGATGTTCCGACATAGTCTCAAAAGCTATTAACAGATGGTGCTCTGCGAAATATTGATTGTATCAACATGAAAGTTTATTTTTGCATACTGAAACGCTTCTAAATAATCTATTCGGGCTGATTTCATTGAATCTTTCTGAAAATTCCAGATTCAGTGAAAGAATTTATAGTAACATTCCCTACTAGAGCTTCGCCACCTGTGAAATTCGGCAGAAATATTAGGAATGGATTTCACCTTGAGCCAGTCTGGTATATTAAAACATTCTTGAACATTTGTTGTCGTAAGACTGTGTTCTAACTTGATATAATCCAGTACCAGAAAAATACGTAATTCACTGGAATACGGGATATCAACCATTTCCTTCGGTATCATGACCTTTTTAACGTAAACTGTGGAATTGATTACCGGCCATAAATTCCGTCTAATATAATATGCGATAAAATATATGGATACAACGGAATGGATGGAAAAGATATCTTAATAATTTAAATCAAAATATTTAATAAATTAAAAAAAATGGAAACATGAGTTCTGTCAAAATACATTCAGATACATAGCTGGTCTTCAGTTACATGATTTTCCTAATATTAAAGTAATAAAAATATTTGGCACAGCACCATTTTATAAGGTTTTTTTTTATAAATGTTTAAGATTTTAAGTATTTTTGTTACGTTTTTTCCATTTTATAAGACATTATTCATCGTAATTTTAACCCTCTAAGTGGAACACATCGACGAAAAATGTCTCCAAAAATAAGCTAAAGGTTTACTGTGTCAGTGTCCAAAGTGTTCTATGATTTTTACTTCACCCTTAGTCGATTAGAATGGAATACGGGAAACCCACCCTCATTATTGTCCCTTTACTTCCGGTTATAAATAGATATATAAATAGATATTATAAATTGTTAATTTTTAATACATATAAAGCTTTTTAAGTCTCGAAACCATCCCATAAGATATAATGGATTCGAAAAATACAAATAAAAATATTCTTTGAGAGACTTATTTATATTTTTTACGAAAGTCATCCAAGATATTTAAGTGGTGCAATTAGAGATACATCTGTTACCGCAAAAGAAACACTTCGAAATAGAGACTAACAAAGCCATGAAAATCTATCAGTATCTTTGTGCCTCATGGGGTAGGGATGCATTCCTCAATAATTGTTAGTCAAAGAGGGGTACAGTTCCTAAACAATCGACCTGACCCTCATATCGCAAAATTGTATGGGAAAAGCATTGGCAGAAATGTATATTACATTTCGGAAAGTTTTTAGAGGTCGAAAACAGCTTTGAAGACATCATCAGTTTGGCGGAATTGTACGTGCAAACCGCTTAGAGGGTTAAGTCAGTTGTTAGAAGTGAACCAAACTCTAATGGTGGAAAAAAAATTATTTATTTAGAAACCAAGAGTAGTTGTTGGACCCGCAACTACTCTTGGTTTCTAGCCAATAAAAGTTGCGAGATTGACTGGTTGTGAGCCAATAAAAGTTTAGGGAATAACCCAATGGCAGAATAGAAGCTTCATCACGCAGAACGATAAGGGGGTAGAAATTCGTAAGCAAAATTAAGGGGAGGATTGGAAGTCAAGATTCACTGGTCGTTCTGGACATCTGAGCATTATTTATTGACAATTATGGCTATTACGTATTGCGATGAATGCAATGTTACCTCTTAAAAGGTTCTCAAACAATTTCGAAACTTCTTTATACTGTAGCAGATATTCACGCCATTGCTCCAGCTTACGTCAAATAAAGGACTATCGGTTATGGGCGAGGCACCCCATTTTAGTGGTACTCGCCTCCTAATACGTGAAGGAGAAAACTATCTATTATATAAACTCCCAGCATGTGTTGAAAGACACAAATCGAATGACTTTTGACACGGGTAGAGCGTTAACGTTAAGCTAAAGGAGTCAAACCTTTTGTACACAGTTTTCACAACATAGATATTATTTGTTCTATTCCTCTACCGATCTTTTTTATGAATATTTAGTTTTGAATTCATGGTGTCATTCGCTGACACACTGTACCATAGAAACCTTGAATTTGGTCAGATACCAAACATATTCAGAATTAAAATGTATAAAAATGACCAAACAAAGAAGAAAAACAGAGAGCCAGGCAACATTTCACTGCTTTATTTCTGACTAGAAGATCCATCTAGAGTAGAAAAATTTCTAGCTTCAGTTTTGTTGCGTGAAGTCTATTTATAACAGCAGAACTGGAAAAAATAATAAGTGTTCATTCCGGTTCGGTCAGTTCAGGTACTGAGTTTCACTCTCCGAGAAATCAATATGTTGAGGCATTTTCTTCTCACACACCACACTGAACGTCGTGGTATTTTCAACAGTTTTGTATAGTATCACACATAGATCAGTCTGTTTTGGTACCATTCACTACCGCATACGATATGAGTCCGAGTTGTTGGTATTGATATGCCCTTTCTTTTGCAGGTTCGCTGGCTTGGATAACCGGGAAGCTCTCTGTTGAGAGGATATGCAAATGTTCGAACCTGCGCATGACTGATATGGTTCGAGATTGTTACTGTCTCCTTGGTTCCAGGGCATCAGACAGTTGCGTCAGCCGCTTTTGATTGTCGATTATCCTCAGATTCCTGAAAGGACAAAAAGAATGAAACATCAATAAAATAAGGTCAAACAATTAAAAATTTAGGGTTATACCATATTACAGTCAAGATACGGTCAGAGAGCAAAATTTATGGTACAGGGTATTTCAAAAACGACCGGTATATTGGAAAAAATCAGTTTATTGCAATAGATTCTTATATAATAATATTATATTATATATATATATATATATTATATATTTATATATATATATATATATTATATATATATATATATATATATTAATATATATATATAATATATATTATATATATATATATATATATATATTTATATATATATATATATATATATATTTATATATTATATATATATTATATATATATATATATATATATATATATATATATATATATATATTATATATTTATATTATATATATATTATATATATATATATATATATATATATATATAATATTTATATATAATATACTATATATATATATATATATATTTATATTTATATATATATATATATTATATATATATTATATATATATATAAAAATACTAATTTATTAATAGTTTAATAGAAAAGAAAAAATGTCTTTTATATTTAAAACATTATCTGGTGGGATTCGAAATGTTTTTATTCCTATATAGAAATTTACCAAAGACAAAATAATAGCCATCAATATTGATAGACACACACAAAATAAATTTTATATATAAACGGTGTGGATTAAAAATATACCGAACTATAATTATAAAATTTATAATATCAAATATTTTATAATTTTAACGAAAAAATTTATATTTTTATTTATAATACCAGAACATATTATTTAGATTTCTTTTTATACCCGTGTTTTACTGTATATTATTTTATCAAGATAAATATTTGATAAATCGATAATTTGTATTTATAGCATTTAAGAGGAAAAAGCGATTTTTATGCATAAATATTAAGTCAAAAAAACCTCGGAAGATTTTTAAATTTTATATAAACTTATAAACATACCCGAACTTAGTAGTTTTAAAATTTCAAGCCAATCGGTGCAATATTTTCATAGATTTGGAGTAACAATCAAAAATTTATATTTTTATTTATAGGGATACCAGAACCAGCTTGATGCATATTTAGATTTCTTTTTTTTAATTTTTTATAATAATATTTTATCAAATAAACATTTGCATAAATAACCTAGTATTTGTAGTTTATAGCATTTAGAGTCAAAACATGTTTATGCATAAATATTCCAATAAAAAAACTTGAAAGATTTTAAAACTTTATACATAAACGTTATACTTACATATATATAGTACAATGTATGAAAATTTCAGTAATCTGCAATATTTTAATTTTGGTTAACAATAAACATTTCATTTTTATTTATAGATATTTTTAAATGATGTAAACTCAGTAAGTGCTTATTGTATATTGGAATAGAACATTTTTTTTTTAACTAAATGAATTATGCTTAAAACTAAGTTTAGATTTGCTTCCCTTTGTGGTATCAGTGAAAATGTACCTTCTTTGTTATTAACAAACAGCTACTGGCTATTAATTTCTACTTCAATGTATGCCTTCAAAGCGTTAACTCCCCTTTTGTTTTTAATTTATTCTTGTACAAAAGCATTTGCATAAAGTCAATTCAATACTACAAATATTTAAAACGACAAATTACCTGATATAATTCCGAACATCTTGTTGAGATTTGTTACCGGGAGGCTGATCTAATACTGCAATGAAAAATTGAATCGTTAGAATGAATTTTAAATGGAAAAAATTTCAATAACATTAGGAATAACATTAACATTAAATAAATAACATTAGTAATAGCTTAGGCACAGTAATTACACTCACCTAAGGGCCGACTCCTACAATGCCTGATTGTGCGCAAAGTCTGTGCAATCATATGCTGAAAAAATTATATATCATAAATTTTATGCAAGTAATTATAAAGAAATAATGTCTATAAAAGAACTGCTTTTAGACAAAATATTTTAATGAATTAAAAAAACATACATACATGTTTTATACTACAATTACATTTTCAAGTTTTTTTAAACTTAGTAAAGTTATATATATGTAGTGGCACCTACTCTAATATTCTATCTTCCCATGTATGGCGAGCAATACTTACACAATGACTATTTTCCCTGAGATGTTGAACATATCTTTAACGATTCTTATAGCAGATATTCTGTCCACTTTCTCTTGAGACACATTCAGTACTATTTTGTAAAAAACTTCCTGTTTCTTAAATGCATGAACATTGACGAATTTTGTCAGAATTAACACATAGTTACGTCGAAGTTTCTTTGTACGGTAACTACAGACTTCGTTTCTATGAGCCAAATAACACATTGAGCCTTTTGTTGCGGAGTCGCCATCATTTCAAATTTCACGTCATTTCAAGGTCAAGCCCTGCAGAACAGTTGATACAAACATTCCCAATTGTTATGAGTAAACTTTTTAAGCTACTCTTTTCAGAGAAATCGACTAAATTTTGATTTTTTAGTTAGTGAGATAATTTTTAAAAATTCTTTTTAAAAGTATTCTTTTTATATTAGCTACATTAGCTTAGAATATTTATATTTATAGAATTAGATTATTTATATTTATGGAATTAGATTTATATTTATGGAAATAGATTATTTATATTAGATTATTTACATTAGATTATTTATATTTATGGAATTAGATTATTTATATTAGAATATTTATATTTATGGAATTAGATTATTTATATTAGAATATTTATATTTACGGAATTATATTATTTATATTAGATTATTTATATTTATGGAATTAGATTATTTATATTAGATTATTTATATTTATGGAATTAGATTATTTATATTAGATTATTTATATTTATAGAATTACATTACTAATATTAGATTAATTATATTTATGGAAATAGATTATTTATATTAGATTATTTACATTAGATTATTTATATTTATGGAATTAGATTATTTATATTAGAATATTTATATTTATGGGATTAGATTATTTATATTAGAATATTTATATTTACGGAATTATATTATTTATATTAGATTATTTATATTTATGGAATTAGATTATTTATATTAGATTATTTATATTTATGGAAATAGATTATTTATATTAGATTATTTACATTAGATTATTTATATTTATGGAATTAGATTATTTATATTAGAATATTTATATTTATGGAATTAGATTATTTATATTAGAATATTTATATTTACGGAATTATATTATTTATATTAGATTATTTATATTTATGGAATTAGATTATTTTTATTAGATTATTTATATTTATGGAATTAGATTATTTATATTAGATTATTTATATTTATAGAATTAGATTACTAATATTAGATTAATTATATTTATGGAAATAGATTATTTATATTAGATTATTTACATTAGATTATTTATATTTATGGAATTAGATTATTATATTAGAATATTTATATTTATGGAATTAGATTATTCATATTAGATTATTTATATTTATGGAATTAGATTATTCATATTAGATTATTTATTTTTATGGAATTACATTATTTATATAAGATTATTTATATTATTTATATTTATGGAATTAAATTATTATTTACTTTCTTTGACAAATATCTATTCCCTGTAATCAGAGATAAAGGTAAATAAGTGTTACCATCTTTTCAAAGTTGAGAAGTCCCTCCATGTATGTCTTGTTGCCCTCGTGCGAGAAGGTCATATCCTTCAGGAGCAAGGGCATGAATGGGATGATGGGAGGTTCCATCTTCGCCACAGTCAGTCGGTACCGCCTGTGGTTTCTGAAAAAAAAAAGACACAAAAGTCACAACTTTAACCAATAAACCTAATTAAAATAAACTGTTTTAGGATTCTTCAGATCAAATGATATAATATTTCCTTTAACGAAAACGAATTAAACATTGAAAATGTATTGCTTCATATAGCAAAACTAAAGCATTTTTATAAAGTTAGATATTGATCATTCAACGAGGGGAAATTTTATTCTAAACAGAGCAGAACGTTTTACTTTTTATTGAATCAAAAATAAACTGTTACATTTCAGCTCAAATGGTATTATATTTCCTTTAATGAAAACGAATTGAAACCATTGAAAATGTATTGCTTCATATAACAAAACTAAAGCATTTTTATAAAGTTAGATGTTGCTCAATGAACTAGGGGAAATTTCAATCTAAACAGAGCAGAACATTTTATTTTTTACTTAATCAAAAATAAACTGTTATGGGACTTTTCAGGTCAAATGGTATTATATTTCCTTTAACGAAACGAATAAAACTATTGAAAATATATTGCTTTATATAACAGAACTAAATCATTTTTATAAAGTTAGATACTGAATCGTGAACTAGGGAAAATTTTATTCTAAATAGAGGAGAATTTATTATTTTTATTGAATCCAAAATAAACTGTTATTATATTTTTCAGATCAAATAGTATTATATTTCCTTTAACGAAAACGAATTAAACCACTGAAAATGTATTGCTTCATGTAGCAAATCTGAAGCATTTTTATAAAGTTAGATGCTGTTCAATAAACTAGGGAAAATTTTATTCTGAACTTTTTAATTTTTTTAACAGAATCGAAAATAAATTGTTATGAGATATTTCATCTCAAATGATATTATATTTCCTTTAATGAAAGCAAATTAAACCATTGAAAATGATTTGCTTCATATAGCAGAATTCAGCATTGTTATAAACTTAGATGCTGATCAATGAACTAGGGGAAATTTTATTCGAAACTTTTTAATTTTTTAATAGAATCAAAAATAAATTATGAGATAGTTCAGCTCTAATGGTATTATACTTCCTTTAATGAAAACAAATTAAACCAATGAAATTGTATTACTTCATATAGCAAAACTGAAGCATTTTTATAAAGTTAGATACTGATCAATGAACTAGGGGATATTTGATTCTAAACAGAGCAGAACTTTTTATTTATTACTGAATCAAAATTAAACTGTTATGAGACTTTACAGCTGAAATGGTATTATATTTCCTAAAACGAAAATAAATTAAACCATTGAAAATACATTTCTTCATATAGTGGAACTAAAGCATTTTTATAAAGTTAGACACTAAATCTTGAACTAGGGTAAATTTCATTCTAATCAGAGCAGAACCAATAAGAATCAACGATTAAAAATACTTTGCTTCATATTAAAAACTAATTAATTTATAAAGTAGGATGCTGATCAATGAACTAGGAAAAATTTTATTCTAAACAAAACAGATTTTTACTTTTTTAATGAATCAAAAATAAACGTATTAGACTTTTCAGGTCAAATGGTATTATATTTCCTTTAACGAACACGAATTAAACCATTGAAAATGTATTGCTTCATGTAGAAAAACTGAAGCATTTTTATAAAGTTAGATGCTGATCAATCAACTAGGGTAAATTTCATTCTAAACAGAGCAGAACTTTTTATTTTTTACTGATTAAAAAATAAAGTGTTATGGGACTTTTCAACTCAAATGGTATTATATTTACTTTAATGAAAACGAAATAAACCATTGAAAATATATTGCTTCATATAGCAGAACTAAAGCATTTTATAAAGTTAGATGCTGATCAATGAACTAGGGGAAATTTTATTCTAAACAGAGCTGAACTTTTTTATTTTTTAATGAATCAAAAATAAATTGCTATGAAACGTATCAGCTCAAATGGTATTATATTTCCTTTAATGAAAATAAATTAAATTATTGAAAATATATTGCTTTTAATAGCAGAATTAAAGTATTTTTGTAGAGTTTGATGTTGATCAATGAAGTTGGGGAAATTTTATTCTAAACTTTTTCATTTTTAACAGAATCAAAAATAAACTGTTATGGGACTTTTCAGGTCAAATGATATTATATTTCCTTTAACGAAAACGAATTAAACCAATGGAGATGTATTGCTTCATGTAGAAGAACTAAACCATTTTTATAAAGTTAGATACTGCATCGTAAACTAGGAAAAACTTTATTCGAAACAGAACAAACTTTATTATTTTTATTGAATCAAAAATAGATTGTTATTAGACTTTTGAAATCAAATTGTATTATATTTCCTGTGATGAAAATGAATTAAAACTGAAAATTTATCGCTTCATATAGCAAAACTAAAACATTTTTATAAAGTTAGATGCTGATCAATCAACTAGGGTAAATTTCATTCTAAACAGAGCAGAACTTTTTATTTTTTACTGATTAAAAAGTAAAGTGTTATGGGACTTTTCAACTCAAATGGTATTATATTTACTTTAATGAAAACGAAATAAACCATTGAAAATATATTGCTTCATATAGCAGAACTAAAGCATTTTATAAAGTTAGATGCTGATCAATGAACTAGGGGAAATTTTATTCTAAACAGAGCTGAACTTTTTTATTTTTTAATGAATCAAAAATAAACTGCTATGAAACGTATCAGCTCAAATGGTATTATATTTCCTTTAATGAAAACGAATTAATCCATTGAAAATATATTGCTTCGTGTAGCGAAATTGAATGAAGCTTTTTTATAAAATTAGATGCTGATCAATGAACTAGGGAAAATTTTATTCTAACAAAGCAGACTTTTTTTTTATTGTATTAAAAATAATTTGTTAGGAGAATTTTCAGCTCAAATACTATTATATTTTCTCTAACGAAAACTAATTAAACCATTTAAAATGTATTGTTTCATGTAGCAAAACTGAAGCCTTTTTAGAAAGTTAAATGCTGATCAATGAACAAGAGGAAATTTCATTCTAAACAGATCAAAACTTTTACTTGTTTTTATTGAATCAAAAATAAACTGTTATCAAACATTTCAGCTTAAATGGTATTATATTTCCTTTAACAAAAAAGAATAAAAGCATTGAAAATGTATTGATTCACGTAGAAAAACTGAATGAAGCATTGTTATAAAGTTAGATGCTGATCAATGAACTAGGGGAAATTTCATTCTAAACAAGCAGAACTTTTCGGGGCAAATAGTTTTATATTTCCTTTAACAAAAACTAATGAAACCAATGAAAATGTATTGCTTGATATAGCAAAACTAAAGCCGATTTTTAAAGTTAGATGATGATCAATAAACAAGGGGAAATTTCATTCTAAACAGAGCAAAACTTTTACCTGTTTTTATTGAATCAAAAATAAACTGTTATGAAACATTTCAGCTCTAATGATATCATATTTCCTTTGCCGAAAATGAATTTTAAAGCATTGTAAATGTACTGCTTCATATTGCTGAACTAAAATATTTATAAAATTAGATGCTAATCAATAAACTACGGAAAATTTTACTCTATACAGAACGAAACTTATTTTATCTTGAAACAAAAATAAGCTGTTATTATGAGACTTTTCATCTTAAATGGCATTATTTTTCCTTAAGCGAAAACAAATTAAACCATTGAACTTGAGAAAATTACAACACCTAAAACAAAAGAAAAACATTTATGTACTCCCACAAAGTACTAAGACAAGCTGGTGCCATAAAGGAATGGGTTAATTAACATACGATGCATTTATAACTCTCCGTTAAAACACGGAATAAAAGAGAATGAAATCCGCAAATAATTACTCCATAATAGGCTTTAATCATCACTCATAACGACCTAAGAGTCGTGATAAACACATAAATCAGCATTCTCCCAACGACCTTAAATAAAAACGGCACTTCGAGACAATAAATGCTTTTCAAACGATCCCTTAATCCAAAGAATAAATAATATTTGGCCACATTATCCCTCCGCTATTTACTTCGAGAAAAATAATGTTTTACGGTAAACAACATACTGGCATTAAAGAGAGTATTTTAATAGAAAACGGTGCACATGATTTCATTAGCATATGCTGGGAAAGACCTGAATAGTGATTAATTTCGATAAACACCATGCGTTCAATGTATATTTTTTTTATCTCCTATGAATGTGGGAAGAATTAATGTATTTTTGGAATTAAACCAAGACTTATAATACCACGGATTAGACAAATGTTTTTTTTTTCTCTCCGTTGAATAATGCATTGAAACCTTGCTCTCAGAATAATAAATACACTTTAATGCTTATTTAGACATTCCTTCCTGAGTGAATAGTTTTTAATATGTTTCCCCATAAGTCTACTCCGGTTTATTTTTTGTACTTTGTATAATAAATATTTTATAGTTATACATAGGTTTTAAATTTAGCGTTTTATATAAAGGTAAATTAAAACTTCACAGGGAAAATGCACAAGATTACATTAAGGGAAGTTAATTGTTATTATTTCAATATTTTTAATGCGAGAGTAATTTAAAATAATTTATTTTATAAACGCCTACAAGATTAAAATCTGACTAGCCGAATAATAAATGCCTCTTAATACTTAATTTGGCATTCCTTCCGGGCTAAAATGTTCATCTGTTTTGTAATATAGCTAATTATTTTAACTCACTTAATTTTTTATACCTTGTATAAATGGTGCATATCGATAGGGACCGTCTATAAATATTGACACGCTTGAAGGGGTTTTATTTATTTATTTATTTTAATTATGACAGTTTGTGACTTGTCATTAAATTACGTTTATTGTTTTTATTTTAATACAATTTTAATTCGAGAGGAATCTAATATAATTTATTTTATAAATGCCTACAGGATTAAAGTCTGTATGGCCGAATAATAAATCCTTCTTAATTCTTAATTTGGCATTCCTTCCGGACTAAAATGTTTATCATGTTTTGTTATAAAATTATTTAAACTCACTTATTATTTTACACTTTGTATAAATGCTGCATATAAATAGGGGCCGTCTACAAATATTGACACGCTTGAAGGTTTTTTTTTTAATTATGACAGTTTGTGACAAGGATGTTAATAATTGAAGTTTATAGTTTTTATTTTAATAGAATTTTAATAGGAGAAGTATCTAAAATAATTTATTTTATAAATGCTTACAAAATAAAAGTCTGACTAGCCGAATAATAAATGCCTCTTAATACTTAATTTGCCATTCCTTCCGGACTAAAATACTTATAGTGTTATGTAATAAAATTAATTATTTTAATTCACTTATCGTTTTACACTTTATATAAATGCTGCATATCGATAGGGGCCGTCTACAAATGATAACACGCTTGAAGGTTGTTTTTTTAATTTATGACAGTTTGTGACAAAGGTGTCAATAATTGAAGTTTATAGTTTTTACTTTAATACAATTTTAATTCGATAAGAATCTAAAATAATTTATTTTATAAATACCAACAAGATTTAAATCTTACTAGCCGAATAATAAATTCTTCTTAATTCTCAATTTGGCATTCCTTCCGGACTAAAATGTTTATAGTGTTTTGTTATAAAATTAATTATTTAAGCTCACTTATTATTTTACACTTTGTAAAAAACCTGCATATAGATAGAGGACATCTACAAATGATGGCACGCTTGAAGGATTTCTTGTTTAATTATGACAGTTTGTTACAAGGGCGTCAATAAATGAAGTTTATAGTTTTTACTTTAATACAATTTTAATTCGAGAAGAATCTAAAATAATTTATTTTATAAATACCTACAAGATTTAAATCTGACTAGCGGAATAATAAATGCTTCTTATACTTAACTTGACATTTATTCAGGACTAAAATGTTTATCATAGTTTGATATAAAATTAATTATTTAACTCACTCATTTTTTATACTTTGTATAAATACTGCATAGAGATAGGGGCCGTCTACAAATGATAACACGCTTAGGTTTTTTTTAAATTTATGACAGTCTGTGACAAAGGTGTCATTAAATGAAATTTGTTTTTATTTTAATACAATTTTAATTCGAGAAGAATCTCAATTTATTTATAAATATCTACAAGATTAAAATCTGACTACCTGAATAATAAATGCCTCTCAATACTTAATTTGGTATTCCTTCCGGACTAAAATGTTTATCGTGTTTTGTAATAAAATTAATTATTTAAACTCACTTATTTTTTTAGACTTTGTATAAAAGCTGCATATCTATAGGGGCCGACTACAAATGATGACACGCTTGGGTTTTTTTTTAAATTTAATTATGACAGTCTGTGACAAAGGTGTCATTAAATGAAATTTGTTTTTATTTTAATACAATTTTAATTCGATAAGAATCTAAAATAATTTATTTTATAAATGCCTACAAGATTAAAATCTGACTAGCCGAATAATAAATGCCTCTTAATACTGAATTTGGCATTCCTTCCGGACTAAAATGTTTATCGTGTTTTGTTATAAAATTAATTATTTAAACTCATTTATTTTTTACACTTTGTATAAAATCGGCATTCGATAGGTGCCGTCTAAAAATGATGCATGCTTTAATTTTTTTTTTTTTAATTATGACAGTTTGTGACAAGGGAGTCATTAAATGAAGTTTATTGTTTTTATTTTAATACAATTTTAACTTGAGAAGAATCTAAAATAATTTATAAAATCAATACAAGATTAAAATCTGACTAGCTGAATAATAAATGCGTCTTAATACTTAATATGGCATTCCTTCCGAACTAAAATATTTATCTTATTTAGCTATAAAATTAACTATTTAACACATTTATTTTTTGCAATTTGTATAAAATCTGTCCACAAATGATGACACGCTTGAAGGGTTTTTTTTTTAATTATGACAGTTTGTGACAAGGGTGTCATTAAATGAAGTTTATTGCTTTTGTTTTAATACAAGAAGAATCTTCTCGAATTTTTTATTTAATTCGAGAAGAATCTAATTTATTTTATAAATGCTTACAAGATTAAAATCTGACTAGATGATTAATAAATGCCTCTAATACTTAATATGGCATTCTTTCCGGACTAAATTTATTGTGTTTTTGTTATAAAATTAATTATTAAACTCACTTATTTTTTTACTTTTGTATAAACTGATATCTATAGGAGTCATCTACAAATGATGCTCGCTTGAAGTTTTTCTTTAAAAACAGTTTGTGTTAAGGGGTCAATAATTGATGAAGTTTATAGTTTTTACTTTAATACAATTTTGATTCGAGAAAAATAAAGGAAAAGAAGATAGAAAGAGACAAGGAGACATATAAAGAGGGGGAAAGAAGGGAGAAGAAAAAGAACAAAAGAAAGAGAGAAAAAGAGAAAAAGAGTTAGAAATGAATAAGGATACAGAGAAAGAGAGAGAGAAGTAGACAAAGATGGAGACAGAGGAGGAAGAATGAGACATTATGTATGCATACAGTACTTTAATACAATAAACTCACCTGGATGGATCTATGAGGGCTTCGAAGTCCGTAAAGGTTCTTTTAAGTTTCCCTGGCAACTTCTCCCACGTCTGGGTCATTCGACTGACAGCTATGTTGCTCAATCCCATCACGATGGCGAAAAAACTGTTCATGTTCTGATACTCCCGGCAGCTGGAAACACAAGACGGCGTTAAACAAATTAAAACTATTTAATCACAATTAAAAATTTTGTTTCCAATATTGCAAATTCGTGACATGGCGAAAACTTTTCATGTTCTGCAACTCGTGACAGCTGTAAACATAACCGCATCACATCCTTACTAAAAGTTATCACATCCTTACTAAAATTAAAAATAGTTTACCAATAATGACCTATTACAATAACAGCAGATGCTCAAAAATTTGGTAGATTTTGTAGAGGATTTCTATTTTCCTTTTATGAAAAGAAAATCCGAGTAAACATAAATTAGTTTTAACTGTACTTATAATGTCATTAGGTACTAATAGGTTTAAAGGTATCACATCCTTACTAATTTAAAATAATTTACCATTAATAACCTATTACGATAACGGCAATGCTCCAAAATTTGGCAGATTAGGATTTCTATCTCCCTTCCCTGAAAATATAACCCGAGTACAAATAAAAAATCATTTTAGCGTTCCTTAAAAAGACACTAAGTACTAAAGGGTTTAAAGATATCACATCCTTTCTAAAATTAAATATAATTTACCGTTAATGACCTATTACGATAATAGCAGATGCTCTAAAATTTACTAGTTTAGGTCAAGTGTATAAACTTTTAATACATATGATTAAAAGTACAAGCATCGCCACATCATAGTATTTATAGTATTTGAACTACAATTTTTAGACATTACTATAGCTTTTTATTTGAAAATTTAATCTCCTGAAGCAATATTTCTGATTTTTTTAAATTTAAATGGGGGAGAATTATACATAATAATTAAAAAACTAAACTCCTCAAAACAGCAGCACGCTAAGGCACAGTAGGGTATAGGATGCAAGGGCCTACTGTGCCAATGTCCGTTTCCAAGACCAAGGGCCCTAGTGTGCGAAGCATATGTTCTGGTTAGGTGATCAACCTTACGCGGAACCCCCCGTGTTTAGTTCCTAAGCATGCTTGGTCCTCAGTTCGTCTACTCACTGACGGTATGAAAAGCTGAATCAATCTTGCCCAGACCTGGGATCGAACCTCGGACTTGTGTCATATTATTTGTGTGTGTCCTCCTGTATGTACCTAAACGTATGTATGACTAACATCTTTCAATTCTTAAGTATTGTCATTTTTTTATTCTGAAGAAGTATAAACTATACACTATTAATGCGAAAAATAAATTAAAAATTACACGATTAAATATTTGATACCAGACAGAGAATGAATGATGTCTGGGATTTTTTTTATATCAATGAATCGCAGTCTAGGAATGTCGATCGATTGTAATTAATGAACGTCGAGTGGATTTCAATTCCCGATGGTCCGAAACTTTCAGCTCTGTATTTGAAAAAACGACCTAAAGAATGAAGATTACTCTTGAGTTATTGCGTGGAATTTTTATTTTTATGAAGTATAAACATTTTCTAAATGAGCAGAAAAAAGTTTGTCGCTTGTTCTCTATGCTATTATCTGATCCTTCTACTGTATATGCCTAGATTCCCATTTTAGTGTTTTGATATTTAGTTTTTTTTATAACTAAATACTTATACGTGTATATATAACGTATTTACATACATACATACATACATACACACACACACACACATATATATATATATATATATATATATATATATATATATACACGCACGCACGCACGAAGCATAGCATGGCCTGCCATGCTTCAAGGATGTATCGTGTTCGAAAAAGAATACCCTTTTTCAGGAGAATTTGAATATCATCTTTATTGAACAGCGTTCACAGCAAAAATCCAACAAAGGATGGTAGCGCAGTCTTTTATAACCTTGGGGACGCCAGTGTGAGAAAGAAATTTGTTTACTCAGCAAAGTAGAAATGCTCTTAATCAGGAAAATAGGTTGGCGAGTTAATCTCGAAAACAGGAAGGAGGCAAAAGTGTTCAATTAAAAGAGGCCACTAAAAAGATGACGAAATTGCGGATTTGGTGGTTTTTTAATAGAGGAGTTAGTAATTTTAGTTTAGGATTAACGTATTAATTTTTTCATTACATATATATCGCAAAAAGCAAAATTATTAATGAAACTCACTTTATTGTAAGTCAGTGTGTCAGAAAATTGTAAGAATTTTTTTAACAACCTCTCACTTTTCATTTTATATGAAAAGTGCTTATTTGTAGAAACAAAGCAAATTTAGCAAAGCTAATTAAATAAAACTATAGTAAAATTTGTGTAAGTCCCATTTATATACAATAATAAATAAAATAGATTCAGTGAACTTCGCTTAATGTGATCGCGGTTAATGTTATCAATCGCTTATTGTTATCGAAATCACTTGGTCTCGATTTTATCTATTCATTTGTATGTTAAAATGATTGCTTTATGTGATCGTTACATCGGTTAATGTTATCAGTTTTCGAACCTCATCTTAACTGGCAAAGGAATATTGACAATATATTCAGAAGGAACCCATTCTTTTCTTCCCCTTCGCTGTTTGAATTTTCGAGAATTCTCCTCTTCAAACTAGGGAAATGGGCAATGAACAAAGGAGTGGTGTATTACAAGTTCTTAAGTTTTTCAGGCATACGAACACCCTGCTGGTGGTCAGTGGTTGTCAGATAAGCAGAAGGCAACACATTATTATCAGAACTGAGAAGGAACGTATTCACCTTTTATGCCTTTCTCGCTGACATGCAGCTTGTCGATATGGAAGCCAGAAAGCGAAACGATTTAACATTAAAAGAAAAGGATCGAAATTTTAAATCGTTATGAGAGGTTGATTAGGATTACGAACAATTTATCAATAAGCTTCTTAGAAAAAATTGCAGACAGTCAACAGTGGATCAATATTTTTTAATTATGTATACAATTCTTACTTTTTCAAATGATAATATATATAGAGTACATATATATATATAAGATATTTTTTCATTTTGTTTGGAAATTTAGTACGTGTGAATTAACCCTTAATTTGACAAGATGTTTTTCAAACATATTTTAATTTTAATTTCTGTTTTTTTCCCCATGTCTGTATAGACATTAGGATCTCTGTAAAACAAACAAAAAAAATTATATCATTTTCCATTTTTGAGATAATTAATGTCCGATGTGGCGAACACTGACAATTATGTTCTATACTAGTTATAAATATACAATCCCGGTGTAGCGGACTTAGCCAAATTAAGGGTTAAAGAGGGGGAGGGGATAAATTTATCTAATTTTTAATATCGTTTATTGTTATCAGTCTGTTATTGTTATCAAAATATCTTATTCTAAAACTGATCACATTAAGCGGAATCCACTGTATCCTATACTATAATACGAGGAATGGTTGTCAAGTCGAAAATCGCCCCAGAATTAATAAACTGTAGTAAACTTGGGGATCTGGGGTTTTTGGTCACGAGGAATCGATTGGCATCGGTTTTGACGCGCTAAGGTCACGTAGTTCGGCGCTACAGATGGGGCCGGGTTCGAACCCCGGTGCGGGCAAACTTTTTTCTCATGCGTCCAAACCGAGTGAAAATTTGGTACCCGGGGGTTTCCGACCACGAGGAATCGATTGGCTGTATTTCTGACGAATTAATAATAATAATAATAAAAGTCTTTATTGATTTATCTTTATTCCTTGATATCGGTTTCCATTTTTATTTTCTATCAACTCTAAATATTAAATTAATGTAGCAAAGTATATATAACACATAAACGATATAGTAAAAAAAAAATAATGCAAACAAAATTTTTGAAAACCAACCACAAAAAATTAAAAAATAATGCTTCACTAACGTGCCGAAACAACCTCGCCGTTCAATTTCCAAAGCCACACTAAACACAGAGCATATAACTTATCAAAGTCCGTCGCCGCGTTAGTGCGTCGTCGGCATACCAGGAGGTGCCGCTCTGACGCGCCAGTGCGTCGGTGGCAGCGAACGTGTTAAGGAACTGATTTCGATTTCAAATCACCGTCAACAATGTTTGACATTTTAACATTCATCAGATTTCAAGCTACATTTTCAACATGCAGAACGCACCTCTACATGAAATGCTTCAAGGAGCCGGAATTTTGGAACAACAAGCGATCAACTCAATTATACCCGCAAATGGACAACTAGAAGATATCGTCATTGTCAGAATGCTTCTCCATTCAACACACTTCAATCTTTACACTATCAATTACATTTTATTTTCTATGACTTTTCAAACTTTACCTTTGTATAGAATAGTTCCCTTTCCAAACAACTTTGTTTAGAATAGTTTACAATGGTGCACTTTAACCGGTTATCTTTTCACTAATGGTTTCACAAATTTTCTTATGGCATGTATTGTTTTGATAAATCACAATTGAAAATTTAAATCTTCGAGTTAGCTTCGATACCTGTTTTCTCCGAGCGGAGCTCGGTCACCCGGTACTAAGGCAAAATATAAGCTACAACTTTCCATTTAAAACGTTTCCTTACGGTATGTATTTATGATCTGAAAACAGGATAAATGCAAATAAAAAAGTAACGATTATCTAATTATTTCATTAGGGGATCTTAGTGAGGTAATTTATATGAATAGACAGTGATTAATTAAAAGAAAATGACTAATTTATTTTTAATCGAAAATAAATTTTTCATTTTCCCAGTCAGCCCACTTCCTTACCTTTTTTTTCAGATTTGATCACGTGATTAATGGTATAAATCACTCTGCACTCCTCTTTATTAATTAAGTACGCCCAAAAATATGGAAAACATATTAGGCTTAATCGTAATACCCGTGAGTCCAGTAAAGTGAATTCAAAATATTTCAAATTATAATTTCTTCAAGTTAAAGGAGAATATGAAATTACGGATCCCAAAATTCGTGATTCGTGAACCTTTGTATTTCAAAAACTCCGAAATGAAAAACATTTCATCAAATGTTGAAATACATTAACCCATTTGCTTCATAATAAAAAAATGGAAAATGTTTGCTGTAAGCAAAAATTATTTTTATTGCTTCAAAATGAGTCTGCTTTAAAACTTAATCATAAAGTAATAATTTTTCTTGTTAGAAATGCTGTAAACAGCCTAAAAAATTCGGGCATGTATGCACTTGTGTAATTATGACCAGGTAGACTCAGAGCATTTATGCGTTTAGGGTGCAAATGGGTTAAGCAAGTAAAAAATAACTAATATAAAATTTGAAATAAAAATGAAAATTTACTCGCAAAATGTGTTTTGTTTATAAAAAATATATACTTTGTTCATATAAATATTATAAATTACTTTGCACAAAAATTAACTCTACATAAAGTATTTGAAGATATCTTTGTGAAAAATCTACTTCTGATGTCTCTATACCAGGGATGGGCAAAGTGCGGCCCGCCGGAAGGTTTTATCTGGCCCGCGGATAGAATTTTTTAGTTTCCGGTTCGACGCAAATTAAAAGAAATATATATTTATACATTATATATCATCTCCTTTTCTACTTTGCTTAAATATTATATCCCAAATTTATTATCTCACGCCCAGAACATTTTAAACTACTTCTTCTAAAATTTAATTCCACAGCCATAACTAATTACATACTTAACATCTCTATTTGAAAAAAAAATGCATAACCGGCATGTTTTTAATTGTCAAGCAGATTATACCATAGATAATCGCTTTAGGAAATTGTTATTTTTTAGTTGGAACAAATTTTTAATATACAAAACTAATGTCATCTCATCATTTTTAAAGCTTTTTTTAATCACTCTAATGCATTGCTGTATTATCGATAAAAAATAAAATTAAATTCCTAGCGAAAAAAATAGCGTAATTATTTCATTAAGCACCTTACACAGATTATTTACGTTTGCAACGAGGCGAAGCGATAAAAAAAAACTTTCCAGGTTTCGTAAGAGCATTATGGTAGATTGGTGTTAATAATTTTATATTTCTGTAACACTTTTAGACATGCTTAGAACAAAATTAATAAAAAGCGATGTGAAGTTTAATTTTCTTAACTGCGTTGTTAATTGTAAAAAAATTGGTATAATAATATTGTAATGTATTGAGCACCTAGACCAGGGATGAGCAAACTATACGGCCCGCCGGAAGGTTTTATCCGGCCCGCGGATAGAATTTTAAGTTTTCCGGTCGGAGGCAAATTAAAAGAAATATATATTTATACAATATATATATATATATATCCATCTCTTTTTCTACTTTGCTTAAACATTATATCCCAAATTTATTATCTCACGTCCAGAAGATCAGCGGTATATTTGCTTCTTATATGTGTGAACAAGTGTTTTCAACTTTGAACCTTAGAAAGAATAATTTCAGAAGTAGACTGACAGATGAGCATTTAGCATCGTTCCTTAAAATCAGTACATCTCACTTCGAACCTCAGTATAAGGAACTTTTAAAAATGAAATCGCAATTTCATTCATCTTATTAACGTATTTAAACCGTTAGGTACTTGTATATTGTTTTTAAAATTTTAGAAAAATTTATCTTGGTCCTCCAAACTTATTTTCTTTCGATTTTCGGAACGCGGCTGAAAAAGTTTGTCCATCCCTGCTTTATACTGTAGAATAAAATATCTCTCTCGTATAATAGAGGTTCATGGAATAAAATACAGAATTAACCTCTATTTGACATAAAAATTTAGTTTCTAATCTATAAATTTCAAAAGTTACTATACTGGTAAGTAGACTTCTATTTTTTCCTCGGTATATATATATATATATATATATATATATATATATATATATATATATATATATATATATATATATATATATATATATATTGCCTCCTTTTTTTAATGTACTGCCTCAATATAATAAACTAAGTAATTTTTAAACACTTAACTCTTTCTCTGTCAATTCTTTTCGAATTACCGAACCTAAAAAAGAATTTTTCAATCAAGAAAAATTAATATATGTTCTATCCTAAATTGAACAAAGCAAAATATTTTTGTTAGTAGACAGTTTATTTTCCTTGACGTACTAGAGTTTCTATATCTGATATCCCATTCATCGATTTTCAAATTTCCTTACAATGAATCCAAGATTTAAATAAAAAATCCTGTCTAATACAATATTTATCAAATATATTGCATGAGGTACTTATGATACACATATCTTTATGAAAAGATTAGCTGCTTCGCACCCAGCCTTCGGTCTGGGTTTTAAAATATTTCGATGAGCCGGCCCATCGCACTTCAAGCACTATTAAAGATAATAAGACGTATTAATAGAAATGTTGAATAAATCTCGTATGTTTCAGATTGTTGACGATTATAAGAGTTTATTAATAGCTGAATGTCCAGTAAGTGTTCTGTGTTGCCAATCTGCTGCTGCGTAATAATTCCCAATCCCACTACATTTTTAAATGTAGGAGTCAAATTTCAAAATATTGTGTAATATATATATATATATATATATATATATATATATATATATATATATATATATATATATATGTATGTATACTGTTCTAAATGAGATAATTCATTTCCGAGATTGGATGACTTTTAGTACTAATGTTTTACATACATAAAAATTAAATTTTAAACAACAAAACCTATGTCGATAACTTTTTCTTTAAAAAATGGCAGTTGTGAAATAGAAACAAATTTGATAGAACATGGCAAGCTTTTAATTACTGAAAATAAAAATCTCGCATAAAAAATAAAATTTAAAAAAAAAGTGATTTCCTAAACAAAACTGAGTTTAGCGTTTAGCAGATAAGAAAATAGTCTTATATACATAAATGCCATCATATATTTATATACTTACACTTGAATTTAAATAGAGTAGATACGTTTTTGTGTTTCCCGATGTTTACATGCTAACGATTAAATCTGCATAAAATTTGTGTCTTATATTAAATTTGCTCAACCTTTTTTATGGTAAAATATAAGTTTAATCCTAAATTACATTACTGTATTACTACTGTACGTTGATTAGCAACGTCAATATACCTTGATATAAAACGTGGTAGAATAGGAAGCAGAGGTTTTGAGTGCAACAGTGCTAATTTTATTGGTAGTAATAAATGTTTTCCAAAATTAAGGAAATTTATGACAAACGGCATAGTTTTGTATAAAACAGAAACACACATTCATATCGACAACCATATGAATATGAAGATAACTATATAAAATGATAGGTTTTTATTTGCCTATGAGAGTCACTGAAACTTGTACTTTTTGTTGTTATAATATTGTTGATAAATATTTCATTGTACCGTAAAAATTAACCAAGAATTAAATTTAAAATTAGTTCTCATATAAAAATGCTATAATTTGCGTCACATAGAAATGAAAGTTGATCACCTTATATCTAAATTTCCAGGTCCAATCGAATTGATACTACGCAGACGACGATGTTTAAATAATATAAAATGAGAAATGAATAAATGAAATACTTTAAGTAATGACGTCATAAGGATAGAAAATATCATTTTCACCTATTTATTATGTGATAAATTGAAAATTTTAATCTCCTGCTTTTAACCGAGGAAAACTGCGTTTAAAACAATAACTTGGTATGACGTCACATTGCTAGAAATATTGCTTCTTTCACTTAGTTATGATCGATAAATTAAAAAATTAACCGTTTGCGTTTAACCGGGGAAAATAATTCTTGGAATAATGACATGAAATGCTCGAAAAAGGTGGAAGGAATGGATTTCGAACGTTAAAAATTTACAAAAACCTTCCCAGGGATATACCTAATAATTTCCCAAATTTTCACGGCGATTGGATTCATGGTTTTTGAATCTATAGAGTACAGACAGACACAAATTCATTTTTATATATATATAGATTTATTAAAATACATAAAAATGTTTGGAAAAATGATTGTAAATGCATACCGTGAAAACAGTTTTACAGCGTTTCTTATCACAAGAAAATAAAAGCCACTTTAATGTTTTAATTTGTTTGCTAACTTAGTAAAAAAAAATCTTAGTCATGAATATCGAAAAAATATTGAATTTTTTCTTTGGTATAAAATCTAACAGATATGTAACCGTGTGTGTAAAAAATTCATAGACATGGCTCAGCGAAAATTTCGCGCCAAGTTTACAATCGGGTACCCCTTGATTTGTTGGCGACTTTTTTTGACGCCAAGATGTGACTATCAAGATGTCTGCTGCCGTCACACAATACCTAAACTCTCTGTCAATATTAAAGTCTCTGCTGTACATCCTATCACGTAATGTGACAAGAAAAATTAAATTTAGCAACTAACATACGGTCAGTAAAGATAAACAAATTATTGAGTGTGTACCAGATAATTCTCAGCCAAAAAACAAACCATATTTTTACCTGCCTTATAGGGTACTTTACAATTCTAGAAAATTAAAAATTTTACTGATCCCGTCATATGACGGGCTATATGCTAGTTCATCAATAATCACCTAGTTTAATATGTAGTATCGTCATTGAACTGTTATTACAACTATTTTAACTGTTAAATAAATTAAAATTATAAATGAAAATAAATTTATTTCTGAAACAAAAAACTTACAATACATATACATATAATGCAATAACATTCGATTTTTCTGGAAGTCGGCAGTATGACCTTCCAAATTTCGAAACAGGGTGTGTTTTTGTTTAGAACAGGGATGTCTGTAAGTGAAGAGTACACTCATACCTGGAATTATGCTTGCGAGGGGTAATTTCAGAATATTTATCTATACTCGTAGTTGGGAAAGGACGGCTTGCATAAAAAAGGAATGTGGGTAAAAGAACTTTAAAAATGCATGTTTGTAAAGAGAAAATTTGGATGATAGTAGAAAGTGAAAAAAAGAAAGAAGAAACAGACTTCGGTTAATCGAGGTTTGGATAATCGATTTTCTACTGTATAAATGAATGCTTCTGTGTAAAAATTTCATAACTCGAAATTCATAAATTACATAACCCCCTAACCACAATAAAAAAATATCATTAAAGTATACTATGGGAAACTTTAATCAGTTACATAAAGAGTTTAACTAATTAAAAATATTTTTAACTATTACAGCTATTACACTGTTGGGATAACGGCTACAAAACAATTGAATCTGTAGATTAAACTTTGTTACTAAGGACAACAAATGTCAATAAAAATAACAAAGGTAAAAGTCAATTGTCCTTTAGCGATGCCGTCAACACCAAATGCTGCCTTACAAATTTAATTACAATTCTTACAAGCAAATTTTTTACTGTCTGAAACTATCGAAAAAACTATATTTTCTACTCTGTGCTTATTTTCTTTCTATTCAGACAGTTGTTTACCAGTTTAATAAACGTCCCTAAAAAAAATTTCTGTAAAAACAGTTTGTGAGGGCTTAAAAAAATTAAAAATTACATTAAGGTATATAATCACCTTCGAAGTAAAGATTTTTATATAAGCTTTTACGGAAGTTTTTTATAAATGATTTTGACACTAGTTAATAAAATATTTTGACACTTAAAATATATACATGTAAAAAACATTATATAGGATATAATGAGGCCACTATAAACAAGCCTTAACGATCTATACCACAAGACTGGCAGTAGAATTTTTATCCCCGTATGCCAACCTACAAAATGCCATACCAAAATTTTAAAAACCAGCAGGTACGCCAAAATTTGGTAGATTAGGATTGATATCTATCTTCTCTGACAAGACAATATGAGCAAACATAACAAATTATTTTAGATGTCCTTAAAAAGACCCTACGTACTAATAGGTTTAAAGGTATCACATCCTTATTAAAACTAAAAGTAGTTTACCATTTATTTAAAGACAATCTGAGCAAGTATAACAAATTATTTTAGCTCTCCTTTAAAAGAGAGCTAAAATAATTTGACACTACGTACTAATGGGTTTAATGGTATCACATCCTTATTAAAATTAAAAGTAATTTACCATTAATAAAAAGACAATCCGAGCAAGCACAACAAATTATTTTAGCTCTCCTTAAAAAGACACTAATTACTAATGGGTTTAAAGGTATCACATCCTTATTAAAATTAAAAGTAATTTACCATTAATGAAAAGACAATCCAAGCAATCATAACAAATTATTTTAGCTCTCCTTAAAAAAATGCTACGTACTAATGGGTTTAAAGGCATCACATACTTACTAAAATTAAAATTAATTTAGCATTAATGAAAAGACAATCCAAGCTATCATAACAAATTATTTTAGCTCTCCTTAAAAAGACGCAACATACTAATGGATTTAATGGTATCACATCCTTATTAAAATTAAAAGTCGTTTACCATTAACGGAAAGACAATCCGAGCAAGCATAATAAATTATTTTAGCTCTCCTTAAAAAGACACTACGTACTGATGAGTTTAAAGGTATCACATCCTTATTAAAATTAAATGTAATTTACTATTAATGAAAACACAATCCGAGAAAGCATAACAAATTATCTTAGCTCTCCTTAAAAAGACACTAAGTACAAATGGGTTTAATGGTATCATGTCCTTATTAAAATTAAATGTAATTTACCATTTATGACCTACTACGATAATAGAAGTTGCTCCAAAATTTGGTACATTTTGTACAGGGTTTCTATCTTCCTTTTATGAAAAGACAATCCGAGTAAATATAAATTAGTTTTAGCTCACCTTAAAAAGACCTTAGGTACTAATAGGTTTAAAGGTATCACAACCTTACAAAAATTAAAAGTAATTTACCATTAATGACTTACTACGATAATAGCAGATGTTCCAAAATTTGGTAAATTAGGATTTCTAACTACCTTCCCTGAAAAGACAATCCGAGTAAACATAAATTATTTTAGCTGTCCTTAAAAAGACACTAGGTACTAATGGGTTTAAAGGTATAACATCTTTACTAAAATTAAAAATAATTTACCGTTAATGACCTATTACAATAATAGCAGATGCTGAAAAATTTGGTAGATTTTGTACAGAGTTTCTATCTACCTTTTCTGAAAAGACAATCCGATTAAACATAACAAATTACTTTAGCTGTCCTTAAAAAGACACTAGGTATTAATGGGTTTAAATGTATCAAATCCTTACTAAAACTAAAAATTATAATTAATGACCAACTATGATAATAACAGATGCTCCAAAATTTGGTGGATTAGGATTTCTTTCTGACTTCTTTGAAAAGACAATCCGACAAACAGAACAAATTATGTTAGCCGTCCTTAAAAAGACACTAGGTACTAATAGGTTTAAAGGTATCACATTTTTACTAAAATTAAAATTTAGCATTAATGATCTATTACAATAATAGCAAATACTCCAAAATTTGGTAGATTAAGATTTCTATCTACCTTGCCTGAAAACTCAATCCGAGTAAACATAACAAATTATTTTAGCTATTCTTAAAAAGACACTAGGTACTAATGGGTTTAAAAGTATCACATCCTCACTAAAATTAAAAATAATTTACTATTAATGACCTAGCAGATGCTCCAAAATTTGATTAGATTCTGTACAGGGTTTCTATCTTCCTTTTTATGAAAAGACAATCCGATTAAACATAATAAATTATTTTAGATGTCCTTAAAGAGACACTGGGTATCAATGGGTTTAAATGTATCACATCCTTACTAAAATTAAAATTACAATTAATGACCTACTACAATAATAACAGATGCTCCAAAATTTGGTAGATTAGGAATTTTATCTACCCTTCCCTGAAAAGACAATCCGAGTAAACAAATTATTTTATCTATCCTTAAAAAAGACATTGTCTATTAAAGGGTTTAAAGTTATCTCGGCCTTACTAACATTAATCTACCGCTTATGACCTACTACAAAACCTCAGAATCTTTCTTTGAGAAAGATTTTGAGGTTTTGTAGTAGAAATAAAAAAATAAAAAATAAAAATAAAAAACTCTTTAAAAAAATAAAAACTCTTTAAAAAAATAAAAAAGTCTTTAAAAAAATAAAAAACTCTTTAAAAAATAAAAAACTCTTTAAAAAAAAACTACAAAATGCATTCTATACGACTTATAAATTATCAACAAATTTACATGCACCAGATTAAAAAGCGAATGAGATCATTAAACAACGCACTTATCTCCCGGATCTTCTTAATAAAAGGTAATTAAGTCATTTTAAATTGTCCGGAATCAGGACTAAAATACTTGGCACGACGCCGCACAATGAATTGGCATTCCACCACAATGTCCGGCCGCTTTAATATCGTAGCCAATAGATAACTCGCTAATCCCCTGATGACATTGCCAAGGGTAATAGAAGATTTCGGAAAGTTTTGTCTTCCAACTATTTTAATTAGCGGACCAACGTAAGTGGAAAAGAAAAAAAGGCAGTTCCTCCGTTACTTCGGGTTACTGTTCACGCCCGTTCGAAACTTTTTCATTCTTTTGAAACACTCTTCAATTCATTATTTGTAGCTTTAAATATCTTTTAAGTTCATTGCATCCCGTCACTTTTTTTATTGCAAAAGATTTTTTTTCTATTTTGTTTTATTCATTTAGTTATTTTTTTTCTTTCTAAATATTCTAAAATATACATCTAAAATTTATTCTGATCGTCCAAATACAGGACCTTGAAATTTCGATTGATAATTGAAGTATTAGATGCACTTAATAATTTCGAAAGATTTTTTTTAAACTTTTTATATAATATCTAAAGATTGTGTCTGTAACCCAAATCTTATATGTTATTAAATTTTGTTTAGTCATTCATAAGTAGAATCACTTACATTAAGCAAAAATGCCTAATTCATCCTAATCTAATTTTATTTGCCTTAATTTTTTTGCTCATTTTCAACCATGGAAATATTTACCTTCATCTTTAAACTACTGCTTCCAGGCAATCCAGTTGCACTACCGTCAAGTATGCCTTGTAATTATGGAAACATTTTATTCTAAAACATTTTTTTAATACTAATTATTTGTTTGTGACAATAACGAAGAATAGCAATGAAGTTTCTTTAATACATATTCCCTTCAAAGTGTAGTTATTTTCCCAGACATCTGCATATTGTCTGCTTAATTTCAATAAACTGCCGCATCATACAACGTTACTCCAAAAACATTGCCACATAATTTATTGGGCTCCATATAAGTTATTTTCATGGTTGCAATTTTCAATTTGCATATGATTTTACAGCCAAATGTTTGGACTGCTGCCCAATATCAATGCGCATACTGATGCAATTCTACAAACACCTGGCAGAACATAAAACGAGTAATTCGAAATAATAACAAACTCCGCAGATGCTTGGCATCTTTGTGCTTCTTTTTAAGCATGCATTGACAGTCAAACATGTTTTTATCCTTATAAATGCTTATATTCATTTGAAATTTAAATGTTGTAAGAGGTTTTTGGAATTTATTGGAATGTTTAACATTTGGTATTTTAAAACTGGGTGACATAGCAATAAAAAAATGAAAAATTTATTCATCGAATAAAAGATAAATTATCCTTATTTGCTGCTTTTTTTCTCCGTTTTCTAACCACTTTTAACTCTTTGAAGTCTAATTTATTTTTCATAATTTTTTCATTATTGTGTGCTGGTGTGTTTACTTTATATATAAAATTCTTCTGCCCGTGTGTTTGTAATGCAAATCTTCCTAAACGGCTGGTCTGATTTTGATGAAATTTTGCATATGTAATTAAGTTGATTCGAGAATGGTTTAGATTCACAATTTGATCCGATCTAAAATGTTTTTTATTGAAAATCCAGAATTGCTCGCTTATTTAGATTATTATAATGGCGCTCGAAACCCTTCATTGTCAACATGTTTGTGGCTCAATGGTCGAAGCAATGGGCTTCAGTACCAGGAGTCCCAGGATCGAATACCCATACAGACGGGGTGGAAATTTTAATTTAATCTAATTACGTTTGTGATGACTGTAGGCGTGGTATTTTTAAAATAATTTTTTTCTTTACTTTTCAATCAAACGGTCTAATTTATAATTTATTTAAAATCATTTTACAATTTTTGGTAGGATAACGTCTGTCGGGTCGTCTAACTTTGAAAAAAAAAAAAACATAAACACAAAAACACACACACACACAAACAAACAAAAACACACACACAAACACAAACACAAACACAGATATATATATATAGATATATATATATATATATAAAAATTATATATATTATATATAAAAGGAAAAATTCTCAGTAGTTTTCAAAACTTAAATCAAGGGCTGAAAATTCCCGTGTCCTTTTGCATTCTCCTTTTAAACCCCTAACCTAAATTGACCACTGGGGCTACAGTTTACTCTCTCGGAGTAAAAATATTATGTAGATGTGGATAGTAATATAAAAAATGATAATATGAATGTAAGGTAAGCCATTTTTACGCTAAGAACCGGGATATATGTGTTCTGTTAGATATTTTAGGTGGGACATATAAAACCCAATTGTCTTTATTTTATTTCAAGGGTGGTACGCATACGTCCCAATACATTTCAAAAGGTCACGATTGGAAAGGCAGCTATAAGACAATATTACACTTTCGCGCACAAAACAAAATTACTCACTATTCTGCAATCTTGAGTAATTTCCAAAGGAATGTGACTCTATTGTTTATATATTATAGCTAGTGCATTTTTGTAGAGAGTAAAATAAAAATGGTCATGAAACAAATGTGTTTATGAACCTCTTTTGAAAAGTTCTTAAGACTAGTGTCATTACCGGCAGTCCAGTACAACGCTTTAATGCAAAATACCGGTATTTTGGGCTTCAGTATTGGTTAACCTTCATTAATTTTGTTCCTTACACTTTCCTGAACGAGCGGCCGTCCAATAGATAGCGCCAAAAAACCGGATCTCCTATAAACTTCTCCTATTTGTAACTGAGCCGTGTATTTTAATTTTTATTACTGTTTCGCACCGTGGTTTTTTTTTTTTTTTTTTTTATTTTCAACATTATTCTCTCTTAACTTTTGCATCGCGTGTTCTTATTTTCTTAAAAAAAAAAAAAAAAAAAAAAAAAAAAAAAAAAAAAAAAAAAAAAAGGCTTTTTCATTCTTATTGACACATTATATGCGGGATAAGTACTAGTACGTTTTCTGACGATTGATACTCTGGCTTACAAATGCTGAAGTACTTACAAAAAGGTGAGAAAAGTGACAAATAATACAGAATAAGTGATTAAAAAGTGACTAAACATTGAAAAAAAAAAGCGATTTTTTTTCCTCTTGATTACAGATGCTATTAAGATTTTTCTATTTATTTTAACTCTAAATCAAATGATTCATGCAAGACATGATTTTAGATTCAAATACAGAAAAAAAAATTAAAAATTTTGTTTAACACAACTAAACATTGCTTTTTATTCAAGAAAAATCTATAAATTAGATTTGAATACGTACAATACATTAATTTTATAATCACAATTTTCTGCATACATTAATGATGTTTTGAAATATGTACATAGCTAGATTAGAGTATTTAAACAAAAATTGTTAAGAAAAAGAGAAATGTGTGCTTTGACGTAAATTACTTTAATGTATTAAATGTACATTTCAGTACAAATGTATATTTCAGGAACTTCTTTACGACTTTTTAAAATCACTAAATTCTGAAAACCATATGACTAATTACATTTTAATAAGAAAAATAAATTTTAAAAGTTATTAATTCAGACTTTCTTTTTTTAACAACAGACTTTTGCTGTGATACAGCATGAAAAAAATGACCAAAAGTGATTGTTTACTTAAAAAAGTGACTAAAAGTGATCAATTATAATAAAAGTGACTAAAGGTGAGAAAAGTGACGGAATTGCAAGCATGGATACTTGAACGCGGGACACGTACTAGTACGGGTTAGTGTCACAACATGGTTTGTTTGTGGGTACAAAAATAACGGTATATACAGGAAAACGAAGCCGAATGTTCTTGTCTACTACATAGATTCTAGTAAAATTGAGACAAATAAAAACAAGTTTTTACATCAGTCGATGCAGAACCACAGAACGGGAAAAAATTAAAACTACATACTGCTATTTCTATTTGATTTTTCTATTTATAATACTATTATAAATTTATATATTAAAAATATATTTTTGTTTACAGAAATCTTATGGTTTTATATATATATATATATATATATATATATATATATATATATATATATATAATATATATATATATAAGCAAAGATATATATATATATATATATATATATATATATATATATATTTGTTTATATACTTCAATATAAAATACGAAAACTTGTTTAAAAAATTAAATAATTTTCGATCTATTGAGATTTAACTGAATAACTAAATTTAAGCGCAAACTCCCACTCCCGGTACAATTCCGCTGCGAAATGTACCCGCACACAATGTGTTAATGGTTTGCGTCAAGTAATTTCTTTATAATTTAATAACTTTAAATCTGATCTAGGAGCAGCGGTAGCTCAGTCGGCAAAGGCAACGCTGGACTAAGATCTGCCGTGTTCGTTAAAGGTGACCGGAGCACGTAAAATAGGTTCGTGGTCACAAATGTCCTCCAAGTCCAAGTAGTCAAGTTTTTTGGGGCGCCTTGACTCGAAGTCGTATCCCTAGTAATGAGCGCTAATAGGTCTTAATTGATGTACATCTTAAAATGTATGAAAGATTTCTAAAAATTTACGCTAATATAAAAGGTGAAAGTCATGAAAAAATATATAAGTAAATTACAATTAAGGTAATTTACTTATATATTATAAGGTTATTACTTTTTTTAAATAACAATCTTAAGTAGATAAAAATAATAAAAAAAGATAGGGAAAGATAAGCGAAAAAGAAGAAAGATAATTTTTATTTTTTTATTATTTATTTATTATTTTTATATTTTTTTATAATTTTTTTATATCATTAAAATTATATTATCCTATTAGTAATATTGTTCTCCAAGTTCTCAATACGTCTGGGGTGGCAGACGAAGCCTAAGGGTCCCTACTTCAAAATTACGAGGACCCACTTGAGCATAAGTCGTACTTTCACCCTTGAGGTACTCGTCAAAACGAAAGGCGAAACCCTTTGCCTTGATATGAGTAGCCTCTGGAAAGGGTATAAGACAACAACAACACATCTGATCTTGACCATAAGAAATTACCATTTCATTCTTTAAGACCTGCATATTTAAAATGCATTTTTATGTTCAAAGATGAGCACTGTAATTATGAATACTAACATCTCAATAACTGAAAATACGGCCTTCGAACCCCAAATAAACCTCATATCCTGGTCCAGTATTGGAAGTGCATGTATAACTCAATATCATACTCTTTTGCGCAAGAAATCTTAAATTACACACTGTAAGTGTTAGTATTGGAAACTCATATATAACTCAATATCATACTCTTTCTCGCAAGAAATCCTAGATTACTCACTGCAAGTGTTAGTACTGGAGACGCATGTATAACTCAATATCATACTCTTTCGCACAAGAAATCCTAGATTACTCACTGTAAGTGTTAGTACTGGAAACTCATGTATAACTCAATATCATACTCTTTCGCGCAAGAAATCCTAAATTACACACTGTAAGTGTTAGTACTGGAAACGCATGTATAACTCAATATCATACTCTTTCGCGCAAGAAATTCTAAATTACTCACTGCAAGTGTTAGTACTGGAAACGCATGTATAACTCAATATCATACTCTTTCACGCAAGAAATTCTAAATTACTCACTGTAAGTGTTAGTACTGGAAACGCATGTATAACTCAATATCATACTCTTTCGCGCAAGCAATCCTAAATTACACACTATTAGTACTGGAAACACATGTATAACTCAATGTCACACTCTTTCGCGCAAGAAATTCTAAATTACTCATTACAAGTGTTAGTACTGGAAACGCATGTATAACTCAATATCATACTCTTTCGCAAGAAATCCTAAATTACTCACTGTAAGTGTTAGTACTGGAAATGAATTTCCTATCATCCTCTTCGCGCAAGTAATTCTAAATTACTGCACCTCGTTGAACTCAGGAACACTCAATATCACATGATCTTCCGAAACTGGTGACGACCGAAAACTTGGTAAATCAGCTCGTACTGGAAAAAAAAGACAATGTAAATCAGGCAAATGCAGGAAAATGAGAATCATAACTATTTTTAGTTATGCTTTAAAAACAACAAACAGTAATTATCATTAAAATACAGATATATACATATAAATTACAGATATATACAGATATATATTTAATATTAAGATACAGATAATAAATATTCAATACAATAACAATTCATCAACAATAAAAATTGCCGATATCATGTTATCTCAGTTATGAATTTATTACCACAATCGCATATTAAAATACGGTTGTTCCAAAGCAAAACTTTACCATTAAAATCTCCTATATAATAATAGCCTAAGTTATACCACAATCGCATATTACAAAATGGTTGTTCCAAAGCAAAACTTTAACATTAAAATCTCCTATATAATAATAGCCTAAGTTATATCACAATCGCAAATTAAAAAATGGTTGTTCCAAAGCAAAACTTTACCATTAAAATCTCCTATATAATAATAGCCTAAGTTATACCACAATCGCATATTACAAAATGGTTGTTCCAAAGCAAAACTTTAACATTAAAATCTCCTATATAATAATAGCCTAAGTTATACCACAATCGCATATTACAAAATGGTTGTTCCAAAGCAAAACTTTACCATTAAAATCTCCTATATAATAATAGCCTAAGTTATATCACAATCGCATATTACAAAATGGTTGTTCCAAAGCAAAACTTTAACATTAAAATCTCCTATATAATAATAGCCTAAGTTATATCACAATCGCATATTACAAAATGGTTGTTCCAAAGCAAAACTTTAACATTAAAATCTCCTATATAATAATAGCCTAAGTTATACCACAATCGCATATTACAAAATGGTTGTTCCAAAGCAAAACTTTAACATTAAAATCTCCTATATAATAATAGCCTAAGTTATATCACAATCGCAAATTAAAAAATGGTTGTTCCAAAGCAAAACTTTACCATTAAAATCTCCTATATAATAATAGCCTAAGTTATATCACAATCGCATATTAAAAAATGGTTGTTCCAAAGCAAAACTTTAATATTAAAATCTCCTATATAATAATAGACTAAGTTATATCACAATCGCATATTACAAAATGGTTGTCCCAAAGCAAAACTTTAACATTAAAATCTTCTATATAATAATAGCCTAAGTTATACTGTCCTCTTTAAAACGTTCGAAATCCACTACTTCCGTTGGAGAATGCTTATGTATTTTTATAAACATACATTATATACATCTGTAATTACTCAACAACAGTTATATGAATATTGTCTAACTATTAATACTTAACAATGACAAATTAAAATTTTATTTAATTTCTAGTACTATATAACAAATATGTGGTAAAATTTCTTGAATATTAAGTATAAGATAACTTTTCAAGTTTTGATAACATATCCGATTATTACAATTTAGAAGCACAATTTATAAGCAGAAAACTTATGTTGATTAAAAAAAAAAAACCTGTTTTTATCGTCATTTGTGACAACGTTGGGTTCTGTACAATAATGGTATTACAGTCAGAACTCAGAAGAGTTCAAATTTACAAGAATATAGAGTTCTATATTTTCCCAAACGAACATCGTAATCTGCAATAATGACGCAAATGAAATTTAAGCTCTTGACTGCATACTTATCACAGTAAAATAGTACTATTTTTCTTCTAAAATTTCAGACGTTTTGTTGATTCGGTAATACAGAATCTAACTTTCCCAGTGAATATTCTAAATAAACTGTACATACACAGCTTACTGTTTAAAACTTATAAAACTGTTTTTCTACGAAATTTAATTATTATTTTTCCATTTTAAAACTTTTATTCTTATAGAAAAATTTGAAGCTTAAATAATTCTCATGTGATAATAATACACTTATACTAAGTTTGGAAATATAGTATGCTGCCATCTATGAAAGCTTTATCAAACTAATTTCTAAGATCCCCTATTTTTAAAGCTTTTTTTTTTTTTCTTAGTCTATAATAATCATTTAAAACTTGTATATTAAAAAGAAGAAATAAAAATTGAGGTAGGTAGAATTTCAAAATTTAAATATATTTTAAAACTATGGTGCATATATTTATGGTATAACCTATAAAATTTATGGTGCATATATTTATTAATATGTCAATCATGTAAAATATATTTTAAATCATGTATTTACAGCTTTTGGATAATTATTTATTTATGCTTTTGATAAAATTAAAATACTTTTATTTAATTCAAAGTCTATCTTACAATTGCTTAGTCATAAAATTGTATGTTAAATAATGTAATACATTGCCTTTATTACATATCAGAGTGCTGAACTCAAATATTAACTGTTGTAACTACTATAATATATATTGCTTTCTAAGTGGTTTAGAAGAAAAAGAAGTTAAGAATTTATTAAAGCATGCCTTGTTTTATCTCATTTTATCTTAAATTTTCCACTTAATAACATGTCAATAAAATTCTGAAAAAGTAAGAAAATATTTAACTGGAATTATTACTTTTTTGTTTAAGATTAAAAACACACGACTACTACAAATTCATTAATCCAAAATTTTTATTCACCCTGAAACGAGTATCAATATTAACAGAGAGTAATTATTATTGGTAAAATTCCCAGATTCTTACTTCAATAATATTGTTGTGGAAGTTTTATATCAAACAGTTTTTTTTATATAAGATTTTGTTAAATAAAGTAAAAGGATTCAAATTTATCATAAAAGCTTGTACACTTGTTTTCTTATGAACTCATTTTTATTATTTTTTGTTCCAAATCAATTACTTTTATTATATGACAATTTAACAAAATGCTTCTTTAGATGTATGCAATCCTATTCTATATATGTTTGGTGCTGCCATCTATGAGGGAATGATAAAACTAAATGAATAAATGTCATGCAATTTTTTGTTTTAGCTAACAATGGTCATCTAACTTTTACATATAAAATACACATTAAAAATATTACAGAGTATTCTAATATACATATATGTATATATATATTAAACATTCATTTTTAGAATTCCGTTACGTGTGTTTGTTCTTTTAGCGTATTTAAGGACTCAGTAAAAAGTGACTTGATCGTTTGTTATCACATCATGTGCTGCCCTCTACTTTTAGTTGGTGTAACTAATAAAACGAAAAATGTTTAATTATACATAAGAAAAAGCATAGGAATTCAACATATACCTTAATATCTATTATCAGTTTAACTTTTATAATTATCATTGCATATCAGTTATACACATAAAGTATGATATATTACAGCAGTGTATGCTTAAAAATTAAAGTTTTACATGTATTTTAGCCTAACCTCTGAACAAAAGTTTAAAAAACAACACAACGTACGAAAGCAATTTGCAGCAAAAGAGCTTTGGGACAACATCAATTTTAGCTCTTCATGTACAGTAATTAACCCAAACGATTCTCTTATATAATTATTAAAAGTAATAAAAATAATTATATTTATAATGACTTATTATAAAACTATTATCAGTATTATATAATTTTCAATTTTTTTATAATTTATAACTACTTATATTTTATAATGTCTACCATCTATGGTCTAATTTTAGACAAAAATACCTATCCCAACGTGCTTCAAATTTAGTTCGATATCTGCAGCTGCACATGAATAATGCGTCGCCTAAGCATGTTGAAGCAATAAAAGAAAGAAATCATCGTATCATTGTACTTCAACTTCAAAACGATTAAAGAACTTAAACGTTCTTTAAATCAGAATAAATTGTTAATACAGCTTAAAACCTGTCCATTTGGGACGACTCAAGCGCAATGGTACAGCCAGAACTGAAACTTTGGGGAAGAGAAGGCCGATTTCCACACAAAGCATCACTTTATTTAAAGGTTTCTGTACTCAGAGTTAAAAATGAAAATAATGTTCTTCTCTTACCCACAGTCGATTATTTAGTTGATCTCCGAAAAAAGTTATAGGGTCCCTACAGGTTATAGGTTCACTTAGTTGATTTTCTTGTAACAAATATTGGATTGCTTCACACTTATCGATGTCTTTGAAAGAGACACTGTGATTGGTATGAACTTATAAGAATGAGACTTTAGAACACTATGTTTCCCTTTTCAAAGAATTAGTTGGCTCTGATTTGATTTTACAGGACAACACACAACCACAAAGTCACATCTGGCCGATGATTTTCTTGAAAGTATAGACAATCGACGGATGGACTGATCAGCCGAATTTTTAACCCTCTAGAGTATATCTACTACCCCTATTGGTTATTGTATCTCTTACTTGGTGTTCTTGGAACACATGTTGGAGGGATGCACACTTATCGATGACATTGAAAGAGACACTGTGACTGACATAAAGTATAAGAATGAGATCTTTGAACCTTATGTTCCCCTTTTCAATGAAGTAGTTGGGTGTGATTTCATTTAACAGGACCACATACGACTAAAGTCACATGTGGTCGATGATTTCCTTGAAAGTAAAGATAATAGACGGACAGACCGACTAGCCGAATTTTTAACCCTCTAGAGTATATCTACTACCCCTATTGGTTATTGTATCTCTTACTTGGTGTTCTTGGAACACATGTTGGAGGGATGCACACTTATCGATGACATTGAAAGAGACACTGTGACTGACATGAAGTATAAGAATGAGATCTTTGAACCCTATGTTCCCCTTTTCAATGAAGTAGTTGGGTGTGATTTCATTTAACAGGACCACATACGACTACAAAGTCACATGTGGTCGATGATTTCCTTGAAAGTGAAGATAATCGACGGACAGACCGACTAGCCGAATTTTTAACCCTCTAGAGTATATCTACTACCCATACCGGTTATAGGGTCACTTACTTGGTGTTCTTGGAACACATATTGGATTATTGCACACTTATCGATGTCTTTGAAAGAGACACTGTGACTGGTATAACGTATAAGAATGAGATCTTAGAACCCTATGTTCCCCTTTTCAAATAAGTAGTTGGCTCTGATTTCATTCTACAGGATAACACGACCACAGAGTCACATGTGGTCAATGATTTTCTTGAAAGTGAAGACAATGTACAGATAGACTGACCAGCCGAATTTTCAACCCTGTAGAGTATATCTGGGACACAATGAAAGGCAAATTGAAATATGTTCTCTTAAAGAATACCCGGGATGCAGAAAACAATTTCAGAACTAGTAGAGAAAGGCAGTGCCTTAACATTCGCCCAAAGTTGGTCAATAGCCGTATAGTAAGCAGCTGTTCTTAATTTAGACAGAAATAGTTTTCTATCGAGCCAGTTTAAAACTAAGGGTGACTCAAGAAAGGAGGCTGGTCTATTCGCCAAAAAGCAGCCAAATTAATCTTCTGAACCGGGAAAGAGATCTTATTCACAAATTAAGACACATTTATCTGTCTAAATTTCAAGTTTCGTTTTTACTTAAGAGGCCGCACGCCGAGGAACCTCTACGAGCAACCAATCCTGTATTTTTGTGCATACCAAAATATTTCAAATAATTCCGTCACAGCCGTATTTGGGTTGGCTGTACCCTCTCAAGCAAGATTAAGGCTGGCTCACCTCGTGCACGCAGGAAAAAAGATCCCACTCGTAGACTGTCATGTTGTAGGCGATGTCCAGTGAGTTGAGTCCCTCGAGGATGACCCCGGTGCCATCGGTGGGTCCGTCTTGCTCGGGAAGAGGGGTGAGCAGGTCGAGCTGCGATGAGGGGGTGAGGAAGATTCGACCGTTAACGCTCAGCCCCGTCGGTACGCTCACTTCCGAGTCCTTGAACAGCACTCGCTCTCCTGTCGACTTCACCTCTAGAAGCTGTAGCTGTTGCAGTTCGTCCCGAGAGCCCAGCTTCTCGGCCGCCCCACGCTTGATGGCTTCAGCCGTCGCACCGACGGGTGTCTTGATCGTCGTGTACGTGTGGTCGGAGCAGTACACGCGAAACACCACTGCCCAAAGAGAAAAAAAGACAAACGTTATGACACTGGAAGAGTTACTCAGAGAGGACTGAAAACTAGAGTAGAATAGTTCACTCTACAGCGAATTGATTATATATATCATGGAGCCTGCCTACAGCCCAGCCCCGATACATTGCTTCCCATAGAATGCCTGGAGGTAAATCGATTTTACATATTCATATTGTTACTTGGGCGTCAAATAATTGACTAATATTTTGATTAAGATATAGACACCGACGCACGAGTTACAATTAATATTATTATAATCCTCTGACATTCACCACTAAAAATGATGATAAAAATGTGATATTTGTTTAAATTAAAATCTTTCACTTCGTGTGTTTTCTGGGTCATAAAGTGGCAAAAACGCTGGACTTCAAGCATAAAAAAAGGCCAATATTTAGTTTTGTTTTTATTGGAAAAAACAGCTGCTTAAACGTACGAAATGTTACAGAAAGTATACCTAAAGGCTTGCTTACCACTACATATGGGTTTATTCTTTTCATTTAAGAGGACTGTGTACTTTCAGAAGGGTGAAATTTAAAGAAAATACAGTATTTCTTTTTTATTAAATTGTAAAATATAACTAAGAATAAGAAGGAGGGTATTTTTGTATTTATGAATCTTATAATGAATATTATTACTATCCCAAAACACAATACAATTATTACTAAGAATGTTTGAATGACAGACTGGTGTTATAAATTTGTAAGACTAATGAAAAGGCGTGTATCACCTTCATCTGTCGCTTTGATACACCTCCTGAACTCCGTCCTTTCTTCGTCTTGAGATTCGCTAGCCGAGAGGAGGCGTATCTGTCCGTATGGTCCCACTTTCCACCGTCGAGGTACTCCCATCACCTCTCGTTCGAACCTAGAGAAAACAAAAAAGCTTGAACCAATCGCTAACTCTAATCTACTATATTGTTATGACTCGTAACACAGGACAAAGTTTTTGAAATATCTACTACATTCTGTACATGTTACTTCTATGCCATGTTGTGGGAGTGTTTTGTCTTAATTTCTGAGTTGCATCTTAGCGATTTTCTCCCTTCTTAACGAGTGGATCGGGACAGCCAATTTTGGGTGCTTACACTTCCGGTAGAGAATTGTGTGGTGTCCCAATAAAGGTTCTCTGATGGAATTAATTTTTTGCGTAGCTTTTTTCATAGAGTCCACTTTGATTTCCAGAGTTACGGTGCTCCAGGAGAGGTAAATAAAAGAATAAAAACGCAATCACACAACACAGCACATGCGAAGCAACGAACTAGGACTGTTGAGAAAATGTTGTAACTCAAGTAAAATAGACAAGATATGAATGAAAGACACACCGTTGACGACAATTTATTTTAAAATTTAACTGAAAACTTAAATATCATTACAGTTCTATTTGTAATATTTGTCAATACAGTCTACGTAGTGTTAGTTCTTGATTAGAATATTTCTGCAAGGCTAGTGCCAGGGAAGATGACGTGAAGGAATAGCTAAAAAAAATGATACCATATTACTTTTCAGAGATATCATGCTAACTGTGCTTAAAAGACAAACTATCCAGCTTACTCACTTACTCAGGGGCATAGGGGGGCAAAGCCAGCCTGTTCAGCCTGAGTCGGGGCAACATAGGACATAGGAAATTTTTAGGTTATCTGTCAGTGACCCACCTTTTACTGACATAACTCTCTGTTACAGTTACGTGAAATACTTTTGAAGTGTTTGTTCATTTTCAAAACATGAATTCAGGTTTCACATGCACATTTGAATTATTGTGTCCATACACACATACGAAGAAAGTTATATTTCCGAAAATACTCTCTTACGAACGATGGTGGGCCTAAAACATTCAAATTTAAACCAATTACGAGATTTAAATTTTTATGCTTACAAAAATATATTCCTGCAAACATTATATAATATATAATATTCTATAAGTCAAGAGCAACATAATTCTATAAGTCAAGAGCAACATAAAAATTATATTTTTTGGGGGGGAGAGGGGGCAGGATAAAAATTATATTTTTGCTTATATATAATCCTACATCCACTTGTAATGATTAAATACGATGTAGCATTGAGCTACATGAAATAGTATTTGATTTTAATATATATTTGTTCTTATCGTGTTATGTGACAGTGTCATGTCACACCCGTAACAATATATTTATACTTTTTTAAACATGTAAAGAAGAAACGTAACCCTCTATATATCCTTTTATAACAATTTTATTGGGTACCGTACCAATTATTGTTTTGAGGTATTGAGGTCGTTATATTGAGATTTTACTGATTATCCCCATTTGCTCAAGGGAGTTGTGGGCCACACTTCCTGCGCGGACCCTAAGTATCTCATACTCGCGTTCTAGTACACGTACGAAAAGCTTCTTTAAAAAAAATAAATCACGTTAGACAAACAATACAATAAAAGGTAATTCAAAGGAAAAATGGAAAAATCGCTACTAGGAAAATGGGAAGGGGAAAAACTCACTTTTGTTTGGTTTCGATAATTCGGGTCACAACCGCAAGTTCTTCGTGTAAACCGTACCTTTTGCAGTCTTCAACCACAGCCTCGTGCAGTTCCTGCGAAGAGAGAGACCTGAATGAGGAATTTAGCCAAACTGTTTCGACATACATCACAGTGACGTTAAGTAAATGTTTTTGAAACAAGCCAATGTAACAAGCTTTATTTGTTTATATCCCTTAACACTCGTTTCATGATTATTATTTCTTATTGCTAAATTTATTTCGTAAGTATTTTGTTGATGGGTGGGTAATCATTAGGAGACAGCTTGTTCTTTTTAACACATTTATTTTTATAACTAAAACAACAAACACAAAACATACAGGCAAAAATAAATATAAGTCCATCATCACGTTTTTTGTGGTATGAAGTACACATGTACATATACACAACTAGCTTAACGAAGCAGCAGTTCTTATTGGTTTATCGAAAGACGTGGAAATTACACGACTTTCCATAATCTTTCGTCATTCCGTAATTTCCATATCGATTATGTGCTGCCAACTTAAAATGGCTAACATATTTTCTTACTTGTGCGAGGGAGAACTAAAACATATTTTCACAACTTTGAGTGACTCGTCTGTGAAAAAATTGTTTTCTGCTAGAAGCATAAATTGGAAATTTATTATTGAGAGAGGTCCATGGTGGGGTTTTGGGTGCGTATGAAACGAACAATAAAGTCCAGTTTACATAAAATTATTGGTCGATCCTTCCTCACTGTTAAGGAACTTGAAACAGTGCTAATTGAAATAGAGGCAATGATCAATTGTAGACCAATTTACCTACATGTTTATCGATTCCAATGAACCTTCTCCACTAACACCCTCTCCTTTTCTGGTTGGTAGACGATAACTATCTTTGCCTGGTATTAAAATAACATCAAACGACATGATTGAATCAAGAAATTCAATTATTAAACGATATAAATACCATCAAGATATTTTAAATAATTTTTGGAAGCGTTGAAGAACAAGTATCTTTTTAATCTGAGATCTGTCAATATTTGTCCTCCAAACTCGAATGCAACACAGTTCAAAATCAACGATATTGTCTTGATCCATGACGATAAACATCCCAGAAATCTGTGGATAAGGGAGCGCATGATTGGAAAGAGCGTTCTATGTAAACTCCACAACTGCGAGTAAAGTGTCACAGTTTTTGTGATTGAAAAAAGGTTTTAGTTAACTCTTTTTGACAGTCCATCTGTCATTTGCTTAATTTGATTTGATCAAAGGAAATTAAGATCATATTTGAGCTTTTCACGGATTGCAGTTCCGATTCGTCTCCTATGACAAAGTCTGTCTCTGTTTTGCAAATATTTAACCGTTATATGATACTGTTCTTTCCCAATCAAGATAATTAGGTTATACCGAGAGCATTAGCTATGATTTTTGCATAAAAAGATTTCTAACATTTAACACTCGATTATTAACCTTTAATACAAATTTCAAGATTTCATATGTCATATTTCTAAATTTGTTTCGGTAGTATTTTCTGACTTACGGAGCACGTGATTGCAAAGAAAGAACTTTCTATGTAAACTCCATAATGTAAATACACTGCGACAGCCTTTGTGGTTTTTTAAAAAGTGTCTTGGAAGGACTTTTTGACAATCCATTTGCCATTCGTTTGATTTGATTTGATCAAAGAAAATTAACCACATATGAGTTTTCCACGGATTATAGTTTCGATTTGTCTCCTTTGCCAAACTCTGCCTTTGTTTTACAATTATTTAACCGTTATATGATACTGCTCTTTCCCAATCAAGATAATTAGGTTACACCGAGAGTATGAGTTATGATTTGTATTAAAAGATTTCTAACATTTAACACTGGATTATTAATCTTTAAAACTCGTTTCAGTATTTATTATTTCATATTTCTAATTTTATTTCCTTAGTATTTTCTGATTTATGGGACGCATGATTGCAAAGAAAGAGCGTTCTATGTAAACTCCACAACTGCGAATACACTGCGACAACTTTAGTGGTTTTTTTAAAGGTGTCTTGGAGGCAATTTTGACAGTTCATTTGCCATTTGTTTGATTTGATTTCATCAAAGAATATTAAGCAAATATTTGAATCCACGAATTGCAGTTCCGATTCGTCTCCTATGACAAACTAGGTCTGTGTTTTGCAAATATTTAAACTGTAAATGATACTGCTCTTTCACAATCAAGATAATTTTGGTTACCGAGAGTATAGTTATGATTTGTATTAAAAGATTTCTAACATTTAACACTGGATTATTATCTTAAAAACTCGTTTCAGATTTATCATTTTCTTTCTAAATTTCCAGTTTTTTCTGGATAAGGGACGCATGATTGCAAAGAAAGAGCGTTCTATGTAAACTCTACAACTGCGAGTATACACTGCGACAGCGTTGAAAGTGTCTTGGAAGAACTTTTTGACAATCCATTTGCCATTCGTTTGATTTGATTTGATCAAAGAAACTTAACCACATATTTGAGTTTTCCACGGATTATAGTTTCGATTCATCTCCTACGACAAAGTCTGTCTTTCTTTCTTTCGAAAATATTTAACCGTTATATGATACTGCTCTTTCCCAATCAAGATAATTACGTTACACCGAGAGTATGAGTTATGATTTGTATTAAAAGATTTCTAACATTTAACACTGGATTATTAATCTTTAAACAAATTTCAAGATTTATCTTTCATATTTCTAAATTTGTTTCGTTAGTATTTTCTGATTTATGGGACGCATGATTGCAAAGAAAGAGCGTTCTATGTAAACTCCACAACTGCGAATACACTGCGACAACTTTAGTGGTTTTTTTAAAGGTGTCTTGGAGGCAATTTTGACAGTTCATTTGCCATTCGTTTGATTTGATTTGATCAAAGAAACTTAACCACATATTTGAGTTTTCCACGGATTATAGTTTCGATTCATCTCCTACGACAAAGTCTGTCTTTCTTTCTTTCGAAAATATTTAACCGTTATATGATACTGCTCTTTCCCAATCAAGATAATTACGTTACACCGAGAGTATGAGTTATGATTTTGTATTAAAAGATTTCTAACATTTAACACTGGATTATTAATCTTTAAAACTCGTTTCAGTATTTATTATTTCATATTTCTAATTTTATTTCCTTAGTATTTTCTGACTTATGGGACGCATGATTGCAAAGAAAGAGCGTTCTATGTAAACTCCACAACTGCGAATACACTGAGACAACCTTAGTGGGTTTTTTTAAGGTGCCTTGGAGGCAATTTTGACAGTTCATTTGCCATTTGTTTGATTTGATTTCATCAAAGAATATTAAGCACATATTTGAGATTTCCACGAATTGCAGTTCCGATTCGTCTCCTATGACAAACTAGGTCTGTATTTTGCAAACATTTAAACTCTAAATGATACTGCTCTTTCACAAACAAGATAATAAGTAACACCGAGAGTATTAGCTATGATTTTCATGTTTAACCTTTAACACTCATTTCAAGAATTATTATTTTATATTTCTAAATTTATTTTGTTGGTATTTTCTGACTTATGGGACGAATGATTGCAAAGAGCGTTCAATGTAACTCTACAACTGCTAATACACTGCGACAGCCTTTGTGGCTCTTTTTAAAAATGTTTCTTGGAGGCACTTTCTGACCGTCTATTTACCATTTGTTTGATTTGATTTGATTTGATTTGATTTGATCAAAGAATATTAAGCACATATTTGAGCTTTTCACGGATTGCAGTTTCGATTCATCTCCTATGACAAAGTCTGTCTTTGTTTTGAAAATATTTAACCGTTATATGATACTGCTCTTTCACAATCAAGATTATCAGAAACACCCAGAGTATTAGCTATGATTTTCGTGTTTTACCTTTAATACTCGTTTCAAGATTAATTATTTCATATTTCTAAATTTATTTCTTTAGTATTTTCTTACTTATGAAGCGCATGATTGCAAAGAAAAGGAGCTCTATGTAAACTCTACAACTATGATCAAGGCTGTTATTTGAGAGGGGCAAGGGGTCAAATCCCACCACAGAATTTTTAGATTAAGGGCAAATGCTGTTTTGCCCCTCCAATTATTTTAGGTTTTATTCATATTTCGATTTTTGCACCCTCAGTTGAAAAGCCCAAATTACGCCCTTGACTGCAAGGTCACTGTCATAGTCATTGAGGTTAAAAAAGAGATTTTAGTTGATTTTTTTAATAGTCCAAATATTCTTTGTATAATTTTATTTGATCAAACAAAGTAAATTAAGCATATATTATAGCTTTCCATAAATTGTAATTTGGATTAATTTTCTTTGACAAAGTCTGTCTTTGTTTTCCGAATATTTGACCGTTACAAGATACTACTCTTTTAGCAATGAAAATAATTAGGTAACGCTGAGAATATTAGCTTTGCTTTTAGTGCAAGTTCTAGAAAACATCTGAGAAACTGCCTCTCTGAATTTCAGAATTTGATTACATCGGGGTGAGAAGATTCCTTTTTAAACTCCTTGTATTCAAGACAATCAATTCCTAGTAGTGGAACATCGATACCTGTTATACTGTTGAACATTACATCGTCATCAGTGTTTAGGTTGTGTTACGTTCCACGCTCCGAAAGTGAGCATGCGCGGAGATTTGTTCCGAGGGAGTTTTTCTCACAACGGAAGTGAGTGTGTTATGTATAACATGGCAAGCATTTTGTCAATTCCATTTTTTTCATTTAATAAATTTTCATGTTGTTCTTGAATTTCGTCGTTAATTATACAGAATACAGTCCAGGTGAGCCATATGATCATAACACTCACTTAAACTAGCTCGAATAACGCTTCGCTCCCCGGCAGATTACAAGGAATGAGATCACGTGACACACGCCCTCACATTTGGACTAATTTAAAGAGCTTATGAATTTAGGACTCCATATAGATTAGGGTAGACAAATACTATCTTGTATGCAAATGGATAATAGATCAATTTCTGTATAAGTGTGTATGTATGTATACCCTATCCATGCATATACTTAGTAGATATTCTACCAGTCACTTGTGTGCATTCATGCACTGCAGACTTACGAGCCCCGACCCTACATACACACATATATACATTTTTAACATTATGAAGCACTCATTCATTCATGCATCTATCCGGGAAGGCAAATTTAGATACGCACATGGATCTTGCAACTGGGGAGGGGCGCTGAGGTAACACTAAAGGCCTATGATGGACAAACTTGATTTCGCCTCTTATCACATGACTTAGACAATGTCACCTCGAATTGTTGGTTGTACGGGGCACCTTAGCAGGATCGCTGTATCCCCCATCATGAGTCTTGATGGATCATTCAGGGATGGGCATCTGTATTTGGCAGTTCTTTTAGGGGTACACAATGATAAAACAATAACATGACATGAAAGGTTAATACAATTTAACCATAGACAGTAAATATAATAATAGGAAAGAGGTAAAGTCAGAAAGTAATAATTAGAGAGTAGGAAGTTTAAAAAGGGAAGACAATGTCACAAGCATAAAGTAAACACTGCGTATTCTTTAAAACCGAAATTGACCTATAGTTGATCAAATAACTTTCAAAACAGCTCATTAATAAAACATGAATGAGTTTAGTAAACAAGAATTCCCTCTTCCAATTTTGTAAATGCTTATAAAATGTCCTTACACGAAAAATAAAAGAAGCAGACAATTACTTCTAGCGTACAGCTGAAATTGTAATGCAGTGCTCATTGGCCATTAGTTTTAGTCCTGCCCTCAGTTGCAAAATCCATGTACGTATTTGAAGTTCGCATCCAAAAACTGTATAGCCGCAAAGAACAGAATTTACATACCTTCAGAAATGCAGCTATGCTAGAATCCTCGTAGAAAGCCGATCGGATTATAGAAGCCCAGATTTGAACGAACTGCAAGACTCGTTTCTTATTGGATATGATAAATTCTTTTTCTTCCTCGCAGTTGGCAACGTCTATTCTATAAGTAAGACTATTAAGGAAAAACTGACATACTGGTCATTTGAGTAGAACTGATCGATTTTATTAGTAGTATTCGATGAAAATATCATTTTCAATATACCCAACAAAATTATAGCTCTATATTGGCAAGAATGTTTATACATATACATATATATATATATATATATATGTGTGTATGTATGTATCCCCTATATAAAATAGCCAAAGTTATCTGCCCGTATATCCTCGAATTATGAAGCAATTGGACCTGGAATGGATACAAGCATTAATATTGAACTCTTATCAGGGCTTCGAACCGGAACTCGAAACCGAAAACCGGAAAAAACCGTATTTGGTCGGAACGAAAACCGAACTGAACCGAAAAAAATATCGTTTATTTCGGTTCGATATATCTTTCAGTCATTTTGTTACTGTTACCAACTTATCAATATTTCTAATTTAACGTCAACTTTATAATTACATTACATGTATACTGCTTCTCGATTTCCTATTTTGATATTTGTTGAAAGAGCGTTCATTTGAAATTTATTCTCCGAGACAACAGAAGTAATCTCAGTGAAACCACGTTAGAAGATATATTAATAATTAGACAATTTTCATATGTTAATAAATAATATATTTTTACATAATTATTGCAAGGCCAAGTGCACGATGTGAGAGTCAAACGACGAATGTGGGTAATCATGAACCTAGTTGTCAAATGCGATTTTGATAATGGATAACAATGCCAATGCTCGCCGCTCTTATCGTACCTGCTGTTTGTATCAATTCACATAGTGTACCAATTAAAAAAAGAATAAAATCTTCTAAATTTTGATAGAATTACATTTTTTGTTTATGATAGAATTATATTTTAGTACAAATAAGAATATACATAAAATGAAATTATTCATTTGGAACTGAAACGAAAACAGTTATTTTTGGCGGAGCGAAAACCGGAACTGAACCGATATTAATTTTTTAGTTGAACCGGAACGAAAACCGGAACAAAAAAATTACGGTTCGAAGCTGCTCTTGATGAGTTAGGGTTAGCAACGTTCGAAATCCACCTCTTCTCATCTTTTCTAGCATTTAATGTCATTATTTCAAGCCCTATTTTCCCCGGTTAAGAGCAGACGATTAAATTTATCAATTTGTCACATAATAAATAGGTAAAAATAACATTTTTCCTAACATTATGACATCATTCCTTTAACCATCTCTTTTAATCATTTCTTATTTTAAATTATTTAAATATCGTCTGCATTATTTTCATACGTTTTACAACTAAACTTAGATATTACGTAAATAATTTTCTTTTTTATTTGGCTTAAATAATAGATTAGGTACATATGGGATAATTTCAAATTTAATCATCGATTATTTCTGTTGAAATGAAAAATTTATGACAGGTATTAACAACAAATTCTATCTACCTCCAGGGTGTAGTGGAAATGATAGTTTCACTCCTTTACTTCCATTAATTACTGTAAAAAAATTGGGAAAAACTGATCGATAATTTAGACGTAGCTAAGAAAAATTTGGAATTATCTTTCTAAATGAATTAAACATCATTCTAAACTGCATTCACAGCATCAGGAGACTTTAGATGAGTATGAAGATAAACAAATTATTGAGCATATACCAGATAATTCTCAGCCAAAAAATTTTATCTGGTTTATAGAGTACTTTACATTTTAGGAAAATAAACATTTTACTGATCCCTTCGTATGACGGGCTCTATTCTAGTTAGAAAATATTGATAAAAACCAAAATAAAATAACCAAATTATTGAGCATGTACCAGATAATTCTCAGCCAAAAAATTTTATCTGGTTTATAGGGTACTTTACATTCTGAAATATTAAAAATTTTACTGATCCCGTCATATGATGGGTTCTATGCTAGTTAGAAAATATTGATAAAAACCAAAATAAAATAACCAAATTATTGAGCCTGTACCAGATAATTCTCAGCCAAAAAACAAACCATTTTTTTTATCTGCCTTATAGGGTACTTTACATTTTAGGAAAATAAACATTTTACTGATCCCTTCGTATGACGGGCTCTATTCTAGTTAGAAAATATTGATAAAAACCAAAATAAAATAACCAAATTATTGAGAATGTACCAGATAATTCTCAACTAAAAACAAACCATTTTTTTTTATCTGCCTTATAGGATACTTTACATTTCTGGAAAATTTTAAATTTTACTGATCCCGTCATATGACGGGCTGTATGCTAGTTAGAAAATATTGATGAAAACCAAAATAAAATAAAATTATTGAGCATGTACCAGATAATTCTCAGCCAAGAAACAAACTATTTTTTTTACTGCCTTATAGGGTACTTTACAACTGCAGAAAACTAAAAATTTTACTGATCCCGTCATATGATGGGTTCTATGCTAGTTAGAAAATATTGATAAAAACCAAAATAAAATAACCAAATTATTGAGCCTGTACCAGATAATTCTCAGCCAAAAAACAAACCATTTTTTTATCTGCCTTATAGGGTACTTTTTATTTCTGGATAATTTAAAATTTTAGGATCCCGTCATGTGACGGGCTATATGTTAATTAGAAAATATTGATAAGTTGGTTACAGAAACAAATAAATATCACCAAACTATAATAAAAGCAAGCCGTTTCATAGATCATAATTATAAATCCTAATTATAATTATAATCATACTTAAAAAGGATATTGTCTCATAAGCTCAGGACATAGTTGGTGACTTGGCATAAATATAACATGCGTTAATAGAAAATCTTCTAAAAACGTATCTGAAACAAACAAAAAAAATATTTAATAATATCAAGATATAAACAATAATATGTAATTAAATGTAGAGAAGAAAAAATCTACTTGCCATATTGCCGTAGATTCCTTTGAAATAAATTGACTATCATGAAATAATAGGATTTAACGTTTACGATTGAAATCGAGAATACACGATTATATTTACCTGT
>CM063500.1:43658522-43666022 GCA_032207245.1 Pardosa pseudoannulata
AAGTATTATTCCAAAAAATCTGTCCCCCCCCTCACTGGTGTTGTGAAGAAAAGTATAGATTTTTGTTGTGGTTTCCAGTATTTATTTTTCTATTCCTAATATTAGTTAACACTCCCTATATATATATATATATATATATATATATCTTGTTCAAATTTTCAATCGCTAATAAAATTCTTTTTATTCATTCACTCGAGTTCAAATACATTTATTTAAACTTGTAGTGGATGTGATAACTTTACGTTAATAGATTTTTGAAATATTAGTTTATTAATTAAATTTAATAAATAAATAATAATTATTATTAAAGTTGCTTCTAAATAGTGGTCAGTAATAATGACCTGTGTTGGGGTGTTGCATAGAATGGTTCGAAAGATTACGTTTATATTATTCCGTTGTTGATGACAACACTGATAGGACGTGACATACTTATCTTCGCTAGACTAACAGAACTAAAGCGCCACTCACGATCATTCTTCAAAACTTAGACTGGATAAGACTAGCCCCGACCTCCTCATTGGTTTTAATTGCACGAGCCGTAATTTGTCTACGCCTGTCTTAGAGGAATAAAACTTATCAGAAATTATTCGAAATACATTATTTTAACAGCTTTCTTGGCAACGATTTTGAGGACTTAATTTTGTTTTGTACTCCTTTGTAGCGCCATTTTCGATCGTGATTAAAAACTTAGATTGGGTCAGAATAGTCGTAACCTAGTCACTTGACTTATTTGCGTGTGCCATAGTTTGCCTACCCCTGCCTTATTAGAATAAAGCTAATCAGATTTTATTCGAAATACGGTTTAACAGCTTTCTTAGAGACGATTTCGAGGATTTAATTTTGTTTTCTACTCTTAATTTTAAAGGAGTGGCAACGGGCTGAAATTTCTTTACAGAAATATTTACATTTTCGGGGGAGGGGATAAGAGAAAGTATAAAATATTTTAGATTATAAATATTTTAAACGTTTTAAAAGTAGATGCTGTAATTAATTTGTAGTTGTGTCATCTGATTTGTTTAGTTTACATTTGTCTAATTTTCGTTTCTTTCCGAGAGAAAATATTGTTTTTAATTCGGGAGCAATTGCTGCCTTTATTAACATTGCCCTCTACAATACCGCAGATTTTGCTGACTATTTTTAAAATGGAGACACCATACAGCGGCAAACATCACTTCCTATAACGGGAGAACGCAAATACATCCAAGCTTTATTCAGGGATCGAACCCAGGCCGATCGTGTGGAAGCACAATACGTTAAACACAATAAAAAAAATTGAGAGAAAACTAGTACACAATTATAAAAATATAGGACAAATTTGGGGTCCACGTGTTTAACCTCTAAAACTTATATACAATTATTTTGCAATTAAAACTTATATACAATTACTTTGCAATGTTTAGATAATATATTCATTTACCTATATGTATATAATTTAGCACTTTTTATCATATCATAGTTTACGATATTTTTCATGCTATCTAAATACTGGTATTTTTCTTCCTTCTTTAATAATTTTTTTATTCACGTAAATTGTTTGTGGCAGCTCGTAAGTTTTTATGTGAAGTCATTATTTTACCCTTTTACTTTTTTTAGATGGCAACAACAAAAAAGGGTTATGAATGGAAGATTTTTCACTTTCTCTTTTCGTCAATAAAAACCTAAGTACCTTATTTCTTTCTGAAAGACTGATAAATAAACTTTGACTTAGCAGTTCATGTTCAATGACTAAAATGTCCAAAGACTTTTAATGAGTTGTAATTTCATTTTTCAGCAAAAGCATATTACTATCTTTACGCCATTTTCATCAGAATCTAAGATCGCAAAATGTTTTAAAGGCAAAAATGAAAATCGAAATTTCGTAAAAGCGTTCGTTAACGAAAGCTTTGTTATTTTCATTGCTATTTGTTCTAACTTCTAATAAATACGAATAAGTAAATGCATGTATCTCTACCTTGGACATTTTTATGCCTTCAACAAAACAGAATCAAAAGTGGAATTTACTACATCACAAATCAGCCTATTAAAACCTCCGGTATATGTTTATAAGTTCATACTCACCCGTATGATAGTGTTGAAATCGTCTTTGTCTACACGAAGAAAATGACAGTTGTTTTCTCTTGTGATGATTGTAGCTGCCCTGCAAGAATCAGGAAATTCAGAACTGGGTTGCCCCATACCTCAAGAGATCAAGGTACAAAATCCATATTTAGCACTATGACTCATTCAAACCTTTGCCCATGAAAAGATGGGGGTTCAAAACAAATACAAGAATCTGACAAACCGGCGGCTGAAAGCGATAGTTCATGCAACAAGCTAGGTGAAGGAGTCATTTCCAACACGTGGCGATAAGATAGGTAGGGGATATTTCGTTTGAATTTAGGGATATTTGTAGGGAACTATTGATTTATTTTTCCTTGTTAAACGTAGGTGATTTACTCATGTTTTGAGTTTTAAAAAGAACGCTGATGATTTCGCAGAATTGTTTCACGTCAGACAGTGTCTAAATAAATAAATGGAATGTTTTTATTGCAGACGGTAAAAGAGACTTTTTATTTAATGTAAGGTATACATAGGTTACTAAAAATTTACTAATATCTAATTAGACAGAACAGTGAGGTAAGCAGAATTTTTTCAATGGGGTTTCATAATTCTAAACAATAATAGCCTGTATAATTCCTACTAAAATTTTTATTTTTGCCATTTTGTCTGAGCCCAAGAGGGGTGTTTAAACCCCTAACCCCCCCTTGCGTACGCCCCTGAGACAGAAATAATCATAAATAAAAATTATTTTTAAATATTCTTATATCAATTGCATTAAATCGATTTATTATAGATGTTTATTGAAAATGTTTTTCTGTTTTTAAATTAGAAATAACAAATTGATAAACTTTCTGAAGTCAAAGAGATACAATATTCTATTTAGTTTATTAAACAAATTTACCAAACTGTAACATTTAAATGTATTTATTTTAACAGCGATTAAGGCTAAATTTTAATACTTTTGTTTTTCTAAGCATGTTTGACAGTTTGAAAATCGTGTTAAAAATATCATTTGCCTATAATTCGTTCTTTTGATGTTCCGTTCATATAATTAAAATTTATTTATTAGTTTATTTAATGCAAGATATAAATAAGTCACTAAAAATTTACCAATATCTAATTAGATAAAAATAATGATAAATAAAAATTATTTTAAAATGTTCTTATATGAACTGCATTAACTCTATTTATTATAGATGTTTGTTGAAAATGTTGTTCAGTTTTTATATTACAAACAACTGAATGATAAACATTCTAAAGTCAAAAAGATACGGATTTTCTATTTTGTTTATTAAACAAATTTATCAAACTGTAACATTTAAATGTATTTATTTTAACAGAGATTAATGTTAATACTTTTTTTTTTTTTTTTTTGTAAGCATGCTTGACAGTTTGAAAATCGTGTTAAAAATACCATCTGCTTTCCATTCGTTCTTTTAATGTCAGTTCATAGAATTCAAATTTATTAGTTAGTTTATTTAATGTAATGAATAAATAAGGCATTAAAAATTTACCAATTTTTTATTAGACTGAAATAGTGATATAAATAAAAATTATTTAAAAAAATTCTTATATCAATTGCATTAAGTTAATTTATTATAGATGTTTGTTTAAAGTAAAAGGTTCAATTTTTATACTACGAATAACAGATTGATAAACTTTCTGAATTCAAAGAGATACAATTTTCTATTTAGTTTATCAAACAAATTTACTAAACTGTAACATTTAAATGTATTTATTTTAACAGCTGTTAAGGCTAAATTTTTATACTGTTGTTTTTGTAAGCATGTTTGACAGTTTGAAAATCGGGTTAAAAATATCATCTGCCTTTAATTAATTCTTTTAATGTTCAGTTCATATAATTAAAATTTATTCATTTGGTAATTTAATGTAAAGTATAAATAGGGCACTGAAAATTTACTAATTTTTAATTAGACAGAAATAATGATACAGATAAAAATTATTTTAAAAAATTCTTATATCAATTGCATTAAGTAAATTTATTATAGATGTTTGCTGAAAATAAAAAGGTTCAGTTTTTATATTACAAATAGGCGATAAACTTTCTGAAGTCGGAGATACAAATTTCTATTATATTCAAGGTCAGTTTTTACAGAGTTTTCCCATTAAAACTTTAAGTGGTAACTGGCTGTTATCTTAATATAAAATAGGATAGGGAATCCACCAATGTGCGAGTAGGCACAGGCTAATATATTTTGAAAGTTCTTACTAATTTTTAAATCAATTTCTCTCAGTTGCAGTAGAACCTCGATTAACCGAGCTTCGAGTAACCGCGGTTTCTGTTAACCGAGTCAATAACGAAGTCTAATTTTTTATTCTCCTTTCCAAAATGAGCTTGGAAAAAATGATACACATTTTTGTTCGTTGTCCGTGTTACAGGCACTTCTTCCCCACAACGTGATTGCCCAGGCATGGCCATTAGTGAATCCAGCTTCAATTCGTAAATCATTCAACAAAATAATTGTTGAAAAGAGGAGACAGTGTGAATCCCAACAGACGGAAAACACACCTACAGGGAATTTCTTGAGATCGTTAATGGAATTGAAGGGTGTGAGGAAGCTTTGGAAGAGGACATTTCCGAGTGGCTGGACGTGGAAAATCAACATCCAAATTTTGAAATTCTCAATGACGAAATAATCATACAAGGCGTTAATTATTCAACAGACATTAATGACGCTGAAAATGAAGATGAGGACTTTAAGGATTCAACAACTATATATCATAGTGAAGGTGTTCAAGCACCTACAACTACCCTAAAATATTTGGAGCAAAGAAGCTATGCTGCATCGATGGATCTCCTGTTGTTCAAAAATTGGCCCGATAGGGCTGCCCATGATAGAAATCCTGAACTTTTGCAACGAAAGGTAACACTTTTTTAAAAGAATGCAAATTTAACAAATTAATGAATATTAAATTTTAAAAATACAATATTTTCTTGAGATTTGTGTTATTTTTCAAAATGTGTCTTTCGATATTTAACTAAGTACAGTTAAAAAATTCCATTTTACTTTTTAAAATTTACTACTAGAGTTGATTTCCTTTTTAAATATTTTTAGCTATGAAACATAAGTTCATATATGTTTAATTTTATCATTTAAAGAACATTCTATTGTTTTTCACTTTAAAAGTTAGTTAAATTCGCAAGAACGGAAGGTTTTTATACATGGTTTCTATTAACCGAGATTTCCGATGTCCGAGGTACTAGCGGTCCCAATTAGCTCGGATAATCGACGTTCTACTGTACATTTAAAGCATCGATTTCCAGTCAATTATTATGAGTCTAATGAACAATCAAGGAGGCAAATTTTCACGAAAATTCAACAGATCAATTTTGGTTTAATTTAGGTTGAAGATATAGCATATTCTATGATAATAATTCACAGTTATACACAAATGCGTAATCTGTATGCAGGTACACAAATATACACAGTATACTTTCGAGTAAATATAAATAGTTATATTACCTAGGAGCGTCATTGACCAATGCTAATTTTCCAAAGTCATCTCCTTCATGAAGACTACATACAATTCCCTGAAATTAGAACAATATGAAAACAATAAGTTTAAAACACATTTTTATGCTTCACACCAAGTGTGTGAATTCGTTCATTTGTGGTTTTAAATTCCATTCGATTTTATATTCAATCTGTTAACTCCTGTTCTTTAATGTTCTTAATTACAGTACAATTCAGTGTTACAATACAATATTTTTTTTTCTTTTCCTGGGACTTCTGACAATATTTTAGCTGTCTAACTCTATCGCAATACAATAAACATCTAAGGTAACACAGACATTTAGAATGTTAAGTAGTTAGCGGCACTGAATTCACATTTTATGTTGGAAGAAATTTCGTCACTGTTTTTAGTATCATCTAAAAATATGTATAGTGATAAAAAAAAAAAATATATATTAAATTTTGAATTTTTTTTTTTTTTTTGGTAAAATATAAACATTTTATGCCCCAAATGTAATAACTGAAATACTGCCATTTTTTATACAGGAGAATAAAAAATGTTTTAAAAATACTTTTTATAAAGTCTTATTTGCATAGTTAGCAGTACCGGCAATTTATTTTTTTTTTCATTTTTTGAACTTTTTCATTTTTTTTTTCGGTTTGGTTTGGAGCGCTACTGTCTACTGTTTTGCACACGAGGGCTAATAAAGCTGGAACCTACTGCTTAAAGCCAATTCCGAACGGCTACGAACATCCATGCCATAGTGGGATTCGAACCCACGAATTCCGGTACCGACGATCAGCGCCCTAACCAATCGGCCAGCTTTTTTCGGTTTGAAGAATGATTTTAGAAAAATCGCCGAGTTCTCTCTGTACTTTAACTATTTTTTAAACTTCCTGAGTTTCCCAGGTTTTTCCTGTTTTTCAGGTCTTGTAAAATGGCTATTCCAAAAACAAAAAATGTTATTTTATATTAAAATGAATTAATATTTATTTAATACTATATTTTAATAATGAAATAAATTCATATGTAATGTACAATAAACTAAAAATAATAAATTAAGCAAAAAAAAATTAAATTTTATAATTACGTTAGCTTAAGAACTTCAGTTACTGATATTCACATTAGAACACACATTTATTATTAAAATTAATATTAAGAAGCATCCCACAGCTGAAGTAGTCATCTTTTGAAGAAACATGTTTCGAATGACGAATATTATTCTTCATTCCGCTACTTTGTTCTCGCTTATTTTGTTCTTTGCGTAATGTTCTGTTAAAATGTTAAAATGCTAATTAAAAATTTTAAAATTTTGTAGAAAAATATATCTTTTTGTTAGTGTCGTCACTTTTTGCTTATTTTTAATATTTTTTGTACCAAGTTGCATTGTTATAGTCCCTGAAATCTTTTTTTTTGTGTGTGTACTTATGTATTCTATGAGCTTCATGTTGCATTGATTGCTATGTATTGCTGTTAACCGTAACTACTGGTGATTGTCAAGGTTCCAGTCTAATTATTCCCTAATTAGACAACGCACTGGTTACTCATAATTTTTTTATGAGAACGTTCTTACGTCCTCGCTTCCTTGTGTATTAAATTTTTGTTTGGATTACTTTTTGTCTAGAGGCCTAAATTTATGTTTTGATCTGTTTTACGTATTGAGGTTAAAGAGAAGACTTTCTACTTAACTAGATACTTCGTAAAACCCAATTTCCTTGACCTTGAGTTTTATTTTTAGATATTTAGTAGATTAGAAGAATAAATGATTTTTTACTTTTAAAGTTTGTTAAGTTTCCATAGTTGAATAAGTGTAGTATTTTGAATATCGATATTCATATCAGAACAACCGTTTGTTGAAAATTAGAACAAATATTAAGTATATAACAAATATGAGGTTTTCACTATTTTCCAGGTCCCGTAGCAACCCTGGAAAATAAAGTTTAGGAGGGAAAAAAAGAGTGGATCAATGAAAAATGAAGCCAG
>CM063500.1:43671022-43708522 GCA_032207245.1 Pardosa pseudoannulata
CGATCCCCGATTTAATATTAAGTATCTATGTGAAAAAAAATTTCCTGTAGAATTAACACTGTTAAAAATCAGTTAAGTCGTCAATTAACAAGTCGCTGACCAATTAACACTTTGACTGCCAAGCCAAAATTGCAAATGTTCGCAACGGGGCCAAACTTTTTTTTTTTGTGTAATTTGTATTTTTTTCAACATAAAACTATATATAAAAACAATATTTCAAAACAAACAATATTTTAAAACAAACTCTCTCTATTTATATATATTCCCTTTTTGTTGCATGTTCCAAGTATTTAATTTTTCATAAAACTTAGCTCATAAAATCGTCACATATACCAATTTGCGCAAACCACGTATACCTAACACATCGTAGGGAGCCCAACAATCAAACTCCAATACGATTTTCATGTAACTGATAACATCTTTGATAGCCATGGCCTGAAGTGTTAAAACACCATGGCTATCATATCGGATAGCCAGTGTCTCAACGGAAATATCACTGGATATCACATATATAGCCATGGCAGTCAAAGTGTTAAAGTCAGGAATGATAAATTTGTCTTTTTCTGAGAATTTTCTCTCTCTTTCTCCTCTGAAACTTTTTCTTGGTAATATATACTATTTTCTTTTATGCCTTCGAGCATTTGTAAACGAAGTCATATCGTATAGAGAATGTGCGCATGACGTGAGGTGCAGCAAAAATTGCAGCTCAGCTTCCTCTTTGTCAAAATATTTGAATTTCCAACCGGTTGTGCCTGTTATTGGGGCTTTAATTTTGTCAATTACCTGAAAATGGTAACAAGCTGTTGTATGTATGGCTGTACTAAGCGTTTCAAAAAGGGTGAAAATATTGGATTTTATTGCTTTCCTGAAGATCCGACATTGCGAATGCTTTGGATAAAAGTTTTGAAAAGGCAAGACTGGACTCCAAGTTCTTCCAGAATTTCCGGCAAACATTTTCAGAAAGGTAATAAAACGTTAAACTTACTGTAATGTAATAGATTATATAAAATTATTATGCTCTAAGACTTTTTTATTAAGTTTTTTTTTCATATTTCTAATGTATTTTCTATGCTTTTGTGAGAAGTACTGTACCTATAAATATAATTATATTTTGTCCTTAAAATGATCAGGTTTTTTACATTTTTATTGATTCTTATTTATGTAATAGTTTATTGTGCCTGTTAAAACATAATCAAAGTAGTTATGAGATTAATTATGAGACTTAATAGTACTGTGTAAAGTGTTTCATTGTTAAAAATATATATATAGTTTCGTAAGTGCTAAAAAAATCTATTTTGCATGACTTGGCCAGTTTCTGATGTTTCCTTCCCCTTCCCTTAGTTACAATTTAGTTTTATTGTATACGTGATCCATATCGAAGGTCATAAGATACAACGAAAACAAGCAATTTTGCCAACGAAAAGTTGCGTTGTAGTAAGCACTCGTATTTGTTTACAAACATGCACTTTCTCAATTAGATGTTTCATAAGAACACTTGAAACTGTCATGAATAGAAGCTTACAGCTAGTTAATTGGATTTTAGAAGAATTTCCTGTGAAGATGTGCTACCATTAATAACAGAAACTGCTTCGTACTGTGAAGGGAACAGGTTTCCGGCTGTCATCAATCATTTCCTTGCTCTGTTTATTTACACACATTTGTAAAACTACTGTTTATTATATCAGGAGGCTAATGGTTTTCTGTGTACTGTATGAACATCGTTATTGACAGATTAATTCTACACGAGCCATAATACAGTTAACAGGTAGCACAAAAATATTGGTGAATATCAAAATTATACTTATATCAAATAGCCGCCCCCCTTTCCTTATATGATAATCCAATATGATTCCTTTATATAATAGTATCATTGTTTGATCTTTAGCAATGTTGGACAATACTTAAGTGATATCTGTGAATAATATTTTTCGATATTTATTAATATTCTTTATTCAACTGATATCTGTGAGTATCATTCTTCAATATTTAGCAACGTTGGTCAGTATTTAACTCATTACAGTGAATATCATTTTTCGATATTTATTAGTATTTAATATTTAACCGATATCCATGAATATCAATTTTTGGTATTTAGCAATGTTGGCTAGTATTTAACCGATTTCCATGAATACCATTTTTTAGTATTTAGCAATATTTGTTAATATTTAACCGATGTCCGTGAATATCATTTTTCAATATTTATTAATATTCTTTAATCAATATCTGTGAATATCATTTTTCGATATTTATTAATATTCTTTAATCGATATCTGTGAATATAATTTTTCGATATTTATTAATATTCTTTAATCAATATCAGTGAATATCCTTTTTCGATATTTATTAATATTCTTTAATCGATATCTATGAATATCATTTTTCGATAATTAGCAATGCTGGTTAATATTTAACCGATATCCGTGAATATCATTTTTCGGTATTTAGTAATGTTGGTTAATATTTAACCGATGTCTGTGAATATCACCCTTCGATATTTTGCAATGTTAGCTAACATTTAACAGATTTCTGTGAATATCATTTTTCGATATTTAGAAATATTGGTCAATATTTACTTGATATCCGTGAATATCAATTTTTGATATTTAGCAATGTTGGTTAATATTTAACCGATTTCCTTGAATACCATATTTTGAAATTTGGCAATGTTGTTCAATGTTCTCCCGATATCCCTGAATATATATATCTATATATATATATATATATATATATATATATATATATATATATATATATATATATATATATATATATATATATATATATATATATATATATATATATATTTCGTGATCCAGTGTTATATAAATTTTTAAAAAATACAGATCACAAACTGAACAGAAAAGGGATCCTAGGTGGTAAAACGGCTAGGGCCGGGCAAACAACTAATTATGATCCGTTAAGGTAAACCGATCAACTCACTTCCCTTAATGAAGTATGCACCCCGTGTCTATATTCTTTGCTTACACACACACTACAATGAATAAATAAATGGAGCTCCTTACGGACTGTTCCGACTTTTGGGTGGGACTCGAAGACTAGCACTCCTGCCAGCTCCCTTTTCACGCTATTGGACAGGTGGGATAAGGCCTTTATGTGCAGCAGCTCTTCGTAGATGATTTCCAGATCCTCTGCGGACCGTTCGCCGAGCCTAGAGAGAGGGAAAATGCACAAATTACAGAAATTCATTTCAATTAGCACACCACCACTACGCTAATGAGTAGCCCAATGGTCGTTATGTTTTACCGTAATAAATAAAATATCACCACTCTTAAGAGATGAGTACTAAATATCCCATTCTATACTTGGATAGGGTTGAGCTCCTTTTATGTTGTATTAATTTACTAGCTGTTTCTTTAGAAAATTCAGTATGACATAATAGGTCTTCGGAAGTACTATAGCAGTCGTTTCTATCCTTTTTTTTATCTATACATATTACCTGCCTAGCCTTACAGTGCCTAGTTGTATAAGAACATTTTACTAATAAAAAAAGTAAAAAGGGTTCGGCTATAAAATGTTTCGCCGAAAATTTAACGTGTGCTCTATATTCTTCACTATTTTCCATTTTCTCGTTCGGAAGATAACAATGTCATCAAATCTTTTCAATTATTAGAGTTAATTATTGTCATACCTCATTCATGCCTTAATACCTTAATTTTGTTTTACTGAAGTATCATTCACAAATAACAATGTCTTTCCTTTTTGCTTCCCACTGTAACGCCTTCAATATTCTCAAATGAGAGGTAACGTGAATAATGGATCACAGTCAAAGAATAAAATTGGAAATTCACTTTAATTCTGGATTAAATACGGCTATTTACAAAGGAACGTTAATTCCTAAATCATCTAGAACTGCAAAGGATGGTTGCCGATAAAACTTCCTCACGACAATCACAGTCGAAAGAAAAACTAGAGATTCAGCAATCTCTTACAAATGGGAAGGCTTTTCAGGGTGCAATCAAACCCAATTTCCCCCGTTCGGTATCGAGATTCTGCCGCTCCCTCTATGAGCGGACTTTACGAATCTCCCGAACTAGCAAGCTCTCTGGTAAAAAAGGCGAAAGCCTCCACGAGGTCAACACCCCCCCCCCAGAAAAAAAAAAAATGACGAAAAGCCCTAAGTCGCAAAATTGTAGGCTTTTTATACCTGGGGGATCAGTTACGGTTCTGCCAATTGTTTTGGGGGTTAGTTAAAATCCCAGTTACTTGAGAACTCCAGCTAAAGTTACAGTTATATTTTTTAGCTGAATTCTCATTCGCTGGCTGTCCCTTCACGGAATTTCCGAGCATTCATTAACGAGATCCATCAGGGGCATATTCGTCTATTCAGTCCGATTGTCAAGATTCCAGACTCTACGACGCCACGCTATTGTCCAGGTAAACAGGTGGGCTCTGGTCAGCTGTTTTGGCACATGCTCGGACAAAGGGGAGTCTTCACACCACACCACTCCGAAAAACAATTTCTGGCTACAGCCTTGCAACCGTGTGTCAGATATGATCCATGTATGTGGATAAATATAACAGCAAGCATCTTCAGAAGTTTCATTTTTATATAACAGATATTCAATCAGTATAACACAAAATAAACCTTAATTTAAGAAGTAAATAAGTTGATACGTTTATGTGTACATTATACTTAACGTGACCAGACGTCCCGTTTTGAACGTTACTGTCCCTTTTTAGAATTACGAGTCCCCGAAATGGACTGTGGGACGCAAAATTGTCCCGTTTTCAGAAACCGCGCGAAAAATCTCTGTATGTATTAATTGAAAAGCAATATATTGACCGCAATAAAGATACTGAAGTTTTTGAGGAATTTTCATTAATTACATCACAAAAAATAACGAAATGGAATAATTTAAATGTTTCCACGGAAACCCGTTGGGTGGAAGTATTCAAACACTTTCGCGCCAACAATCTTCAGCATAAAAACTTTTCTATTGTAATTGAATATATTTTATGTTTGCCTGCTACAAATGCTCCAGTAGAAAGAGTATTTTCTATTATGAACAAATTGTGGACATCTGAGAAAACCCAGTTACAAATTTCAGTTCTAAAGGCGATGTTGATAATTAAGGTGAATATAAAAAAAAAAGTGCCAAGAGTTTCATTCTTACTTGAAATCGTCACCAGCTATATTAAAACAAATTTGTTCTTCTGATAAATATAAATATAACTAAACATTTTGGGTACCTATATTTTGTGATTCGTAACTTTTAAGCCAACTAACTTTTTCTGAATAAATAACTTTAAAAAAGTGTTTTTTTCATTGACTACCTATGATTTGACCTAAATAAACCAATGTCCCGTTTTGAGTCAAAAAATAAATGGTCACGTTAATTATACTTCATTTTCTGTTATTACGGCACTATTCGCTGCAAAAGGAAATGCTTGAAACAAGGAAAAGTCGACTACCTGATAACGAACTAATACAGTACAACTTATTCTATGCATTGAAGGTATTCTAGACTTCACACACGAGGGTAAAAATCGAATAAATAAATAAATAAATAAAACACCTGTTGGTGTCACGCTAGCTAGAAAATATAAACACAAAAGCGATGAGCCAAATTGTACGCACAATTCTCCCTTCTCCCCATTGGCGTAGCGAGTCTTTTAAGAACGTTGTCTCCACCCTTCCGGTCTTATTGTGTGCTTGTTATATTGTATGTATTCCCTACACGTAAAATCATTGTAGTGAGTGCATCCCTTGACAGGGTGAACTTTTTTAACAACACGCCGTGAAAGTCAGACAACTGGATACAAAGCGTCTGGTGCATCGATATTCTATTGGAACTTAACATGGAACGGTGGTATGATCCTAGGGAAATGTTTATTATCACCTATTTCACCGCTAATTAGGGATAAGACCAAAATATTTGTAACAAACCAAAGTACATATATTAATAAAGTGAAATTCTTGATCACGAATGATGATTTAGCTTCGTGGTTTCTAATTTGTATTAGCACTTATTTCACTGCTAATTAAGGATAACACCTAAATAATTGTAACAAACCAAAGTACATATATTAATAAAGTGAAATTCTTGATCACGAATGAGGATTTAGCTCAGTGGTTTCTAATTTTTATTAGCACTTATTTCACCGCTAATTAGAGGTAAGACCTAAATATTTGTAACAAACCAAAGTACATATATTAATAAAGTGAAATTCTTGATCACGAATGATGATTTAGCTTCGTGGTTTCTAATTTGTATTACCACGTATCTCACCGCTAATTAGAGATAAGACCTAAATATTTGTATACAAGCCAATGTACATATTAAAGTGAAATTCTTGATCACGAGTGATGATTTAGCTCAGTGGTTTCTAATTTTTATTAGCACTTATTTCACCGCTAATTAGAGATAAGACCTAAATATTTGTATACAAGCCAATGTACATATATTAATAAAGCGAAATTCTTGATCACGAATAACGATTTAGTTTATAATGTTCCTTTGCACATATTTCACCGCTAATTAGAGATAAGACCTAAATATTTGTATAAAAGCCAATGTACATATACTAGTAAGTGAAATTCATCATCACGAATGATGATTTAGCTAAGTGTTCCTAATTTTCAGAACTCAGAAGTCCCCATTAGAAATCTTATGCATGATTTGCTGCATTTTCAACTTTGAATTTTAGTATTTTGCAAGCAGGTCAGATGTACTAATATGAATAATATACTTATTAATTAGCAAAGGTTTAGTCATTAGTCATTTTAGTTGCTTCAAACAGATGGCGACCTCAATAAACTCTACTTTCCCCTCCCAAACCACCAGTGGACGCTGAAGAGTTTTATGGCAGTACTGTTTACTAATGGGGAAGGACATTAAGAAATTAAAAAGGTGAACAGTAGACAAAACATCTATAAAGTAATCAATTATTAATCGAGTAATATTCTATACACCATAATGAATTCGATATTTGTGAATTTAAATATTAAAAAATAAATAAATATTATATATTAAACTAGCATAAAGCGTCATATGACGGGATCGGTAAAATTGTTAATTTTCCAGAATTATAAAGTACCATGAAGCAGGTAAAAAAAATTTTTATTAGAATATTTGTATAAGAAAAATATATTTGTATAAATATTTGTATTAATAGAAAATTAAACAGATGCTTTCTTGATATATCTATGGCCGTTCTCACCAAAGTCATTTAACGACTAACCACGATTAACCTATGAACCAATGGTGGGACGCAATCTTTAAACAGAGATTAATCACGATAGCTGTTAAACGCCTTTGGTCAGACTCCCTAGATTTTATGAAAGAATTTGTTATTTATAGGTGATAAAATTTTCATTGCAACAAAATTAATGGATGATTAAATTTAAAACTATCACCTATGTACCTAATCTATTCTTTAAGAAACATATAAAAGATAATTGTTTGTGTAATATCTAATTCAGTGATAAAACGTATGAAAATAATGCGGACAATATTTAAATAATTTAAAATAAGAAATGATTAAAGGAGTGACGTCATAATGCTAGAAAAAGATGTTATTTTAGCTATTTAATATGCGATAAATTGATAAATTTAATAGCCTGCTTTTAACCGGGAAAATAGGGCTTGCAATAATGGCATTAAACACTCGAACATTTCGAATTATATAGACAACATTATTTTTCGCTACGATATGAAGGATATTTATACTATATTTCAGATATGGATCGGTAATTTAGGAGAAAATAATCTTTACTTGCTTTGAATTTGCTAACCCTATATTAGACACAATAGATGACTATAATAGGTCCAACCACTTCATAAATTCGAGGACAGATAACTTAGGCTATTTTATATAATGTATTAATAAAAAAAAATTACAGTATATAGATCTCAACGAATTTAAGCATTTTATTATTACTAAATTTGTATGGTAATAGCAGGTTCAAATTTAATTGGGAATTAAAGTAATCAATGATGGACAGTACACATAATATAAAAGTAATCAATAAATAAATCAATACAATTGATACACCATAAATGCGATTATTTTTCAAATATAAATTTTGTGAATCGGCGCCGTTTATTAATTGCTAGATTAGAAGTAATTCTACTGTACTTTATTCATAGTCTTTGGCTGAACGTGAGTGCTGTGCAGTACATAGTTGACTACGGTAATGAACATTATAGAACTTGATAACAAATGATGTTAATGAAATTTAAAGCCGACACTAACAAAATTGAATAACATAATAATTTTTTTATTTCTTATTCAGCATATTATATTAATAAACATTTTTTACTAACAATTTTAGTTCGTATATGTGTTAAATATGTATATATTAATATATGTATATGTAAATATATATATTATATATATATATATTTAATATAGATAATATAGATAGATAGATAGACAGAGATAGATAGAAGATGTGTTTAAATTATACACACACACACACATATATATGTGTGTGTATACGTGAGTGTATACATACACACACACACATATATATATATATGTACATTTATATACACATATATATATAAACATATTTCACACTTATACAATAATATATATATAGTATATATATGTGTGTGTATATATATGCGTGAGTGTATATATACATATATATACATATACATATATGTATACATAATTAACATATATACACAAACACACACATGTATATATATATATACAAAACATATATACGCGCACACACACATAATATATATACATATACCAACACACACACATATATATATATATACACATAGATAATTTATACGCACGAACACATGCATATACATATATATGCATGCACGCACGCACAATACATACATACATATATAAAAACGCATTCACATATATAACACATACATACATATATGTATATAGAAATACACACAACAGAGAGAGATTATATGCATATATATATATATATATATACATACATACATATGATATGCCCTTATACTTTTATTTTAATACAGATTATACTAAATGTAAAAAGCATAGGATTCAACTTACCACAACAGATTAACGTTTCAATAAAGTCAGTGATCCCTAATATAATAGATTTGCTCCTGTATGAAATTTCACTATATGCAGCAAATGTTTTATAGGCGTACATATAAGACCAATGGACAATCTTCAATGCCAGTTATAAGCCTCACAGTTATTAGAAAAAAGAAAATTAAAGAAAAACATCATACCGTTAACAAACAATAGAGGGGGGAGGGTGCAAGTTGTTCAACTCCGCCGAAGACGAACCGAGAGTTGACAGAGAATATTTTTTCTGTGTGAATACGTGACAACAATGCTACTCACGACGACGACGATCCAAGCTCCAGAAACGGAAATAAGATGCAGGGAAGGGGGGAGAAGGGAAAGAACTAATTGGGGTTCAAATTTTCTGAAGGGTTAATTGCGAGGAGACACCAAATGATTTGGTCACGGAATGAAAACATAATTGGATTTTTTTTAATATACCTAAACACATAACGGCGTGTAGAGATAAACGACGTCAGGTGACAGAATGCTGTAATCTCAGAATCGACTAGAAAAAAGTTCAGATGGTTAAACCTGATGTTGGACGGGGCCCTAATTTTGGAAGTTAGATAAGGATCGGGTAAATTGCCACTTATTTTCTTTTTTTTCCTTCTTGGCACTGTGTAAATTAAATATTCATAGGTGGTTTCCCCACTGTGCGTATGTGGCAGGGAAATGAAAAATAATCAGATTTGATCAAATCCCTAAGGTAAATGATCATTTCACGGAAGATGTTAAATTAATAGTTCTTTTAGTTGATTTCCCTAAAGAAAGTATGATTTGATCGAATGTTTTGACTCTTTTTGTGAAAAAAAAATTAACTAATATTGTTTAGATATTAAAAGAATTTATTTAGAAAACCATGTATTGTTAAATTTAGAGTGGTTTCCTCTCTGCACGTAAATCAGGGAAATAAAAAAAAAAGAGATTTGATCAAATCCCTAAGGTAAATGATCATTTCATAAGATTTAATTATAATATTATTCTGTGAGGTGATTTTCCTTATAAATAAATAAGTGATTCGATCAAATCTCTAACTTTTTTCAGTGAAAAAATGAACTAATATTGTTTCTTAAAAGATTTATTTAGAAAACCATGTGTTTTAAATTTGGTGTCCTCTCGCACGTAAGTGCCAGGGAAAGAAAAAAAATTGATCAAATCCTAAGGTAAATGATCATTCACAGATGCTAATTAATAATTAATGATTCTGTGAGGTGATTTCCCTTAGATAAATAAGTGATTTCATCGAATCCTTTAAATCTTTTAGTGAAAAAAAAAAAATGAACTAATATTTTTTAGATATTAAAAAAGTTTATTTAGAAAACAGGAAATAATGAAAATAGAGATTGACAGATTGACAGATAAATAATGATTATCGGATCAAATCCCTAAGGTAAATGATCATTTCACGGAGGATGTTATATTAATACTGTGAGGTGATTTCCCTAAAGAAAGTAAGTGATTTGATAGAATCCTTTAACTCTTTTAATAAAAAAAATATGAACTAATATCGTTTGGATATTAAAAGAGTTTATTTAGAAAACCATATTATTAAACTTAGAGTAGGTAAAACAATAGTTACTGAAACACAAATCTTTTATTCGAAATATTTTCTTTTTTCCTTCGTGACACTGTGCAAATTAAATATCAAAGATGGTTCCCCCTATGTGCGTATGTGACAGGGAGATAATAAAAATGGAGATTTGACAGATTGACAGAGAAATTTAACAGATATAATAATGAATTTTGACAGATAAATAATGAGATTTGATCAAATCCCTAAGGTAAATTTTCCTTCTTGACACTATGCAAATTAAATATACATAGGTGGTTCCCCCTCTGTGCGTATGTGACAGGGAAATAATGAAAATGGAGATTTGACAGATTGACAGAGAAATAATGAATTTTGACAGATAAATAATGATATCACTTCACGGAAGATGCTAAAATAATAATTTTGTGAGGTGATTTCCTTAAAGAGTGAAAGTGATATGAAAGAATAACTTAACTGTTTTACAGAAAAAAAACTTAACTAATATTGTTTAGATATTAAAAGAGTTTATTTAGAAAACTATGAGTTATTAAATTTAGAGTAGGTAAAACAACAATAGTTATTGAAACACAAATCTTTTATTCGAAATATTTTCTTTTTTCCTTCTTGAGACTGTGCAAATTAAATATTCATATGTGGTTCCAACTCTGTGCGTGTGTGACATGGAAATAATAAAAATAGAGATTTGACAGATTGACAGAGAAACGATGAATTCTAACAGAGAAAAAATGAGATTTGATCAAATCTCTAAGGTAAATGATCACTTCAAGGAAGATGTTAAATTAATAATTTTGTGAGGTGATTTCCTTTTAAAGAGAGTAAGTAATTTGATAGAATCCCTTAACTGTTTATTGAGAAAAAAATTAATATTGTTAGACATTAAAAGGGTTTATTTGGAAAACCATGTGTTATTAAATTTAGAGTAGGTAAAACAATAGTCACTTCAACACAAATCTTAAATTTGAAATATTTGGTTTTTTTCTTCTTGACACTGTGCAAATTAAATATTCATAGGGTGTTCCCTCTCTGTGTGTATGTGACAGGAAAATAATGAAAATAGAGATTTGACAGATTGACAGAGAAATAATGAATTTTGACAAATAAATGAGATTTGATCAGATACCTAAAGTAAATGATCAATTCATGGAAGATGTTAATTAATAATTCTGTGAGGTGATTTCTCCAAAAAAAGTAAGTTATTTGATCGAATTCTATAACTCTTTTACTGAAAAAAAATGAACTAATATTGTTTAGATGTTAAAAGAGTTTGTTTAGAAAACCATGTGTTGTTAAATTTGGTGGTTTCGTCTCTGCACATAAGTGCTAGGGAAATAAAGAAAAAAAAGAGAAGAAAAATAATGGTAAATGATCATTAAAATAATGATCATCTAAGGTAAATGATCATTTCATGGCAGATGTTAATTAATAATTAATGATTCTGTGAGGTGATTTCCCTTAAATAAATAAGTGATTTCATCGAATCCTTTAACTCTTGTAGTGAAAAAATGAACTAATATTGTTTAGATATTAAAAGAGTTTATTTAGAAATAGTTAATTAAACACAAATCTTTTATTCGAAATATTTTCTTTTTTCCTTCTTGACACTGTGCTAATTAAATATTCATAGATTGTTCCCTTTCTGTGCGTTTGTGGCAGGAAAAAAATGAAAATAAAGATTTGATCACATCCCTAAGGTAAATGATCAATTCAAGGAATATGTTAAAATAAAAATTTTGTGAGGTGATTTATTTAAAGAGTGTAAGTGATTGGATAGAATAACTTAACTCTTTTAGTGAAAAAAAAAATAAAAATTGTTTAGATATTAAGAGTTTATTTAGAAAACCATGTCTTATTAAATTTAGAGTAGATAAAACAACAATAGTTATTGAAACAAATTTTGTATTCGAAATATATTCTTTTTTCCTTTTTGACACTGTGCAAATTAAATATTCATAGGTAGTTCCCCCTTTCTGTGTATGTGACAGGGAAATAATGAAAATAGAGATTGACAGACTGACAGAGAAATAATGAATTTTGACAGATAAATCCCTAAGGTAAATGATCAATTCCCGGAAGATGTTAAATTAATAATTCTGTGAGGTGATTTCCTTAAAGTAAGTGATTTGATCGAATCCTTTAACTCTTTTAGTAAAAAAAAAATTAACTAATATTGTTTAGATATTAAAAGAGTTTATTTAGAAAACCATGTGTTATTAAATTTAGAGTAGGTAAAACAATAGTTAAGGAAATACAAATCTTTTATTCGAATTATTTTCTTTTTTTCCTCCTTGACACTGTGCAAATTAAATATTCATAGGTGGTTCCCCTTCTGTGTGTATGTGACAGGTAAATAATGAAAATAGAGATTTGACAGACTGAAGAACAGAGAAATAATGAGATTTGATCAAATCCTTAAAGTAAATGATCCGTTAACGGAAGATGTTAAAATAATAATTTTGTGAGGTGATTTCCTTATAGAATGTAAGTGATTTGATAGAATATTTTAACAGTTTTAGTAAAATTATGGGTTTAATGAACCCTTTTAATATCTAAAAAATAACTAATATTGTTTAGATATTAAAAGGGTTTATTTAGAAAATCATGTGTTATTAAATTTAGAGTAGGTAAACAATAGTTACTGAAACAGAAATATTTTATTCGAGACAAATTAACAAAAGAAACTTGCATTTAATTTAATGTTTTTAAAAACAAAAAGGAGAATTTTAGAGAAATTTTAAACAGTTTTAGGGAATGTAAATAATAAATAATAATGATCATAAATGATTTACAACAAATTTGTACCTCAGTTCAAATTATAAAGATTGGCTACCTAGAAGTGTTTTGAAACTTCAGCTTAATATCTTAATAAGTTGTAAAAAATGTTATATGTAAATAAATAATTTGACTAACAAGGTAAATTAGCGAGAATATTTTTTTTCTTGTGGTAAAATATAACAATAAAATCTATGTAATTCCAGCTATAGTTGACCAACAACGCTAATCTTCATTGTATTGTCATATCACGTGATAGGATGAGTGGAACAAGTTCTAATATTGACAGCGATTGTCTGGTGTTATGAAAGAATCCCTATCCAAAATTTGGTGACGAAAACAAACCATGAGGATTTATATAAATCGCACCCAACCGGTACACTCTTTAATATTTATAGATTTTATAATTCTCTCTGTAGTCGCGAAAAAAATTAGAATAAAAAGGGTCATAAATGAAAAAAAAACTTTAAGAAATGCTGTTTTAAATAATTACAATATTTTGAATACAACATGAATATAAAAAAAACCAACTTTTGAATACATAACTTAGGAAAGAATTAATCACAGGAAATGCATTGTACGTAGGCATTCCTGACATACACAATGTTCATCATTGCTCCACTGGCTGACATAAGACTTTACTTAATATCGAAAAACCACTGATAAAGTTCAATCAGAACTTACTCATGCATAAGAAAAACGAGTGTACCATCCATACGAAACAGAATACCATCCATCAACAGAAAATCAAAATTGGAAAAGCCGGAACATGCTGTTTTAAAACATCAACATTAGTAACTCCAATCACAATTTCGCGACAAGGTTTGGAGTGTGTTTTGACGCCAAGTTATTCAATAACATTACCATGGTTCCAGATCACTGGACAGCAGCAGAATGCAAAAATGTTGATAATGATTCAAGGAACTGAAGCCCACATTGATTTATTTTGTTTGTTTGTTTATACACTTTTTCGCTGCAGCTGCTACGAATGGAATTCTGGGATATAAAGGCCGCTAATTTTACAGCAGTTGATTTTTCCTCAGTTAACAACTCTCGTGGACGGTCAAAAATTCTTGAATTTCTTTTCCCCATTGTACGTGGTAGATGCTTAATAGGCGATGCAAATAACAACCATACATGTAAATGTTTTATGGATTACATGTACGGTGGTAATTTGCATTCACTATTAAGTTAAGAAAATGACCAGAGGAGAGGTTTTACAATATAATATAGGATGATGGATCAGAATATATTTTTAGACTAATTTTCATGCACTAAATCAAACAACTACCAGAGCAAATAAGAAAGAAAAAAACAAGGTAATTATCTGTTTACACTTTCTCGACTATTTCTATATGACGATTGTTAAGTAGGATGAAATTGGACTTCATTTTTAATACTTAACACAAACTTTAATTTTTAAATATATAACAGGGTTATATAAGAGCAGTGGGCTCTAACAATCAAATATATAACAGGGATATATCAGAACAATGAGCTCTAACTAAGCGTTCTCATGGTTCGGCCTGCCTAGGCATTCAAATGATTGGTCGGCACAAATGACTATTTAAGCAAATGTCTAGAGTTCCACCACAGTTTTTCGATACAGTTTCGATGGAGTTTTGATATAGATAGAGTTTCGTATAAGGTTTCATGATGATGCTTTGATATGTCGTTGAATAAACGAAGTTCGATTAAATTTAGCGAACATTGCGTTCTCATCGCGAAGTTCCACGACTGCAGGGAGGTGATTATACCGTATTTATACGAATCTAATGCGTCATCGAATCTAATGCGCATCCCCATTTTAAAACTTTAAATAATAAAAAAATTGTTTGTCGGCGAATGTAATGCGCCACAATGGTATGAGGAATTTATTGAATCTTATTTTATACAACAATGGATTTATACATAAAGTAGCAGAACATAGGATTAACCTATCGAATCTAATGCGCACCTCAATTTTGAATACTACATTTGGCCAAAAACGATGCGCATTAGATTCGCGTAAATACGGTACTTCGTAATGAGGCAAAAAGCCTTATTACATGTATGTACGGAGAAGTAAACTAAATCAGGAAACTAATGTAGGTATTTTGAATAAAGCTCCGATGACTGCTCCTTAAGGTTTGGTTTGGTTTGGTTTCAAGTGCTACGGTCTACTATTTTGCAACACGAGGGCTAATGAGACCGGGACCTACAGCATAAAGCCGATTCCGAACGGCTACGAACGTCCATGCCACAGTGGGATTCGAACCCACGAACTCCAGTACGGAAGGCCAGCCTGCTCTGCTGCTCCTTAAGGAATATGGTGTCACGAAATTTCCGGTAATGTGAGAGTTTAAAGACGCCGACGTAATATTATTGCCGAAAGCTCTCATTAAGACCTGAAAAAATTCTCAGGGTTTTCAAAGTTAAAGTTAAGAACCAAAAACACTAACCGCTTTTACTTTCTCCTTTTTAACCTCTAATCTAAATTGACCATTGCGGCTACAGTTAACACCTTCAGGGAAGGAGGTCAAACCAATTAAAACTTTATAATACCCTAGAGGCAAATTTAGAATATCGGAAACAGATTCTCAGATAGTTTAACCCAGATGTTACTTAGCCATGTACTTAGAACTTCATGTTATCTGATCCCTCAACTTGTCCCAAACTTGTAATGAAGTGGGACAGCGGCCACCCAACGTTCTGCTAATAAATGTCTTTGACTAAACGGTGTCTTCTTCTAGACATGACTCCGTCTTATGACATTAAATATATATATATATATATATATATATATATATATATATATATATATATATATATATATATATATATATATATATATCAGTGGCGTGCGGAAGGTTTTCATGCAGGGTGTGCAGAGAAAATGGATTTTCTAATAAATAATTATTGCGATATCTGATTTCTCCATTCTGAAACGGGTTATTTATTATGAATATAAATTTAAAGATTACAATAAATAAAATATTTACCTACGAGTAGTCGAGTTATAACTATAAAAACAGCTAAACTTATGAGAATTCTACTAGAACTAAAATAAAAATCATGTCTTTTGTTGTATGGTATCATATCGGCGTCGAAAAAGCAACGCTTCGGGCTTCTACAAAAAACTTATATGTTCAGCAAACGTAGCACCACATGGCCCCCGCCTCTGCGGTGCCGACAAACTGAAGGTCTATTCCACGTGCAGAGGATTTCACTGCACGCTGGCACAATAGAGCGAACTGTTTCTTGTTCGGTCAGTGGATTAAATTATATTTAGTAATTGTTTTTAACATTTGGAAATCATATATTCTGCGAAAAACATCTTGACAATTTTTAAAAACAAAACCAGGGATATGGTGTTACAGATATAACTTATATACTGTCTGTAAGACACAATGAATGGTAAAATTTGGACTGTTCTGTTAAAATTCGTTTCTTTAAAATAAAACAGCATTGTTTTTCAGTCCCCGCTCTAATACAACGTTTAATAAACCGTACCTTCGGATGATTTTGAATGCCAAGTGCAGGAAAAATAGCTGCACTTGCCATAGTATGTGCCATAGTATACTGTTCTTCTCCAGTAGCTCATACATATAAAGAGTGATTTTCAATTTAGTGTGCAGAGCGTACACATCAAAACTTCCTATATTCGTTTGCGAGCTACGTGGTGCAGCACCTAGTACCGTACGCACTGCGGGAATACAAGCAAGCAAATCAACATAATATTTGAATATATTATAAATAATATTTATTATATACCATATAAAGATAGGTAGACATAGATGCAGAAATTTATTGTCCCTCATAATTTTGCCAGGGTGTGCAGTGCAGACCCTGCACATATGGACAACACACCACTGATATATATATATATATATATATATATATATATATATATATATATATATATATATATATATATATATATAATTATGGACAAATCAGACCCACATTTATAAGGGAAAACCCCTTTAAATTGCCCCTTTTATTTTCCTCAGCCCGAGCATACTGGGCTACCAAGAGCCCCGAACTTCTGTCATGAATAATTACATGATTCGTTGTACCCGAACGTAAATTTTTATTTCATCGCATCAAAATTATTACAAAAATCCAGAGAAATCTGAACCGGTCAATTTCAGAATGCTCTCTGTGCAGATTTCGCAACGCCAACCTTGAGCGAGAGAGAAGCAAGTACCACGTGGGATTTAAATCTGGCAATAAAAGGCTAAGACAACAAGTAATCTTAAAGAGAGTGAATTTTGACTACAGACATCTGCCAAAGTGTGGCAGGGTGACTATTATTGCTGATCGTTACAGATTTTTCTTGGGAGAGTTATTTAAAATGGCAGCAATATCATTTTTAGGTTTGAGAATTCAGAGAAAGAATTTCGGGGTTTGGCTGAAGGAACAAAAAACTTCCCCGTTCTAATTTAATGGCAGGGAAAAAATAGAATTAATATTAAGAGGAGAAATTAAGATTTAGAATAATGAATACTGAAAAGGGATAATTTTGAATAGACTTTAGGGGGCTTAGATATTGATATTACACCCCGTATATATATATATATATATATATATATATATATATATATATATATATTTTATGGATAGACTATATATATATATCATATATATATATATACATACCCCATATATATATATGTATATATATATATATATATATATTATATATACATATATGTATGTATGTATGTAATGAGACGGACTTCTCGATGGGTGGTTGCAGTCATGGCCACAAAAAAGATACCGTTTCAGCTAAAGACCTTTATTAAGATAACGTTGAAAGACGGGTTCCAACTTCATCATAGGGACAGGACAAACGGAAGGGTCAGCTAGCATGAAGTTCTATGTACAAGACACGTAACACCTGGGTCAACATCTGTGGGAAAATATCTCTAGAAAAATCTGTCTCCGCAAGCGTGTATCTCCTTTTTATTTGGAAATACCCTAAATTGTCCGCTAGGGCAATGTAGGTTTATAATTGGCCAGGTTCTCTTCTCTATAAAGGGCCAGGCCCCTTCTGTAGCCACTGGGGCTACAGGTACTGGCGTAATCTGTAGCCCCAGTGGTCAATTTAGGTTAGAGGTTAAAAAGGGGAATGGAAAATGACGAGGGAATTTTCACCCTTGATTTAAGTTTTGAAAACCCCTGAGATTTTTCCTTATATATATATATATATATATATATATATAATTATTTGTACATATGTATGCATGTGTATGTTTGCTTAAAATAAATTTCAAATTAGCTTGACAGATCTTAATTAATCTTTTATAGTGATGCAGATAAACTTTAAAAATTTCAGGCAAGACAATTAGTCGAAGAACAAGGTCATTATGGCAATAGAACGCTTCTTCAACACATTCAGCTTGGCAACCGTATATATATATATATATATATATATATATATATATATATATATATATATATATATTGAATGACATACTAAAATAAAATATTTTAGCTAACTTAAATTTATCTGATAGTGCATAAAATGTGCTTTGAAAACATAAATTTTGATTTTTTATGCCACTGCATTAAACGTTTTAATAAGAACGACACGCCAAAAAAAGACTAATGACTAAATAAAAATAAAATTGGTGCCAAGCACGTCTCTAAACGGAAGTCCCATTTATATCGCTTCTATAGATAAACTCAGTATAGGAAAGAAATAGGCATTCTTATATATATAAAAAAAGGGGCAGGATAATAAACTGTCAGATAACAAGCAACAAGAATAAAAAAATATTTTTGAGGTTATGTCTCAGAATACACTGCTGTTGCGATGCGAAGTGACAGTAGCTCCTATCATGTTCGGGATTTATGTTTCAATTTGAAACCGCAGCCCATAAAAACTTTCAAGTGGTGTAAATAGCTCTTCGTTAGCACTTCAAAAACGGCAGCTGATAAAATAAAAATTGAGCTCTAATTTTGTTGTTTTGGCGAAACTCAGGTTGGAGGAAAATAATTCTAAACCAATTGGAGGCCTCTTGGGGACAAAAGAATTTACATCCGTTGTAAATAATAAAAAAAAATGAATGTTTCTAGAAGCATAATGATCTTAGCTTCTGGAAATTTCACATGTGATTACCAAAGCCATATTATCCGCAGGGCACGCGGGGCACGTGCCAAGGGCCCACTGTTTCAGGGGCCCAGTACCGAAATGACAGCAGCTCCTATCATGTTCGGGATTTATTTTCAATTTGAAACCGCAACCCATAAAATATTTCAAGTGGTATAAATAGATCTTCGTTAGCACTTCAAAAACGGCAGCTGATAAAATAAAAAATGAGCTTTAATTTTGTTGTTTTCGCGAAACTCAGGTTAGATGAAAATAATTCTAAACCAATTGGAGGCCTCTTAGGGACAAAAGAATTTACATCCGTCCTAAGTTTAAAAAAAAAAAAAAAATGGCTGTTACAAGAAGCATAATGATCTTTACTTCTGAGAGTTTCGCATGTGATTACTGTGAATGGGGAAGAAAATTTGGCGAAATTTATTCACCTAAAAGTTTTGTTCGAATTCTAAATGTAGTTATCCCGCCATGTTTAACCCCTTAATGCACAGTTTTTTTTTAAAGAAAGGCCGGCCAAAAAAAAATTTTTTTTTTAATGTAAAACACACAATTTAGAACATTGTCTTGCCAAGAAAATTACAAAAATGCAAAAAATAATCAAAATTTGAGTATATTGGATATTTATACAATTGGTATGATTTCTAATGTTTAGAATATTATTATTATTGTCGAAAGAGTATATTGTTCAATTGGTAAGCAATCTACCAATTGACAGTATGATGTGTCATCCCTCGATGTGTAGGTATCCAATATGAAACCCTTCTGTTTCATCCCCTATATAATAATAGCCTAAGTTATCTGTCTGTCTGTCCTCGAATTTATGAAGCGGTTTGACCTGGAATGGATAGAAGCAGCCATATTGAATTCTTGTTGAGTTAGGGTTAGCAAAATTCAAAGCGAGTAAAGTTTATCTTCTCCTAAACTATCGATCCTATTCTAAAATAAATTGGTATAAATATGATTCACATATCAGCGAAAAATGCTGTCGTCTTTTAAACGTTCGAAATCCCCCCTTCCCCACTTTTCCAGCTTTTAATGCCATTATTTCAAGCCCTATTTTTGCCAGTTAAGATCAGGCGATTCAATTTATCAATTTATCTCATAACAAACAGGTTAAAAATAACATTTTTTTCTATCTCTATGATGTCATTCCTTTAACCATCTCTTTTAATCCTTTTTTATTTTAATTTATTTAAATACCGTTTGCATTATTTTCATACGCTACATCGCTGAACTTTATTACTGAAATAATTTTCTTTTATATTTGGCTTAAATAATAAATTATGTATATATGTGATAATTTTAAATTTAATCATCGATTATTTTTTGTTGCAAGATAATTCTCAGCCAAAAAAAACAAGCCCTTTTTTTACCTACTTCATAGAGTACTTTACAATTCTAGAAAATTAAAAATTTTACTGATCTCGTCATATGACGGGCTATATGCTAGTATCTCAATAATAAAGTATATAAAGTGGCGCCTCGTGTCAAGGATATCTCTACAGCCACAATAAAATAGTTAGCAATTATATTTTATTTTAAATCATATTTTAGTAAAATATATATTGAAATATGAGCGAATCAGGATCTGAATATGAATACGCTGTCGGAAAGAGGCTCACAAGGCAGAGATAAGTAGAAAAAATATATTTTATACTTGAATAAGGAAGTGTTGTAGCTTACAATCCCATGTAAATGATTTTATGAATAACTAGGAAAATAAAATATATTGAGAAAGAAATTATGACTTATGGTTTCATTTATTTTTTTTTTTTTTGTATAATTTTATGAATAGCTAAGAAAATAAAAATACATTGAGAAAGGAATTATGACTTACGATTTTATTTTTTTTTTATATAATTTTATGAATAACTAGGAAAATAAAAATATATTGAGAAAGGAATTATGACTTATGCTTTTATTTATTTTTTTATATAATTTTATGAATAACTAGGAAAATAAAAATATATTGAGAAAGGAATTATGACTTATGCTTTTATTTGTTTATTTATATAATTTTATGAATAACTAGGAAAATAAAAATATATCGAGAAAGGAATTATGACTTATGCTTTTATTATATAATTATTTATGTAATATTTTATAAGATTTTATGAATAACTAGGAAAATAAAAATATATTGAGAAAGGAATTATGACTTATGCTTTTATTTATCTATTTATTTATTTTTTACAAAACTTCATACCTTTTATGACAACAAAATTTGTAAACACTTTGACATAGTAAGTTATAAACTACCATATAAACAAATTAATTCTTTTAGCTATTTAAGGCCAACTTATTCTCACTTTCATCAGCATTTATAATCATGCATATATTCAAGGAAAGTAATGCTAAATTTGTCGACCCCCTAACCAACTGTAATACAAAAAAAAGTTTTTACACTTACCGTGGTTGAAAACTATCTTTCAAAGCTTACAATGAAAACTTAATACTTACAAATTTAAATGTTTAAAAAATATTCCCATGCACACATTGAGAATATTTTGGAGAGGGTCCATACCCCACAGGACACCCCCCCCTCTCTATAAATACATCCCTGGAACAATATTGTATTACCAGCACATAGCCCGTCATATGACGGGATCAGTAAAATTTTTAATTTTCTACAATTGCAAAGTACCCTATAAGGCAGGTAAAAAGTGGATTGTTTTTTGGTTGAGAATTATCTGGTTCACGTTCAATAATTTGTTAATCTTTACTGACCGCATGTTAGCTGCCGACTTTAATTATTCTTGTAATATTGCGTCATAGGATGGATAGCAGAGTTTTTAATATTGACAGTGATTATTTGGTGGTATGTATGAATGATGTCCAAAATTTAGCTAATCAATTGCAAACTGTGTGGATATGTATAAAAAACAAACACACACACGAAAAAACTTAATTTTCAAAGATATATAACTGAAACGCTAATTATTTATTAGTCCTTGAAATAGACTCCTTTTATGAAAATAATTTGTTGTTAATACCGGTGATAAAATTTTAACTGCAACAAAAAATAATAGAAGATTAAATATAAATCATCGATTATTTTTTGTTGCAATGAAAACTTAAATATAAAATTAAATATAAAATTAGCACAGATGTACCTAATCTATTATTTAATACAAATATAAAAGAAAATTATTTACGTAATATCTAAGTTCAGTGATAAAGCGTATGAAAATAATGCAGACGATATTTAAATAATTTAAAATAAGAAATTATTAAAGGAGATGGTTAAAGAAATGACGTCATACGGCTAGAAAATAATAATACTTTTACCTATTTATTATGTGATAAATTAAGTGTTCTGCTCTTAACCGGAGACACCAGAGCTTGAAGAAATGACATTAAACGCTCGAAAAGAGGGGGAAGGGGGGATATCGAACGTTTTCGAACTCGCTTTGAATTTTGCTAACCCTAACTCATCAAAAATACAATATGGATGACCAAGTACAACCGCTTCATAAATTCAAGGACAGACGGACAGACAGCTTAGGCTATTATTATATATGGGATATATGCTTAAAGGGTTAAACATGTGCACATTGCTGTGGTTTTTGCAAAGAAACAGTTTCCTGAATCCCTGCTAAGAGCGGGTGTAAATCTTGTAATAATAACCGAAGAGATTGCACGCGTGAAGAGGAGGCTAGGGGAGGGGCAGGGCACTCGAAAAGTGAGCAGCTGTTCGCAATTTCTGTAACTGCCTTTCACTTTCGTTGAGTTCCGACAGAAGTGGTTTATGGAATCTTTTCGAAAGAGTCGTTCAACCCTTCACATATCGAAATAAAAAAGAAATTTACAAGTCAGTAATTTTCTGGTATTTTTTTTTCTTTTGAAAGATGACTTTTGCAATCGGGGGAGCTTTAGAAAAAATAAATTGTTTGCGTTTTATTCATCATTTTCTTTCTAGCATAAAAAATGCCAAAGATAAACTAAAAAAATAAACAGCGATATAGAATGATTTTTCCCAAAATCCTTCTAGAAAAATACAAATCGAATGGTTTTTGAATTGACCAAAAGTCATAGTCATAGAGTAAATAATAAATAATGATACAGAATGGTTTTCGAACACTGAATAATACAAACTGGACAATTTTTTAATAAAAAAGCGATATATAATAAGAATTAATGAAACATTTTCTAATGTAAGATTGAGTAGAACAATACAGATAGACAATATTGATGTATAATATGCAATTATCTTCGAATTAGAAACCGCATAGATAGAACAAACAGTATTGTACAAATTTAGAAATGATTGGCCAAAATTAATCTGAAGAATATTCATAAAAGAAGACTTGCACGGAATTTCAAATAAACAGTGATATAGAATGATTTTTCCAAAATCATCTTAGAAAAATACAAATCGAATTGGCCAAAAACTAATATTTATAGAGTAAATAATAAATAATGATATGGAATGAATTTTGAACGTAGAATAATACAAACTGGACAATTTTTTAATAAAAAAGCGATATATAATAAGAATTAATGAAACATTTTCTAATGTAAGATTGAGTAGAACAATACAGAACGACATATTGTTGCATAATATGCAAGTATCGTTATATCAGAAACGGCATAGATAGAAGAATATTGTACAAATCTAGAAATGATTGTCCAGAATTAATCTGAAGAATATTCATCAAAGATGACTTGCACGGAATTTCAAATAAACAGTAATATAAAATGATTTTTCCAAAAATTATTTTAGAAAAATACAAATCGAAGAATACAATTCGAATTGGCCAAAAGCCAATAGCCTTAAAGTAAATAATTAATAATGATATAGAATGATTTTCGAACTTAGAAAAATACAAACTGAACTATTGTTGAATAAAAGGCGATATATAACAAAGGATTACTGAAACATTTTAGAATGTAAGACTGAGTAGAACAATACAGAACGACATATTGTTGCATAATATGCAATTATCTTCGAAATAGAAAAGGTATAGATATAATATTCTACAAATTTAGAAATGATTGGCCAAAATTAATCTGAAGAATAGGCATCAAAGAAGACTTGCATGGAATTTCAAAGAAACAGTGATATAGAATGATTTTTCCAAAAATCATTTAAAAAAATACAATTCGAATTGATCAAAAGCCAACAACCATAGAGTAAATAATTAATAATGATATAGAATGATTTTCGAACGTAGAGTAATACAAACTGGACGATTTTTGAATAGAAAACGATATATAATAAGAATTACTGAAACATTTTAGAATGTAAGACTGAGTAGAACAATACAGAACGACATATTGTTGCATAGTATGCAATGATCTTCGAATTAGAAACGGCATTGATAGAACAATATTGTACAAATTTAGAAATGATCGGCAAAAATTAATCTGAAGAATATTCATCAAAAAGACTTGCACGGAATTTCAAATAAACAGTGATTTAGAATGATTTTTTCAAAAATCATTTTAGAAAAATACAAATGGAAAAATTCAATTCGAATTGGCCAAAAGCCAATAGCCATAGAATAAATAATGAATAAAGATATAGAATGATTTTTGAAAGTAAAACAATACAAACTGAACTATTGTTGAATAGAAAGCGATATATAATAAGAATTATTGAAATACTTTAGAATGAAAGACTCAGTAGAACAATACAGATAGACATATGGATGCATACTATGCAATTATCGTCGAATCAGAAACGGCATAGATAGAACAATATTGTACAAATTTAGAAATGATTCGCCAAAATTAATCTCAAGAATATTCAACAAAGAAGACTTGCAAGGAATTTCAAATAAACAGTGATATAGAATGATTTCTCCAAAAATTATTCTATATCACTATTTATTGCTGGAACTGTAGGAAAATAATTTGGTGCCATTATCATTACTCTACTTTGTCCCAAATGAAATATCAATCTGCATCGCTAGAATGATTTTTCCAAAAACCGTTTTAGAAAAATACAAATCGAAAAATACAATTTGAATTGGCCAAAAGCCAACAGCCTTAAAGTAAATAATAAATAATAATATAGAATGATTGTCGAAAGTAGAAAAATGCAAACTAAATAATTGTTGAATAGAAGGCAATATAAGGATTACTGAAACATTTTAGGATGTAAGACTGAGTAGAAGAATACAGAACGATATATTGTTGTATAATATGCAATTTTCTTCGAAATAGAAACGACATAGATAGAACAATATTGTACAAATTTAGAAATGATCGGCTAAAATTAATCTGAAGAATATTCATCAAAGAAGACTTGCATGGAATTTCAAACAAGTATTTTCAATAGAATAAACTACATTTAATTAAGGTTTCCTGAAAAAAATCCTGAGGTAAACTACCGTTATTAACCTTTGTCTTGTACATTACATATGATATACACATTTAATGCTGTATACGCTTGTATATCACACCCAAAGAACTGTATTTTAAGCGGAAGATAACTTGGTGTCATCCTCATTACTCTACTTTGTCTCAAATGGCATATAAGGCTTTCAGTCTGCATCGCCATATCTTGAGGTCTTGGGCAAGTGATCTAGCTTTTACCCAGCTTATCCACACTGTCATTCTCATGTGTTGGTTCGTCAGACCAGGCAATTATCTGGGGTCTCGCAAATCACTGCAACCTTGACTGCAAGAGTTTAAAATTAAAAACTTCTTGTTTCCGTAAAGGCCCCTCCAAGCTATGGCCTATCGTCTGGAGGTAGTATGGCTTATCGTGGTCTATGGTGGCAGACGATAAAATAGCCTTGGTGGGCGATGGCTACGGAGACGGTTTTTCTCCAAAGAACAAAGGCAGCCAGATGCGGAGTAGACCCTACGGACGAATCTACGCACTCGGCTCATTTAGTGGCCCAGCGTGTGGATGCAACTTGTGAACCATCGATCAAGGTCACCATCAGGAAGTGGTGAACAATTGGCCAAAGTGTGGAGGCTACATGAAGTGGGATATTTTTGCGTAGATGGGTGTTTAGCCCATCGTATAACAGTTATACACCCGGGGATAAGGCACCCATTTCATTCTCCTTTTATGGTATGCATGGGCTGCAGTAGGACAATTCGAGGCACTATCAATTTGAGGGATAGCACCTTAAAGTTAGTTGTATTTGTCTGCTAGGCATATGAAATTTAAAGCTTTATATCTAACAAACATCACATAATTATTCTTTGATATAAGGACAGAAAAAGTTAAAAAATCATAAAAATAATCTCAAGAATTTTCTGAGATTCAAGATTTTCTCACCTTTTTTTGTTCTATTATTAAATGTATCAAAACCAGAATATTTGTGAAACAGGAGGGGAGTTTTTTTTTCTACTGCACAATCAAATCGGGGAAATAAAAACACAGAGCAAAAACTGTTTGCAGAACTAACATTACTCAAGAAGTTTTTTCAAAGCAAATAGGACTCCCAAAGCGATAGTCTAAAAGATTAAAAGAATCTAAACGAGTAAAAAAAAGTTTTATTTTACCACGGTATACAGCTGCCTGGGACTGTTCTTTTTTCTGTCAAAAAATCTACGAACGATATTATAAAAGTAACGGAAATAGAATGAGTCATCTTTCAATAAAACACCGAAGAAAAAAAATTCTAATTCATTGTCACATTCTGCTACTGCTTTTTGTGAAGATTCTAAGGCACAGTTCCAGTTAAGTTCAATTGCTTTATCAATTAGTTGTGTAACTTCCTTTGGGATTCGAATCTATATTTTCTATATAGCGATAAAGTTCGGTATAACGAATATTCACTTAGTCAGGGCATAACCCAAAAAGTGTTAACCGTAGAAAGTTGAAATTGTATGTTTAGACTTGCTCTAACATCTAGTTGCGCATCTTAATTTATTGCAATCCGCACGTTATATAACGAAAAATTTCAATATAACGGCTATTAATGTTACTATATTACGCTAAGTTGCAGTACGTACAATTCTACTCATCGTTGAAATAATATACACTATTTCTTTTTAAATTAATTTGTATAGATTTTCGATTTTATTAAACCGTAACATTTCCGTAGATGTGAGCAGTTCATTGTACAAGGGTTTTACGAGGCCCTCCCTTCGTGTGTCATTAAGTAACATATTCATGGCTTTGTTTAAAGAGGGGTAAATAATAATTCCATAGTGTCTCATAAAGTAACATATTCTGGGTTTTGTTTAATCAGTGGGTAAATAAAAGGCTCATAGTGTGTCATTAAGTAACATATTCAGGGTTTTGTTTAATCCCCTATATAATAATAGCCTAAGTTATCTGTACGTCTGTCCTCCAATTTATGAAGCGGTTGGACCTGGAATGGATAGAGGCATCCATTCAAAGCGAATAAAGTTTATTTTCTCCAAAACTATCGATCCGATTCTAAAATAAATTTGTATAAATATGTTTCATATCACAGCAAAAAGTAGTGTTGTCTTTAAAACGTTCGAAATCCAACCCTTCCTTCCTTTTCGAGCTTTTAATGCCATTATTTCAAGCCCTATTTTCCCTGGTTAAGAGCAGGCAATTAAATTTATCCATTTATCACTTAATAAATAGGTAAAAATAACAATTTTTTCTAGCATTGTGACGTCATTCCTTTAAACATATCATTGAATCATTTCATATTTAAAACTATTTTAATATCGTCTACACTATTTTAATATCTTTTATCACTGAACTTAGATATTACGTAAATGATTTTCTTTTATATTTGGCTTAAATAATAGATTAGGTACATATGTGATAAGTTTAAATTGAATCATCGATTATTTTTTGTTGCAATGAAACTTTTACCACCGGTATTAACAATAAATTATTTTCATATAAGTCTAGGAGTCTATTTCACGGATTAATAAATATCTAACTTTTAATTTATATATATTTGGAAATTAAGAAGTTTGTTCTTTTGTGTGTTTGTTTATTATACATAACCACACGGTTTGACTAAATGAATTCAATGTGGATTCTAAACTGCATTACAGGATCGGGAGACTCTAGAGGAGTATGACGATAAATAAATTATTGAGAGTGAACCAGATTGTTCTCAGCCAAAACACAAATCATGTTTTACCTGCCTCATTGGTTACTTAACTGTTCTGGAATATTAAAAATTTTAGTAATCCCGTGATATGATGGGCTATATGCTAGTCAGTGATAAATAATAGGCCCATAGTGTGTTATTAAGTAACATATTCAGGGTTTTGTTTAATTAGGGGTAAATAATAGGCCCATAGCGTGCCATTAAGTAACATACTCCTATATTCAGAATGTCGTTGCTTTGAATAAGATAAAGGTTCTGTGGAAAATGAAGTTAGAGAACCATGGTTCTAAATATATGGTTGGCTTGATTATTTTTGCATTCCTCAACATTAGCTAGCGTAAACGGGGAGTCCTACAAAATAATAATGATTGGAAGAATACTTTTGGTACTTACGGTTTTCGCAGAATCATTCTGAATATGGCGTCGGGGGCCAGCTGTAGCAAGAGGGCGAGGGTCTCGGGCAGCTCGGCTTCCGCCTGCTGCCGATCCTCGAACGTCGGGGGTGGAGGACTTTCTTGCTGGTCCTCACGGAAGCGATAAAATAAATACTTGTCCTTGAACTGATGTTCGTTCGTCACTGAAAACAAACACACAGAATCAGTGACACAAACTATATACTCATGTATTTTGAGAATAAGAAAGGAAAACAAAACAAAACATAGAACTGGGTTTAACAAGTTGACTGCCAGGCGCGTTTTCGATGGTTTGCCCAAGTTGCCGACGTGAACTTTTCATTATGCGATGCATACGCTAAAATATTATTTGCAGAAGACAAAATGAGTTGTAAAATCATGCTTGAAACAGTTTTCGTTGCGGGGGTCATCGGTGAATCCCACGGAGCGGTAGGCAATTGTTATGATTGTTTTTGTGTTTCAAACAATCGTCAAACACCGCAAACGCATCTCGGACTTGCCGATTCGGAGAGCTGGAACCGGCTACGATGGTACGAGAATGGATTGGTAAAATAAAACCATGTTCTGAGCCGCTACTACTATTACCTTAAAATTTTACTTTATTTAATTCTTAATCATTTACTTTACTCAATTTAATTAATTTTAGACCATTAGGTCATACTAGGCGTGGCGGACCTACACATAAGGCGCATTTTACTTCTTTTCGGATAAAGCCTTAAATTTCTAAAAGGGGTCTGTGAACAACATTGTAAAACTTCATTGTAAAACTTAGCATTATACTTTCCAGGTGACTTGAGTCTACACCATAAGGCGCATATTACATATTTGCAAAGAAAACCATAAAATGTGGAAAGGGTTTTCCAGGAATACTAATATATAGATACCCCAATACTAATATATATAAATATTAGGGTATGACACAGCCATTCCATAGAAACGAGTGTGACACATGGAACTACTTTTTATCACTTTTTCTATAAAGAATATAATATTTCAAATACCGTATATTCCCACGTTTAAGGCGACCTTCAGATAAGACGGGGTATAAATTTCCAGCCAATTTTTACAGTTTTAGTATATATCCGCCATATAAGGAGACCCCCAAAATTATCAATAATATTGTAATGCGTAAATATACGGAACTAGCAAATTTTATTTTTTAGCACCTTGCAACAATACATTAGGATTGTTGCATTAATACTGCATACTTGTTTATGAAATATTACTGCATACTTGTTTATGAAATACTGCATACTTGTTTACGATTATGTCTTATTCGTAGTTATTCAACTTGGAAACTAAGAGACTAGTTATGCGCTTGGCAGCATTGCTTTCGGACACCTGCACTGACTCCCGCTTTCGCGTAGTGACATACATGCGAACTTTAGTCATCAAATCATGGGGAAAAGTGAAAGTGGAAACTGATTACATCGTTTAAAAAGTGTGGGATTTCTAATACTATGGATGGCACTGAGGACGATATGTTAAGGGATTCTGATGACGACGCAGAATTCGACTCATTAGGTACAGAATGGGACCCATATGTTGAACTCAACAATGAAAGTGAGAACGTACTTGAGCCCTCAGATGATGAATGTGAGGATTTTGCAGGATTTTAAAAACATTGGTGAGTGACTTGACTCGTTTTATAATGGTGTTTTGCAATCACCATTATAAAACCATAATAATATTTTTGTACCTGTCGCATAAGACGATCTCGGATTTTGGGGGGTCATTTTTAGGTTTTAAGTATCGTCTTTTTGGTTTGGTTTTCGTTTGGAAGCGCTACGTTCTATTTTTTGCAACACGAGGGCTAATGAGACCGGGACCTACTGCTTAAAGCCGATTCCGAACGGCTACGAACTTCCATGCCGTAGTGAGATTTAAGTATCGTCTTATAAGCGGAAATATATGGTATATATTTTTCGTGAAACAATTATAATACCTAAAGAAGAATTTTCGTTTTTTCTTTATATGTTTAAAAAAATATAAATATGCTGTTACGGGTGTGACAGTTATGTCACAACTGTAACAGCATATTTATAATATTTTAAACACGTACAGAAGTAATGGAAAATATTTGTGGCAAAAAATTCTTCCTTAAGTGTTATAATTGCTTTACAAACAATATATATTTGAAATATTATATTGAAATATAAATAAAAGTAATAAAGAGTAGTTCAATGTGTCACACCCGTTTCCATTGAATGGCTGGACATTAAACCACTATTCTACAACCCAGGCATAAAATAAATAACATTATATTATTTAAATCTATAATAAAAGTATCATTATTCATTATAATATAATATTAATTATAGTTTAGAAATTTAAAAATTATACTCATTGTTTAATTATTAATAAATTATTCTTTGAATCTAAAACTATGAATTATGAGTTTAGTAAGTCTAACAAAATAATTATTTTTCTGTAGTACGTCATTTAGAATTTTAACATGTTTATCCTGATTAAATTTCGAGCATAGTATATTTATTCTAATAAGTAGACTGACATTGTTTTTAAAGATAGGTTTAGATTGGTTTACAGTGTTACATTGTTTTGCAGTGATACAGTATACTGTTTCGCAACACAAGGGCTAATTAGACCGGGAATACTACTTAAAGCCGATTCCGAAAGGCTACGATCATCCACGCCACAGTAAGATTCGAACCCACGAACTCTGATACCATATATAAGCACCCTAACCATTCGGCCATCGTTCGTCGCTTTTAAAGATAGACTTGTGGCAGAAGGAACAGAAGTCTTGAAATTAACAATTTCAAAACTATAATCAGACTTTTAATCAAATAAATCAAAAGTAAATTACTAAAGATTATTTTAATATTCAAGAAGTTTACAGATAGATGATCAATGCTACTAGATAATAATTCTAGTCGTACTGATAAAGTTATCTCTTTTCCCTATTCCGTAGCAGTACAACATTTCAACAATTTTTTTTAAACATGCATGCTTTGCAGTCCTCCTCACCCGGGTTTTATGTTCCTCTCAAACCTGTCAGATCCGTCAGTGAAGAGCTTTAAGAGCCCCAGCTTCCCCCCGAAGATCATAAATTTCCTGTCCTGTCAACATTTAATAAATTCTTAAATAGCTGTGTATAGTTTTCAGTAGCTTACTAAGCATATTTTTTTTTCTGCGACACCTGTTTCTGTTGAGTTTGTCAGAATCCAGATTTCCAAAATCTCATAAATATCTTTTCTACAAAATTTTGATGTTTCTACTAGAAGTAATCTGTTGGGTCATTCCTTACATATTATTTAACATGTTGGAGAAAAAGAGGATGATCTTGCCAATTGATTGATTTCTAATCACGGGTAAGTAAATTTGAGATGTTTTCGTATGAAAATTATTCTCGGTGTATTATTATCTACAAAGAATACATTTAGGTAAATATGTAAAAATATTAATTATTCACTTTCTCACAAACTGTTGATAACTCTCTGTCACTCATGCTCACTTATTCTAACATTCATTCCTTTATTCACACTTACTCATGCTCTCTCACTCACTCACTCACTCACTCTCATTCTTTCCCTCATTCTCTGACTCACTCACTCACTACCCTCCTCCCTTTCTCACTATTTATTTACTTATTTATTTATCTATCTATCTATCTCTCTCTATCCCTGTACCCCTCTCTCCTAATCCCCATCCTTACCTCTCCCTCCCTCCATCTCCCATCTCCATCTCTCCTCCTTCTCTCTATCTCTCTCTCTATCTCTCTCTCTATCTCTCTCTCTATCTCTCTATCTCTCTATCTCTCTCTCTATCTCTCTCTCTATCTCTCTCTCTATCTCTCTCTCTATCTCTCTCTCTATCTCTCTCTCTATCTATCTATCTATCTATCTATCTATCTATCTATCTATCTATCCCTCTATACCTTCTCTATATCTATACCTCATCTCTATCTCTATACCTTCTCTATCTCTCTATACCTCCTCTCTATCTCTCTATATCCTCTCTCTATCTCTCTATACCTCCTCTCTATCTCTCTATACCTCCTCTCTATCCCTCTATACCTCCTCCTATCCCTCTATACCTCCCTCTATCTCTATACCTCCTCTATCTCTATACCTCCACTCTATCTCTCTATACCTCCACTCTATCGCTCTCTATACCTCCACTCTATCTCTCTATATACCTCCTCTCTATCTCTCTATACCTCCTCTCTATCTCTCTATACCTCCTCTCTATCTCTCTATACCTCCTCTCTATCCTCTATATCTATCTCTCTATCTCTCATAGTTTAAGCAACGACGTAGGTCAGGAATTTTAAAGGTAAGTTCTTTACTTAATAGCGTTAACTTAAGCTATAGTGTAGAAACCCTTGCAATTAACGCGATAAAAACAATCGGAAAAAACTGAAGTGGATTCCATGAAACTTTTGGTTTGGTTTGATATGGAGCGCTATGCTCTACTTTTTTTTTTTTTTTTTTTTTTTGGAACACAAAGGCAAATGTGACCACGATTCCGAATGGCTGCGAACATCCATGATACAGTGGGATTTGAACTTTTGACCTCTGGTTCCGAAGATCAGCGCCCTAACCATTCGGCTATCGTTCTGCCCATAAAACTTTTGAAAACGTTTTAAGGGTTTTGCTATCGGACAAGCTAAGGTCTCCATTGGAACATTACGGTCAATTGTTTTGCCACACAAGTGCTAATGAGACCGAAACTACTGCTTAAAGTAGATTTTTAAAAGCTACGAATATCAATATTAGCAGTCAATTTTGAGCCCATGGAGACCTAATCGGTCATTGTCCAATCATAAATAAATTTAGGAAATTCTACTCTGGTCGACACACTACAACCGTGGATTAAAATTCTTCCCTCTGCAGTTTCAAACCAGCCAAGTAAATCAAATGAGGATGGCAGGGCTAGTGCTATCCATTCTAAATTTCGAATAACAAGCGCAGGTGGCGATACTTTCGTGTTAGTCCAAGCAAGCATAAAATATGGTGTGTTGTCAGTTTTGCTATAGCGACCAAGTAATATATCTTTTCATGCCATTATGTAAAATTCCAACAGAAGTCTTCATTGATGATGACCATTTTCAACGACTTTAACGGTAAAAATTACTAATATGGAAATTCAGTATGAAGAAAAGTTATCTCACAACAAATAATTTCATTCTTCACATCGCTAAAAATATTCACCATTATATAATAAGTTCTTTTAAAACGATTTCGCTTTTTCTACGAATTTGTAATTATGTTTATAAATATTATATATGCAAAAATATAATTGTCATAATAATAACTTTTATTATTTCGATGAATGAGTAATAATTTCCAAATAAAAAGTTAAAATTTAACAACTTATTTAATTTACTCGATTTGATTTTACAATTAAATCACATATTTAATTTTACAACCTGGCATACAGAATCTATTTTTTAACTACCAGGTTCGATTATAAACATGTCCGCTGGCTACTCTACAATATAAAGGCCCCTCCACACTATGGTCCACTGCAAGCCATTACCACTGTTTGGAGGGGTATGGCTTATCGTGGTCCATGGTGACAGACAATTAAATAGCCTTGGCCGGCGCTGGCTTCGGAGGCGGTTTTTTTCCAAAGATCAAAGCAGCCAGATGCGCAACTAAAGTGCGTAGTAGACCCTATGAACAAATCCACGAGCTCGGCTCATTCAGTGGCCCAGCGTGTGGAGGCAACCTGTGAACCATCGTCCATAGTCACCATCAAGAAGTGGTGAACAATTGGCCATAGTGTGGAGGCTACATAATACTACAAAAGAACATAAAAATTGTTGATAGGATAACATCAAGAAAAACATTACCTTTAAAAAAGCAGCAAGTAATCATTTTCCTAAATAACATTCTTCAATACGAAATGAATTAGGAAATCGAACAAGTAGCGATTTGTAAAATGGCGTGAAAAATGTTATGTCTCCATAAAACAAACCAAGTCATCGCACTGATATTTCAGGCGTCTGCTAACTTTAAAAAGGGAGTGATAAGAAGGGCGGGTCCTTGTAAAACATAGAAGAAAAAAATTATATCAGTGTGAGATAAGACTCGAGTCATCTCAACGATATAGGAAGTCTAAATAAGCTCCATCAACAGATCATTGGTTGGTATCATAAATAAATAGAAGATTTTGAAAACATTGAGATGGGATAGAGCGGTTTATAATAAACTACTTGAAAATACTGTAAAAACAGTTTAACAGACTGGCGCAAATCTCTAGTCAAAACCTCTAGTAATAATTACAGGAAATATTGTGTAGATTTTATTTTTAATGAAAATATACGCAACTATGAATAAACAAATATCTAAATGTAGAAAATTTCGTTGTTGTATAGAAAGCTTTTCATGGAGCAAGCTGAGCTGTCTGCTAATCATTATACCTTGTTATAGTCCATCTCTTATGTTGATTTTTATATCTCCTGCTTCATCTTTAAGAATTATGATTCTTTGAATGATTGAGATATTTTAAATAAAAGAGAAAATAACAAATATACCAAAAATGTTAACATTTTAGAAGAACTCTCTCTGTCCCTCACCCTCACTCACACTCCTTCTCCTCTCTCTTTTTCGCTCCCCTCACTCTCCCTCCCTTCTTTTCACTCTCTCGTTCTCCTATATCTCTCTTTTATCTCTCTCCCTCCCTCTACCTCTCTATCTCCTACTCATTCTTCACTGATCTCTCTACTCATCTACTCTATCTCCTATCCCCCTCACACATCTCATTCTATCTCTTCTCACACCTCTCTCGCACCCTCCCCCGTCTCTTAGCCCCCCTCTCTCCCATTCTTACCCTTTAACTCCCTCACTCTCTCCCTCCCATTCTCACTTCCTCACACTCCCTTTTTTACCCTCTCTCGCATTCATTCCCTCCCACTCTTACACAATCACTCCCACTTTCTTACCTTCCCTCTCCCAATATTACCTCCCATCTATAACTCCCTCCCTCTCTCACACACTCACTCACTCTTACCCCCTCCCACTCTTCCTCACTCACCCCTCACTCACCATCTCACCCACTCCCTCCCTCCCTAACTCACTCACTCACTCCCTCACTCACTCACTCACTCACTCTCCTCTTCTCTGTGTGTGCGTGCGTGTTTTATAGAATTCTTCACTACCAAGCCGCAACTATTTTTTTGCCATTTTATTATGTGACCACAATATAGGTGGCACATTATACTCCCTATGGACAACAACTACACAAAGTGAGTCCTCGTAATTTAGAAGCATGGACTAAGCAAAAAAGAAAAACCTTTGGTATCGTTTTGAAACTTATAAGACATTACTACCACGAACCTATTTTACAAGCCATAGATTTTGATGAAAGTACAAAAACATAAACGGCAACCAAAACAAAACTAAAGAACTAAAGTAGCGTGAATATGAACACAGTACTGTAAACCAGTTATAATCTAGTTTGGTTTGGAGAGCTACAGTTCACTGTTTTGTTACATGAAGGCTAATAAGACTGCTCTGGTCTCATAAGAATATTGTTTAAAGCCAGCTCCGAAAGGCTACAAACATTCATGCTATCAGCGAAATTCGAACCCGCGAACTCCGGTACCGAAGAGCAGCGCTGTACCATTCGGCCATTGTTCGGCCAGTTATAATCAGAGAGAATATCAATTCATGAGTGATTTACTATGAACCTAACTTAATGCCATAGTAAACAAGAAATTTAAAAGAACATAAATATAAGGTAAAAATGGTAAGTGCAGCATTATAAACAGTCAAGATTAAATAGATTAAAATCCTGTGAAAAAAACTTGGTGATAAAAAAATGTTTAAATTTAAAAATGCGTAGGGTCAAATATACCAAAATAGTATAAAAGTGTCACACAGAAACTAATAAATCTGAAAACGATAAAAATATTAAAAATTGAAGTGAAATACAAATTAAAGTACAACTTTTACGAATGTAAAATGCAATTTTAAAATTTCATTAAACTGGAGAGGAGATTAGTGTATCGAGATCTAAGAATAAACGTTTTAACATGGTTTAACTGTATAGATTCTCTTACTAAAAGTAAATCACGTGAACAGTAGACTGAAAAAGTAAAGTTTACAAACACAGATAAAATGAGGGGGGGGGGGGGAAATCTTGCAATTTCCGTAGCTTATCAGCGGAATCTACTGGATTCCAGTTTTTTGAGAATGCAATGGGAAGCAATCGTTTAATCTTGGGTTATTTGTTCTTTTATCTCTTTTTAAATGATGAGTGTAAAGATTATAAGCCAAAAACAGATAAAAGATAATCAGATCAAAACATTTCCTTCAAATACTCGTTACTAACTCGTAAACAAACCAGAAAATTTCAGATGTATACCTTCCCTAATGCGTGTAATACACTGTGTTTATTGAAACACTCCTATTGAAAAGTTCCAAATAGTGTAAAATAAAATATTTCGAAAAACAGGCAGATCTCCCTGGTATCGTACCATGAATTAGAACCTAGGGATACAAAAATGTACAAAACGAAAACGTGGTGCGCAATTTTCAAAGTAACTATTTTCTACATAAATATAATTGTATAAGGCAGGGTTGGCCAAACTTTTGGAATCCGTGGTCTACTCCACATTTAAAAAATCAAAATCGGTTTACCAATGGCAGAGCTAAATTA
>CM063500.1:43713522-43723522 GCA_032207245.1 Pardosa pseudoannulata
GTCCAAAAGAAAACTTGGGATGTCCTCTGGACATTTCGATTTGACAAAGACGAGGCCTACTGGATGTAATCCAGACCTTTGTGTGTTACGTAAACTGTGCAGTTTGTGTATGATATAGTAAAATTTGACTGCGGCTCCAAACGGAAAAAAATAATTTGATTTTCTGGCATCGTTAAAGATTCACTCACCATGTGAAATGACTCCTTCCTCCATGAGCGCCTGCCACATGCCCATGGCTAGGCTTCTGGAGTGTATCCTGACCTGGGGTCCACCCTGCTGCATCAGGAACTCGACCATCTCCGATCCGACCAGGCACCTGCGGAACGTTCGCAGCTGCCTCGTCGGGTCAGAGTGATACTTGCGGTCGCGTATCAGGTGGGGACACTGGCACAGGATCAGGGTCCGCAACACCCAACCAGCGCGGGACAGCTTCGCAGATGGCTCCTGTGGGAAAAAGAAAGAACAAAAGGACATGAATTAATCTCATCCTATAGGTATCTTCACAACATAGTCAAATGGGAAAAAAATTAAAGCAATGAATTAATCCTAGATTTTTTTATTACATAAAAACCAATAAAAAGAAATCTTTTTGGAAATTGTTATGTAGCCTCCACACTATGGCCAATTTCCCCCCACTTCCTGATGGTGACCTTAGACGATGGTTTACGGGTTGCATCCACACACTGGATCACTAAATGAGCCAAGTGCGTGGATTTGTCCATAGGGTCTACTGAGCACTTCAGTTGCGCATCTGGCTGTCTTTAATCTTTGGGGAAAAACGGCTTTCGAAGCCATCCGAATCTAAGGACATTTTATCGTCTGCCATCATCGATCTCGATAAGCCATACCCCTTCTACACGGTGGTAATGGCTTGCAGAGGACCATAGTGTGGAGGGGACTTTGTATTCATAATGGTATTCTGGGTTACGAAGGAACTATAGAGCATTATTCTACTAAGTAAAATTCAAGAACAATCATATGAAATTTGAATGCCTGGGAGGAATAAGGGCTGTAAATGATATCTGAGGGCTGTTTAATAAGATTATAAAGAAAACAGATTACCATTAATCATCAAAATGTTTCTTTTCTGGTGGAAAAATACATTAAGATTCATTCTTGGGTTGTGAGGTAGACTCTGATATTTTAACCCTAACATAAAGCTTCCTAAACTCAAATATTCGTCCTCTAGAATGTTCGGTTGACGCTATTTAAGTGGCATTTTTCGAAGTAACTACCGTGAAACTCAATGTATTTGCTTCAGAGGTCTGTCCACTTCCAAAAGCCAAGCGAAAGCTAGTTTTTATAGAGTTCTTTCAGAACCAATTCCAGTTTCTATGCATACACAGATGATTTTCTGCCTTTTAGTGGTTTCTTGAGCTGATGAAATAGTTTAAATTAAGATGTACGAAATCAGAACAATATGAAATGAGTGGCATAATGTCTTTATTATTCTTCAGTAAAACGTCCATTACGTAATCAGCAATATGTCCATTATCGTGACGACTGGTTACATGTGGTGTGTGACTCGAAAAAAGCTATTGACACTCTGGTTCTCAAACACAGTGACACGGTGAATCTCAAACTTTTTATCCTACAGAACGCTTTTCTTGCCATATACACAACTTTAGAATTAGATCTGGATGGTTTAGGCCAGGGATGGCCAAACTACGGCCCGTGGGCCAACTCTGGCCCACCGGATGGTTTTATCCGGCCCGCGGACAGAATTTTAAGCTGCCGGTCCGAGGCTAATTAAAAGAAATATATATTTATACTTTATATATCCATCTCCTTTTCTACTTTGCTTAAATATTATATCCCAAATTTATTATCTCACACCCAGAAGATCAGCGGTATATTTGCTTCTTATATGTGAACAAGTCTTTTCCACTTTGAACATTAAAAAGAATAATTTCAGAAGTAGACTGACATATCAGCATTTAGCATCGTTCCTTAAAATCAGTACATCTCACTGCGAACCTCAGTATAAGGAACTTTTAAAAATGAAATAGCAATTTCATTCATCTTTTAATGTATTAAAATCGTTAGGTACTTGTATATTGTTTTTAAAATTTTAGAAAAATTTATCTTGGCCACCGAAACTTATTTTCTTTCGACTTTTGGCCCGCGGACCAAAAAAGTTTGGCCATCCCTGGTTTAGGTCGAGGCAGATTTGTAATACATTTACTATATACATAGCAATGGAACCCTTAAATAATTATTACTTATGGAGAAAATAAGGGCCTATTATTTATCACTAATTATACATAAACGTAACTACTAAACAATATAATGAAGTATATAAATGTAAATAATACTTATAAAAGGCGAAGTGTAAGTAAAAATAAATTATGAAATGATTTAACTATAATGATACATTGATGAATGCTATACTCCTTGTGCTTTACTGCCCAGTGTGTTTTGAATGACACATTGTACCGTTGCTTTTCTGTTTAATATAGTTGAGCTTATACCGTTTTAGTTACTATTATTAATTTATGAAGTATATAAATGTAAATAATACTTATAAAAGGCGACGTGTAAGTAAAAATAAATTATGAAATGATTTAACTATAATGATACATTGATGAATGCTATACTCCTTGTGCTTTACTGCCCAGTGTGTTTTGAATGACACATTGTACCGTTGCTTTTCTGTTTAATATAGTTGAGCTTATACCGTTTTAGTTACTATTATTAATTTATGAAGTATATAAATGTAAATAATACTTATAAAAGGCGACGTGTAAGTAAAAATAAATTATGAAATGATTTAACTATAATGATACATTGATGAATGCTATACTCCTTGTGCTTTACTGCCCAGTGTGTTTTGAATGACACATTGTACCGTTGCTTTTCTGTTTAATATAGTTGAGCTTATACCGTTTTAGTTACTATTATTAATTTTATGTAAGGGATTAAGGAAAATTGTGTGCGTGTGTGTAAACATACATACAAGATGTATATAAGATATTTCTTCAAAAGTAATTGAATAAATAAAACATGAACAGAATTAAGTATCATTTATACTTACTTAAAATTATCTCATTCCTGTAAAAACTAATTAAAATCAGGAAGGAAAAACCAAGAAATAAACCAAGTTAAAAAAGATAACTTCTTGTCCCATTGCATTGAAAAATGCAAAATAAAAACTTAAATTTATTCAATAAAAAAAGGAACTGGAATATTAATTCAAAAGAAAATACGAAAGTAAGTGGCAACAGAAAGGAAAGTAAAGTAAACAAACCCAAACTTCAAATTAAAAAAATATACCAAGAACAGAAACCAAACCAATCAAAACCAAAAACCATTTCACAGAAAAACCAAAATTGAAATCTGAAATGGTTAGATATTAAAAAAGATAGAAAAAATGGTAATAAAGGTAATAAAGAGTAATCCAAGACAAAGATAAGTTGTCGAAGACATTTAAAATAGAATAAATTTTATTGAATAATTTATATGATTTTATGAAATAAATAAGAATGGTAAGAATTAAAAACAAAACGAAAATTAAAAACTGTATTTCAAATGTCAGAAAATATCAAAACAAGCATGCACATTCTACCACACCCATAAAACACATGTACACACTCATATATAAAAACATGAAGGTATATATATATATATATATATATATATATATACATAGAGAATATATATGCAATATACTCAGCCATATATATATAAAGACATGCACACAATCTACATACACATATGTACATCTAAACACAGATATAGATGTATATATATATTTACAGCGAGCGATATACATGCATATATATACATACATACTAGTTTGTGCAGTCATACATACATACATATACATAGACGCAGATATTACATATTCGTACACATATTTGTGTTTATATATGCATGCATTCATAAACACCTACATGCACATTCCCATGTATATACATATATATAAAAGCACAGATACATATCTCATGCATATTTAAAGTGGCACAATCTAAAAGCTCTATTTTTCAACTATCCCTATGTTATAGAGCGATTTTCTCCAAACTAGCTAAATTTTGCGGAATAGAGCAATTTGTCGCAACGTCACGAACTACTATAATGCTCTTCCCACTCATTTAAGGTTTACAACAGCCAATAGACAAACAATTAACTGCCTTTCCGTTTGAAACAAAAACCAGAATTGTCATAAATTGAGATTTGCCCTACTGCGTGAAATCGCCTTATTAGAATTCTATCTAATTCATCAGAACGCACTTGAGTCGCCTTAAGTGGCACAATATAAAAGCTGTATTTTTCAACTACCCCCTTGGTAAAGTTACAGAGACGGTCTTCCTCCAACCATCTAAAATTTACCAAATTAAAATCCTATTTCGCTCATCAGAAAGCACTTGTGTCACCTTAAGTGGCACAATCTAAAAGCTTTATATTTCAACTATCCCCATGGCAAAATTATAGAGACAATCTTTTTCCAACCATCTAAAATTACCAAATTAGAATGCTATTTCGCTCATCAGAGCGCACTTGTGTTGCCTTAAGTGGCCCAATCTAAAAGTTGTATTTTTCAACTATCCCCTTGGTAATATTATAGAGACGGTCTTCCTCCAACCATCTAAAATTTACCAAATTAGAATCCTGTCTAGCTCATCAGAGCGTACTTCTGTCGCCTTAAGTGGCACAATCTAAAAGCTGTATTTTTCAACTATCCCCATAGTAAAATTGTAGAGACATTCTTCTTCCAAACATGTAAAATTTAACAAATTAGAATTTTATCTCGCTCATCAGAGCGCACTTGTGTCACCTTAAGTGGCACAATATAAAAACTGTATTTTTCAACTATCCCAATGGTAAAATTATAGTGATGATGATCTTCCAACCATCTAAATTTTACCTCGCTCCTATCTCGCTCATTTGAGTCATTCTTGTTGTGTTTAAGCACCCCTACTAATTTAGTAACACTGCAAATATTAATAACATTGAATCTGTTTTTGTTAGCGAAATAGATTTTGGTAAAGTATGTAGGGAATTGTTTATTAAGTTCACTACACACTTTTACACAATTTTCTAAAAACATTCTTTTTTGACTTGTGTCACTTTAGAGATATCCGTGCCATATATATTGTGTACGCAAACATGCAATCACATTACTGTAATGAAAAAGAACAAGATGTAAAAAGAAATAATAAACTAACAAAACAGAAAATTTTCATTGCCGCACAAAGCATTTAAAAATTCAATCATGCAACGAAAATAAAAAATCAGCCAAATACAAATTCCGCTGACTTTCCCGATCCAAAGAATTCAAAAGAGTAAAAATAAAATTGACCACTTACTTCAGACATCGACAGAGCTGACAAGCAGCGACTCATATGAACATGGTCTGCTGTGCTCTAAAGTGAAAATACGTATGTCTACAGAAAGTGAAATACAAACCACAGTAGATACAAGTAAACAAAAATAGAGACATGAAATCACATTGAGAACTGGAAAAAATAACAGCAAGAGACATCCGTGTTTAGTTGAGAAAATCTGTCAACAAGCAACACTATGGAATTCCAGATGGCATGATTTGGATACCTAATAAACATTCAATGCAACATCTTTTGGTTACAGAACATTTCTACTGTTTATAATGGATATATAACACTTTAAGGCATCTACCAATATCTAACTTTATATTTGTTTAATAAAACGTGACGTGTTTCTCTACCGTTCAATGTGGATAATTAACGAAGCAATTTCTACTGTTTCTACTGTTTATATCGTTATAATATTGGATATATAACACTTAAGGCATCTACCAACATCTAACTTAATATTTGCTAAATAAAACTTGACATGTTTCTCTACCGTTTAACGTGGATAATTAACGAAGAAATTTCTACTGTTTCTACTGTTTATATCGTTATAATATGATATATATAGCACTTAAGGCATCTACCAATATCTAACTTTATATTTGTTAAATAAAACGTGACACGTTTCTCTACCGTTCAAAGTGGATAATTAAGCGAAGACATTTAAAATCACCTAAAAGCATACACAAAGCTGAAAATAAAAGCTTTAGGACAAATCTTTGCGTTGAAAAAACAATTTCTGTTAAGAATTGATTCTCTCTCCGAATGAACAGTGTACCGATTTCTCGTGCCATAGTGCAAAAATTTAACCGATTTATTGTGGTTCAGGATAACATGTTATTAAGCTTTTAATAAGTTAAAAAAAACTTTGTCATACGAGAAATGTGCTGATTTCTCGTATTAGCACATCTTTCACGCTGAAGTAGAATCATAAACTGGATCTGTTGCTTTTTAAACGTGTGATAAAGCCTTAACATCCAAGTTTCTTCTAGAAATATGGTAACGAGTGATAATGATTAAAACGAGAATTTGATACCCTACCTTAGTATTGGTTACCCAGAAAATTTCTGATGCTTCTTGTATCGTCATTTGTTTCAGATGGATTCCGTAATACTCGAGAGCACACAAAGTATTGCAATTTGCATATTTGTTTGATAAAACTTGAAAGATTCTGTATTGTTCAGAATATTTGTTTAACGGAATAGTTTGAAATCAATTAACTCTAGAACTAACTTTATCGTTATGTTTCGGAAACATACTTTTATAATAAAAATAAAACACTATTAAAAGCTAAAAATAACTTCTGTTTTGAAGATTCAACCATGTTGAAAGCTGAGAGTAAACTGTGGGCTTATACAGTTAAATGCACAGTTATCGTTGCAAAAGAGAGATCATTTCATCAGCCCGGAGATTTGAAAAAAAATACCGGCAGAAACTGCACAGTTTAACTGATAGTGTGTGGACCGCTTAATAGACATGTTTAGTTGTAGATATCTTACAGTAAGTGATGCAATGAATTTTGCAATATGTTCGCAATGACTGATGAGCAGTTGGTTTGGTAACCAGAAAGGTTTGTTTGTATCTTTATAATTTTAAGTTGGCGGTATTTTTTGTATGTAACATTTGTTGGCGGTATTTGGTGGTATTTTTTCAATGACAATGATTATATAAATCCCCCTTAGAAAAATTCTAATTCCACCACAGTATTTATGCATGTATATATATGTATATATATATATATATATATATATATATATATATATATATATATATATATATATACAGATAGATAGATAAATAGATAAGTAGATATCATTATATTAATTATGAACAGTTTTAAATAGGATAAAACAGACTGACATACCGTATCCTTTAGTTTGTACTAAATAATAATTCTAAACCAAAGAATTTTCTTTTTTGTTGTTGTTAATATTCATGCTCCCCCCACCCAAAAAAAAAAAAAAAATTCTCGGTACACCACTGGAATGCCTCTTGACTTCTTAAATAATTCAAAAAAATCATATCCGAAGGCAGGTCGATACCTTTCAATGAGTGCTCTATGAATGGTCACAAAACAAACATACACACACTATACTTTAGAAACAAAATGGCCGACAATTAACGGACATACCTGAGTAATAGGAAGAGCTGGATTTGGTCCATTTGGTAATTGCGTGTCTTTTTTGGTTAAGGGGGAGAAAGACCCAATACTCCCATTAGATGTCTGGCTGTCATCTTGGCGAGGAAGTCCTGTGGGAGAGAGAGAAAAAAAGTCAACTGTTATTCTCGCCAAGGAAATGAGCCACTAAAAATATTGACTCATCCATTAAAGCTTGTCGGAAGTTCATTTCGCAAACTGTTTGGATAACAGACCACAGAAACACAAACGGAAAAGTCTTTGTTGCGGGCTGCAACACAAACATGTTATCCTTTAAAGAGTATTGCTCTTTCAAAACAACTAAATTCATATATTTCAATTTTAATGAATTTTGATAGTTTATATTACTAGCTGATAGTTTATATTACTATCGGAAGTTCATTTCGCAAACTGTTTCGATAATAGACCACAGAAACACAAACGGAAAATCTTTGCCTACGGCTGCATCACAAACGTGTTATGCTTTAAAGGTTATTGGACTTTCAAAACAACTAAATTCGTATATTTCATTTTAATTAATTTTGATAGTTTATATTACTAGCGTTAATATTACTAGCTGATAGTTTATATTACTGTCGGAATTTCATTTCGCAAACTGTTTGGATAACAGACCACAGAAACACAACGCAAAAGTCTTTGTTGAGGGCTGCAACACAAATGTGTTATCCTTTAAAGGTTATTGGACTTTCAAAACAACTAAATTCATACCTTTCAATTTTAATGAATATTGATAGTTTATATTACTAGCGTTAATATTACTAGCTGATAGTTAATATTACTGTCGGAATTTCATTTCCCAAACTGTTTGGATAACAGACCACAGAAACACAAACGAAAAAGTCTTTGTTGAAAGCTGCAACACAAACGTGTTATCCTTTAAAGGTTACTGGACTTTCAAAACAATTAAATTCGTATATTTCAATTTTAATGAATTTTGATAGTTTATATTACTAACGTTAATATTACTAGCTGATAGTTTATATTACTGTCGGAAGTTCATTTCGCAAACTGTTTGGATAACAGACCACAGAAACACAACGCAAAAGTGTTTGTTGAGGGCTGCAACACAAACGTGTTATCCTTTAAAGGTTATTGGACTTTCAAAACAAAAGAATTCATATCTTTCAATTTTAATGAATTTTAATAATTTATAATACAGTTGACTTCGGTTTATGGGATAGCGGTTAATGTTATCAATCGTTTAATATTATCGAAATCACTTGGTCCCGAATTTCTCTATTTAATTGTATATTAAAATTAGTGCTTTATGTGATCATTACATCGGTTAATGTTATCAGTTTTCGAACCTCATTTTAACTGGGAAAGGACTATTCACAATATATTCAGCAGGAACTCATCTTTTCTTTCCCTGCACTGTTGTTTGAATTTTTGTAAATACTCCCTATTCCAACTAGGTAAATAGGGAATGAACAAAGGAGTGGGAATTTACACGTTCCTGAAATTTTTCAGAAATACGCACACCCTGCTGGTGGTCAGTGGTTGTCAGATAAGCAGAAGGCAACACATTCTTATCGGAACTGAGAAGGAGCGTATTCACATTTTATGCCTTGCTCGCTTACATGCAGCTTGTCGATATGGAAGTCAGAAAGCGAAATGATTTAACGTTAAAACAAAATATCGAAATTTTAAATCGATATGACAGGTTGATTATAATTACGACCAATTTATCAAGGAATTCTGAGAAAAAAAATGTAGACAGTCAACAGTTGATCAATTTTTTTTAATTATGCATACAATTCTTATGTTTTAAAGGATAATATACATAAATGCAGGATAATACAAGTTGTGTTTTAACTTTGTTTTGAAATTCAGTACGTGTAAATTAAAGTGGAGGGGGGTAAATTTATCTAATTTTGCACATCGTTCAATAGTTATCAATAGTTATCGTTCAATAGTTATCGTTCAATAGTTAACAATTTATCAATAGTTATTGTTATCGAAATCACGATGTCCCCAAACTGATCACATTAAGCTGAGTCCATTGTACTAGTATATAGCCCGTCATACGACGGGATCAGTACAATTTTTAATTTTCCAGAATTGTAAAGTACTCTTTGAGGCAGGTAAAAAAATGGTTCGTTTTTTGGCTGAGAATTATCTGGTTCAAGCTCAATAATTTGTTTATATTTATTGACCGTATGTTAGTTGCCAACTTTAATTTATCTTGTCATATTACGCGATAGGATGGACAGCAGAGGTTTTAATATTGACAGTGATTATTTGGCGGTATATATGAATGATGTCCAAAATTTAGTGAATCGATTGCAAACTGTGTGGTTATGTATAAAAAACAAACACACAAACGAACAAACTTCTTAATTTTCAAAGATATATAACTTAAAAGCAAGATATTTATTAGTGCGTGAAATAGACTCCTAGACTTTTATGAAAAGAATTTGTTGTTAATACCGGTGATAAAATTTTCATTGCAACAACAAATAATCAATGATTAAATATAAATCATCGATTATTTTTTGTTGCAATGAAAATT
>CM063500.1:43733522-43736022 GCA_032207245.1 Pardosa pseudoannulata
TTTTTCTATTTATTTTAACTCTAAATCAAATGATTCATGCAAGACATGATTTTAGCGTCAAATACAAAAAAGGTTAAAAATTTTGTTTAACACAACGCAAAATTGCTTTTTATTCAAAAAAAATCTATAAATTAGATTTGAATACTTACAATACATTAATTTTATAATCACAATATTATGCATATATTAATGATGTTTTGAAATATGTACATAGCTAGATTAGAGTATCTAAACAAAAATGGTGAAGGAAAAGAAAAAGAGAAATGTTTTCTTTGATGTAAATTATTTTAAAGTATTAAATGTACATTTCAGTACAAATATAGATTTCAGGAACTTCTTTACGACTTTTTAAAATCACTAAATTCTGGAAACCATATGACTAATTGCATTTTAATAAGAAAAATAATATTAGAACATCACATTTTTGGTCTTTTATTAAAATATTTTGTTATTAATTCAGATTTTCTTTTTTCAACAACACACTTTTGCAGTGATACACCATGCAAAAAGCGACTAAAAGTCATCAATTGTAAAAAAAAGTGACTAAAGGTGAGAAAAGTGACGGAATTGCAAGCCTGATTATTGGAAAAAAGCTTGTTAGTTCAAATTTGATTAAAGAATACCTAACTGCATGGAAAATGTACACAATTTTGTATTTGTCATGACAAATAATATAAAGTAACTAGCATATAGCCCGTCATATGACGGGATTAGTAAAATTTTTAATTTTCCAGAATTGTAAAGTATGAGGCAGGTAAACAAAAATGGTTTGTTTTTTGGCTGAGAATTCACTGGTACATGTTCAATAATGTGTTTATCTTCATACTCCTCTAATGTCTCCCGGTACTGTGAGGCTGAACGATGGCCGATTGGTTAGGGTGATGGCTTTCGGTACCGGAGTTCGTGGGTTCGAATCCCACTGTGGTATGGATGTTCGTAGCCGTTCGGAATCGGCTTTAAGCTGTAGGTCCCAGTCTCATTACCCCTTTTGTTCTAAAAAGTAGACCGTAGCAGTCCAAACCAAATCAAATCCAATACTGTGAATGCAGTTTAGAATTACTTTGAATTAATTTAGTCAAACCGTGTGGTTATGTATAAAAAATAAACACACAAATGAACAAATTTTTAATTTTCACAGATATATAACTTAAATGCTAGATATTTATAAGTTTGTGAAACAGAATCACAGACTTTTATGAAAAGAATTTGTTGTTAACACCGGTGATAACATTTTCATTGAAACAAAAAAATAACCGATTATTAAATTTAAAATTATTACATATATACCTAATCTATTATTTATGACAAATATGAAAGGAAATTATTTACTTAATATCTCAGTTCGGTGATAAAACGTATGAAAATATTGCAGACGATATTTAAATAATTTAAAATACAAAACGATTAAATAAGATGTTTAAAGAAATGACGTCATAATGTTACTTTTACCTATTTATAATGTGATAAACTTAATAGCCTGTTCTTAACCGGGGTTTGGTTTGGTTTGGAGCGCTACGGTCTACTGTTTTGCACACGAGGGCTAATGAGACCGGGACCTACAGTTTAAAGCCGATTCCGAACGGCTGCAAACATCCATGCCAGCAGCGGGATTCGAACCCGCGAACTCCGGTTCCGAAGAACAGCACTCTATTATTCGGCCATCGTTCGGCGCTCTTAACCGGGGAAAATAGGGCAATAAACGCTCGAAAGAGGGGTGGGTGGGAAATTTCGAGCGTTTTAAAGATTTGGTTTGAATTTTGCTAACATTTACTCATCAATAATCCAATATGGATGTCCGTATCCATTCCAGATCCAACCGCTTCATAAATTCGAGGACAGCAGGACAGATAATTTAAGCTATTATTATGTAGGGGATGAAAATGTCCTCATATAACAATCTAATTTTGTTCGTCAGTTTAATTTTTACCAGGTTCTACAGAAAACGCATCTAATTTATAAGACATCCAAACTGAGTACATAACAGAATATTCCAAGTCGCTTTATAAAGAACGCTGGTTAGTACAAATTTCAGGAATACCTAAAAACAAATACTTAATTACATAAAAAAATGTATACAGTAAACTGTTCACGACAGATAAAATAAAATAATTAGTGCAGATCTATTCCTGTAGAAAATTTCCTCATATGACAAAGAAATTAGTGCAAGTTAGATTAATTATTACCATGTTCTAAGAAATATATACATGAAAATCAAGTTACCGCAAATCAGATTCCTACTCATGTTACAGTAGCTGATAAAAGTGGAAGAAAATTAGTACAAAATAAAATTTATTCGATCACGTTATAAGGTACAGATTTGTGAAAAGCTTATTAATTAGCTCACTACTTTATGGAAACCTATTTTCAATACGAAAACCACATTATACCACATAAAGAGTTAGTACAGACCAGGATTGTAAGCAATACCTCAACCTCAAAACCAGGTATAAAATAAACCTATAGAGGTAAACCCAGATGAGATCGCTGTCAAGAACACTAT
>CM063500.1:43748522-43756022 GCA_032207245.1 Pardosa pseudoannulata
ATAGAATTTATACTTATAAAACGATATGTTGTTTTTGTCGATGCGCATGCGGTAATACTGCAGAATAGGTTGCCCCTTGGCAAATTTGGCGAAATTATTGGCGATGTTTACTAAAACTCATATATTCCATCCATTGGATCCCTTGATTCTTTTTTGGTGACTTTAATTGATGCATAATGCTCCATTGTAATAGAATTATATACCTTTACATAATTAACCAAAACCACTTAAAAATCAAACATTTTTATTTAAGGGTAATTAATCCTTCGGCGGTTTACAAATCCAACAGCTCCAAATTATGAAAAATTAACCAATGGTTCACTATATCTAATTTTTTAAGCATTACGAGAATTTAATGTATAAGAAAAGAGTTACACAAGGAGAGCTGGATACAAATATAATATAAATTAAAATATAGATACAGATTGTTTAGACAGGTAAAATCAGGAGAAAATGTTAGGTTGCGAGAGCTTTATCGCTAAGTTCTCGGAGGTACCCTGTTGTTTAGTCAAACTTCTCATGCCACTGGGACGAGTCATGCCCGTGAGCCAGAGGCTCCGCGGATTAAGACGAAATGTTTTATTCGTTTTGACCAGCACTGTAAGGTGAAAGAACTACTTAGCTATCTTCACTTCGTCGAGGCTTGGTTCGTATTTAAAAGCAGGACTTAGCCAAAGACTACCTTACTCTCCTAGAACTTATATGTTGTATGTAAAGTTAATGAGGATTTGCATTAGGGCTAGGACTACGAATCTATTTTACGTGTCCCAGTCACTATTACTGTTAAGGTGAAAGAACAACTTAACTCAAGTGGGTCTTCGTACTTTAAAAGCAAGGACTTAGCCAAAGACCACCAGGCTTGGTCTGCCACCTACAGATGTATTGTTTGTGAAATTGGAGGACATTAGGGCTAGGACTACGAATCTATTTTACGTGTCCCAATCACTTTAACTGTTAAGGTGAAAGAACAACTTAACTCAAGTGGGTCTTCGTACTTTAAAAGCAAGGACTTAGCCAAAGACCACAAGGCTTGGCCTGCCACCCACAGATGTATTGTTTGAGAACATGGAGAACATTAGGGGGGGACTACGAATCTATTTTACGTGTCCCAGTCACTATTACTGTTAAGATGAAAGAATGACTTAACTCAGGTGGGTCTTCGTAATTTAAAATCAAGGACTTAGCCAAAGACCACGAGGCTTGGCCTGCCACCCACAGATGTATTATTTGAGAATATGGAGAACATTAGGGTGGGACTACGAATCTATTTTACGTGTCCCAGTCACTATTAATAAACATGTTGAACCTTAGACCGGCACACTATATATGAGCTCTTTCCACTATATATCAGTACACTATATAAGTTCTTATATATAAGTTGGTTTTTTTTTAAGTTTGATTATCAGCTACTACTATTACATTGCTCATATTCACAAATCGAATCTTTTTTAAAAAAAGTTTAAATAACTTCAGGATCCTTTAGATTGATTAAAAAAGTTGGGTCAGGAGTATGTTGTAGTATGTAAATTTCACTAAAAGAGATGTAAAAATTCTTTCAAAATATGTCTACAGCATAGTATAAAGCACAGTTGTTCTGTGGATAAAACTTCCATTATTTAGCGAGCGTGTCGAATTATTTTAAAAATACAAGTGATCCATCACTGTCGGAAAGGCGTTCTTTATTCGGAGTGTCTGTTATCTAAAGAGGATAAAACAGACCACCCTATATATAGGTAGGTGTGTTTCTGCCGTATTGGATTTACCTTTAAACTCCTCACTTGCTCTAATTGCTTCACTTTTAACTTATGTGTTATATGCTGTGTCGAGAGCTCGAGATTGATTCGGCTGTTTTTTAATTTTTTGCGATCGGCAACGTAGAAAGAAGTTAAGTTAAAAACAAAATGGTGCGGAGGTTGTTGCCGACGATGTCGAATATAATTATTTTGAAGAATAAAAGCCTTTAAGAATCGAAATTGAATCGACCTTCTAGAAGACTTCGAAAATATATATATATATATATATATATATATATTTATATATATATATATATATTTATATATATATATATATAATTTATAAATATATATAGATATATATATATATATGTTGTGTGTGTGTGTTTACGTCATGTGAATAAATTCTATATAAAGCTCTCATACAGACTGTTTCATTTAGAGAATAGAACATGCTGTGTTGTGATAAAAATATTAAAAAATTTGTTTGTTATTGCAATTATGAGTTTATAGAGAAATGAAATAGTGCATCGCATCGTGTCTACTAATTATTTCTTTCTTTACTAATTTATTTACTAATCAATTTTTCTTGTATTGTTACACACTGCATGATACAAAGCAGACTTACTGACTTTCGCCTTAGCGACCTTTCACGACTGCCATTCTAAAATTTATTCCTTTTATAAGTGCTGACCAGCAAAACACACGTAACTCGAACATATCACTACACAATTCATTTTTAAAACAAATTAATTAATCACAGATTTACTTCACAAATTTCACACTGGCCCATCCTACAGCGAAACAGCAACATTTTTCACAAACCATCATAAAACCGGAAACCCTCATCGCGTGAAGTAGAAGTTGTAGTTATTTTTACATCCTACACGAGAAGGAAAAGTTGTAGTTCTTTACACTCTTTTACATTTTTCACAAACCATCATAAAACCGGAAACCCTCATCGCGTGAAGTAGAAGTGAAGTATTTTTAAATACTTTTATTCCTTACTTTTTCATCAAAACTGTATAATTTATAACTTATTTAAAAACATTCTACAATTTTTGGATTCACAGCCTAAAACAGAACAATGTCTGTCGGGTCATTTAGTATATATAAATGTGGGCTTGTAAAAATACAATTTTTTAGTTTATATACATTGATTAAGAGGTATCACTGTGTGTGTATGTATGTATATATATATATATATATATATATATATATATATATATATATATATATATGTATATACACTTGTTACTGAAAAAGGTTAATCAGCGAGGGAGAGCAACTATGTCAGCAATTATTTATTTATACCTTAAACTGTACTTCTAAGATAAAACGTTTTGCCGTTTCTACAAATTAAAAGTAAAAATAAACAGAGGTTAAACGGATATAGCATATTTTTAAAAGAAAAAATAAACCGCAAGAACATTTTTTTTTACCACAATAATAATAAAGCGGTATTTTCCGTGTAAACCACAAGCATGTGTATACAAATGTAAAATTACATTCGGCCTTGACTGAGGTCGTAGTACTGTAGGAGTAGGATCGTGCTCATTACAACCTTCTATTTATTATAATTGTTCTCAAATTTATAAATTTCTGACACCTTGGTTTTTGAAACAAGAATTAGCCAGGTCGTTCTCACTACAACATACTATTTACGGTAATGGTTCTCAACATTTTTCAGTTTTTGGAGCCCTTTTTCTTGAATCAAAAAGGAGCCAGATCGTTCTCACTACAACATACTATTTACGGTAATGGTTCTCAACATTTTTCAGTTTTTGGAGCCCTTTTTCTTGAATCAAAAAGGAGCCAGATCGTTCTCGCTACAACATACTATTTTGGTTCTTAATTTCTTTCAATTTCTGGGGTACTGGTTTTAAATTTAAGAAGGAGTCAAATCTTTCTTACAACAACATACTATTTACGGTAATGGTTTCAACATTTTTTAGTTCCTGGACCCTTGTTCTTGAAACAAGAAGGAGCCAGATCGTTCTCACTACAACATACTATTTTGGTTCTTAATTTCTTTCAATTTCTAGGGTATTGGTTCTAAATTTAAGAAGGAGCAAAATCGTTCTCAACATACTATTTACGTTAATGGTTCTCAACATATTTCAGTTCCAGGAGCCCTTGTTCTTAAATCAAGAAGGAGCCAGATCATTCTCACTACAACATACTATTTACGGTAATGGTTCTTAATTTTTTTCAATTTCTGGTGTACTGGTACGAAATACAAGAAGGAGCCAGGTCATTCTTACTACAACATACTATTTACGGTAATGGTTCTCTACATTTTTCAGTTCCTGGTGCCCTTGTTTTTGAATCAAGAAGGCAAGAGATCACTCTTACTACAACATACTATTTACGGTAATAGTTCTCATCTTGTTTTAAATGACCTCCTGGTTGTGGAATTAAAAATTCTTTAAAGTACCGTATGCGAAACTCAAAGTGAGGTAAAGAGTGAATACATGGATTGGTTTTTAACTCTCAGAGCTTTTTATAAAAGTAAATTTATACATTTATACATCCTTGAAGCTTATTGTTGTACCTTAAGAGAGAATATACCACAGTAATATTTAAAAATTATGTATTAGTTTAAAAGATAAAATTGACATCAAGTCATATTGTCCAATCAACACAACATTTTGCAATTTGATTATCCTCATATAGATGCAAAGCATCTATTTGCGAATTATGATTTTGTTTTGAACGAATATATTACAAAAAAAATAATTGAGAGAAAACATTAATCCTATGTGTCATCATGAACTTTGTGGGTAGAATATACACTTTTTTGGCGGATAAATTTTAATTTTTTCAATTTTATGACATTTTATGATATATCTGTCACTTTAAAGAGATGATTAATTTGAGAGAAATTTTCAATTCGGAGCTGTTGGGATACAGAGGGTAATCTGCAACTTATTTAAAGTACCGTTTAGCACAGACGTGAAGCTATTATAAATAAGACCTTTTTCATACGATCAGACTTTGATTGTCGGAACTACAGCCAATCGACGAACATTGAAATAAATACAAAAATTATTTATTTATTAATAAGAATATAAAAAATATGTCTAATATTATTTTGAATCAATAGTCACCACATTGCGACTTATCAGTAAAATTTTCAACCCGCGTTGGAATTCTCAAAATTTACATTTGAAACACATATCACATTTATTAGAGTAAATCTAATATTGTTTGATTGATTGATTATTAATTTTAAAAATTATTATTCACATTTTTAAACGATAGTGGTTACCAATTAATAACATATTCTAATAAAAAAAAACTGTCTTACCTGTTAACGTTCGGAGGGTGCTGATTGGAGACACAATGTCTTCCATCAAATGCTTGTTTCTCTGCAAATAAAAGATAACACAATCAGTAACTTGCAATGAAATGATAGCTATTAAAAATATACTTTTTAAAATGCTTTTCTTATCCCTCGCTCATATATGTATATACACACATTAATATTTACACTTTTGATACTGTTCCTCGTATTTTGCAACACCCTGGCCAGTGACATAACCAGAACTTTTCTCAGGTAGTACCCCAAATCTACCCAAAGTACAGTAACTTTCTCATATAAAAAATTACACACACACACAAAGTACATACAAACATAAATACATAAGTCTCTTAATGTATCCATAGTTTAGCATGGATAGATAAATACGCTAGAAAACAAATCTGCAATGATAAAAAAGAGTTTCATATCTTGAAACATTATATATATATATATATATATATATATATATATATATATATATATATATATAAATGAAATATAATATGTATATACATGGAATATACACACACACACACACACACATATATATATATATATATATATATATATATATATATATATGTGTGTGTGTGTGTGTGTGTGGAATATATATATGGTCCTTACCCCCCCTCCCTTTCTGCTCATTCCGCTGACAGTACTAGGGGTTAGCTGCTATATATATATATATAAATGAAATATAATATAAATATATATCAAATATAATATGTATATATATATGAATATATATATATATATATATATATATATATATATATGTATATATATATATATATATATATATATATATGGTCCTTGCCCCCCCCCGCCTTTTTCACATTCCGCTGACAGTACTAGTGGTTAGCTTCTTTAACTTTTATCTTGTTAGCGTATCTTTACTTAGTGTTGTAGCAAGAGATGTTGCTACTTTTTGTTCTTTTGCTTATGAGGATTCTACAGTAATACCAAGACGTATTTGTCGTATAGATAATTAAGCAAAAGGATTGTTTCTTGATGTAAGATTTAATTTTGTGGGTGCTGAAGAAACAACGTCATTAAACTTTTTGTTTTTTGTTCTAAGATCTGTTTTCTTTTCAACTCTCCTTCACAACTTCTATTATACATACATACATACATACATATATATATATATATATATATATATATATATATATATATATATACATACACACACACATATATATATGTAAATATGTATATTTATATACATGCATATATAATGTATATTATACATACATATATATGTATACATATGTATATACATATACATATACATATATATGCATATAGATATATATATATATACATATATGTATATACATATATATATATATATATATAATACACGCGCGCCCACACACATACACATGCATACATACAGGTTGATTGTAAGGGTATTTTGTTTTATCTTATGTGAATTGATATCTGGATTAGAAAAAGGTATAAGAAAGATTGCACGTAGCAGTTATTCATTTAGACTTTGATTCTGAGAAATGTGTAACGAATGCAATCGTAATGAATCTAGTTCTTGATTAATTTGGTTAGCTGGGAAATTTAAGATTAAAAAATAGAACGCCCATTGGGGAAATTTTGTTGAAATTTATGGCTAATAATTATATATATATACATACATACATTTTAAAATTATTACAAACAATTTCTTTCAGAACAAAATGAATTTCCGATGAATATATAAAAAGTAGACACTACACACAAAGATGTAAGACCCATAAGAGTAGCATTTCATTAAATTCATATTTTGTTTACAGTTTTTGTATATTTTCCGCATTTCATTTAATTTGCTAAATTTCTTCGAGTTTAAAATAACTATTCAATTAACATAATGCCTTATACTGAAAGATCAGGTAATATATAAATAAAAATTCCGACTGTAATTTTATAATATAACATAGATTACGCGTCATTATGGTCATTATTTTAATTTTAAGGAGGTAAAGAGCATTAGTCCATGACGTAAAAATCAGTAAAAGGAATATATCAGCATAAAATTAGAATGCAATAGTGTGACATTGTTATAAAAAATTGTGTTCCACATTAGCTTGTCACTAATTAAAATAAATATTCTTGTAATTTGTATAATTTTGACAGTGATTATTAAAAGCATGACATAAGAATTTCGTAACATAAGGATAATATCAAAAATAAAATGGTATTTTATAATACTAATACAATATATATATATTCCCAATTATAAGTAAATAAAATATTTAATTTACCTAATTTTTGTATTTTACAAAATTAATTACACAATTTATGTAATAAATTTCACAGATAACGTAATTTATAAATCTAAATTAATAAGCTATTTAATATAGTTTGTAAGAATATGAAAATTAAAAGAAATAGCTAGAAGAACCATATAATTTATATTTACCTTATAATAGTACAGGTAACAAATTAATAGGCAGTGTATATATATTCCCG
>CM063500.1:43763522-43765603 GCA_032207245.1 Pardosa pseudoannulata
ATATCATAAAAAAGAGAAACATAAAATAGATTTTGCTTTGTCCTTCGTTTTTCAGTTGAAGAATATGCGTATTTATCGTACGACAGCTATATCTTTTCAATCGATTAACCCTTTGACTTTCAAAGACACCTCGGAGACGGTAGTCATTTTGTGTGAAAATGTAGACTTTGACGTTTCGGAGACGTCGAGATCTGTTTTTCAAAAAAATTTCAAGCGATCGAAGTCCTAATCAAATTTTTATCTGTAACACAAAAACATCCTCACATTTTTCTTCAGTAAAAGCAATTATAAGCTACAGCATACATCTTGATACACGATAAGGTCTTAACAAAGAATATCATAAAAAAGAGAAACATAAAATAGATTTTGCTTTGTCCTTCCTTTTCTTGTTGAAGAATTTGAGGATTTATCGTACGACAGCTAAATATTTTCAACCGATTAACAATTTGTTTTTCAAAGGGTCTTGACTTTCAACTTTCAAATCCCATATACATATGAAAGGCTTACCACACCACAACATGTACTTGTTGAAAAAGCAGCAGATTCAGCTGTACTTCCTTCTCCCGTTCAAGAATATGTGGATATATTGTGTAACAGCTAAAGCTTGTCAACCGATTAACCTTTGACTTACAAAGACATCTGAAAGACGTTAGTCATTTCGTGTGCCAATGTGGACTTTGACGTTTCCGAGACGTCAAGAACTGTTTTTTTTTAATTTTTCAATCGATCAAAGTCGTTATCAAATTTTTCGCCTTAACACAAAAAATCCTCACATTCTTCTCCAGCAAAAGCAATCATAACTTGCAGCATACATTTTGACATACGATAAGGTCTTAGCAAAGAATACTATAAAAAACGAGAAACATAAAGTAGAATCTGCTTTGTCATTCCTTTTCCAGTTGAAGAGTATGCTGATTTATAGAACGACAGCTAAATTTTTCAACCGATTAACCATTTGACCTTCAAAGTCATCTGGGAGACGTTAGTTATTTCGTGTGCCAATATAGACTTTGATGTCTCTGAGACATCAAGAACTGCTTTTCAAAAAAATTCAATAGATCAAAATCTTTATCAAAATTACCTCTGTAACATAAAAAATCCTCAGATTCTTCTCCAGTAAAAGCAATCTTAAACTTCAGCATACATCTTGACGTATGATAAAGCTTTTACAAAGAATATCATAAAAAAGAGAAACGTTAAGTAGATTTTGCTTTATCCTTCATTTTCCAGTTGAAGAACATGCAGATTCTCGTACGACAGCTAAATTTTTTCATCGAATTAACCCTTTGACTTTCAAAGACATCAGATAGGCATTAGTCATTTTGTATGCTAATGTAGATTTTAACGTCTTCCAGGCGTCAAGCACTGTGTTTTAAGGAATTTCAATCGATCAAAGTCCTTATGAAATTTTTAGCTTTAACACAAAAAAATCCTGACATTCTTCTCCAGCAAAAGCAATCATAAATTACAGCGTACATCTTGACGTATGAGAAAGCCTCTACAAAGAATATCATGAAAAAGCGAAACGAAAAATAGATTTTGCTTTGTCCTTCCTTTTCCAGATGAAGAATATGCGGATTTATAGTTACGAAAGCTTAATTTTTTTTAACCAATTAATTTTTTGATTTTCAAAGGGTCTTGACTTTCAACTTTCAAATAACATTTAAACCTATGAAAGCCTTACCACACGTCATCATGTACGTGGTGAAAAAGCAGCAGATTCAGTTATCCTTAATTTTCCTGTTGAAGAATATGCGGATTTATCGTACAATAGCTAAATTTTTTCAGCTGATTAACAATTTGACTTTTCAAAGACATCTGGGAGACGTGAGTCATTTTGTGGGCCAATGTGGACTTTGACGTTTATGAGACATCAAGAACTGTTTCTCAAAGAATTTCAATCAATCAAAGTCCTTATCAAATTTTTCGCCGTAACACAAAAAATCCTCACATTCTTCTTCAGTAAAAGCAATCATAAACTACAGCATACATCTTGACATACGATAAGGCCTTAGCAAAGAATATCAAAAAAAGAGAAACAAAAAATAGATTTTGTTTGTCCTTCATTTTCCAGTTGAAGA
>CM063500.1:43765703-43770703 GCA_032207245.1 Pardosa pseudoannulata
AGTAACCAAGTTGTTTTTCATAAGAGTTCTTGTCTAATTTCAATAGAAAGCTCTTCATATAATGGAAGACCCTTAAAACACATATACAACACATAAAACCAAAACAATACATTTTGACTTGATCAGTGTTACTTGCACGCTGACATTACCCATTTATATATACATAAAACCATATATATATATATATATATATATATATATATATATATATATATATATATATATATATATATATATATCGGACAGTGACAGGAGCAGATATTTTGTCTCTAATTGGGAGGTGTACACTATTGGAAACTACTAATTTTTCTTTACATTTTAGCATGACATAACCAGTAATGAAATAAGCAATAACTAAAAAACTAAACTAAGCTAAACTCCTAGGTGCAACAGTCCCTATGGGGGTTAGGCCTTTCGATGCCAGTCTTCGTTTCGGAGACAAATAGCCCTGGGGTGTGAAACATGCCCTAGTTAGGTGATCAGCCTTACTTGGAAATCCTAGAGTTTAGTTCCCAAGTATGCTTGGTCTTTAGTTTTTCTACCCACTGAAGGGATGAAAGGCTGAATCATCCTTTCCCAACCCGGGGATCAAACCTGGGACCTGTGTAGTGCTAGCGTGAAGCGCTACCCCAGTGCCACTAGACTTCTAATAAACAGTTATTACATCTACTTAAACAAGCCCGCAAAAGAAGTATCTATATTAATAATTATATGAGATTTACCTCACAAAAAATTCAAATTAAGACAATGTTAAATGTGATTAAAATTTAATTAAAATGCGATAACCACTATATTTAACAAAGAACTAATTCCTTTAAAATTTGAGTAAAAATAAATTTAATCAAACTAATTTGTTAATAGAGTGTGATTCATTTTGTTTTTCTTTACACTGCCAAGTTCTTTTTCATTTGAGTTTTTGAAACTTTTGCCTCTCCAAAGCTCTCGTCTTTGAAATTGCTTAACATTACTTTTGGAGTTGTTTAGTATATCCTAAATGTTTCTAGAAAAAACTTAATTGGTACATAGTTTTCCTCTACGTCAAAAATTTCATCATTCTCAGAAATACCAAAATTTTCAGTATTGTCTCTAAGAAGGAAAATGAAAATATTCAATCCCTTTTCCTCTATACACAAATGATTGTCAGTTTTGACATATTATTCTGCACTAAAAATAGAATTTATACTTATAATACGATATTTTGTTTTTGTCGTTGCTCGTGCAGTAATAATTAAGTATAGGGTACCCCTTGGCAAATTTATTGAAATTATTGGCAATGTTTACTGAAACACACATGTATTCCATCCGTTGTATCTCTTGCTTTTTTTGGTGACTTTAAATGGTGCAGAATGCTTCATTGTAATGGAATTATATTTTTACATAATTAACCAAAACCACTTAAAATCAGTCATTTATATTTACGGGTAATTAATCCCTCGACGGTTTACAAATCCAACAGTTCCAAATTATTAAAAATGATTCAATGGTTCACCATATCTAATTTTTTTAAGCATTACGTGTATTTAATGAATAAGAAAAGAGTTGCACAAGAAGAGCTGGATACAAATATAATATAAATTAAAATATAAATACAGATTATTTAGACAGGTAAAATCAGGAGAAAATGTTAGGTTACCAGAGCTTTATCGTCAAGTTGGCGGGGGTACCCTGTTCTTTAATCAAACTGCTTATGCCACATGGACAAGACATGCCCGTGAGCCAGAGACTCCGCGGATTAAGGCGAAGTGTTTTTTTGTTTTGACCAGCACTGTTAAGGTGAAAGAACTACTTAGCTCCAGTGGGTCTTCGTAATTTAAAAGCAAGGACTTAGCCAAAGACCACCAGGCTTGGCCTGCCACCTACAGATGTATTGTTTATGAACTTGGAGGACATTAGGGGGAGGACTACGAATCTAGTTTACGTGTCCCAGTCACTATTACTGACTACGGGGGATCTTAGACCGGCACACAATATATAAGCTCTTCGTTGTTTTCTTCAGTTCGAACACCAGCTGTTACTATAACATTGCTCATATGAACAAATTGCATCTTTTTACGAAATTTTTAAAACAGCTTCAGGATCCTTTAGATTGACTTGAAAAAGCTGTGTCGGGAGTGTGTCTTGTAGTAATGGGAATTTCACTAAAAGATTCACTATTTAAGTGCCCCAGTCACTATTAATGCCACTGTGGATCTTAGACCGGCACACGATATATAAGCTTTTCGTTGTTTTATCAGTTCGAATATCAGCTACTACTATTACATTGCTCATATTCACAAATCGAATCTTTTTAAAAAAATTTAAATAACTTCAGGATCCTTTAGATTGACTTGATAAAGCTGTGTCGGGAGTGTGTCTTGTAGTATGAAAATTTTATTAAAAGATTCACTAATTTACGTGCCCCAGTCACTATCAATGACCATGACTGATCTTAGACTGGCATACGATATGAAGGCTTTTCGTTATTTTCTTCAGTTCGAATATCAGCTACTACTATTACATTGCCCATACGTACAAATCACATTTTTTTAAAATTAAAACAGCTTCAGGATCTTTACAGATTGATTAAAAAAAGCTGGGTCAGGAGTATGTTGTAGTATGTAAATCTCACTAAAAGAGATGTAAAAATTCTTTCTAAATATGTCTACAGCATAGTATAAAGAAAAGTTGTTCTGTGGATAAAACTTCCATTATTTAGCGAGCGTGTCGAATTATTTTAAAAATACAAGTGATCCATCACTGTCGGAAAGGCGTTCTTTATTCGGAGTGTCTGTTATCCAAAGAGGATAAAACAGACCACCCTATACATAGGTAGGTGTGTTTCTGCCATATTCGATTTACCTTTAAACTCCTCACTTGCTCTAATTGCTTCACTTTTAACTTATGTGTTATATGCTGTGTCGAGAGCTCGAGATTGATTCGGCTGTTTTTAGTTTTTTGCGATCGGCAACGTAGAAAGAAGTTAAGTTAAAAACAAAATGGTGCGGAGGTTGTTGCCGACGATGTCGAATATAATTATTTTTGAAGAATAAAAGCCTTTAAGAATCAAAATTGAATCGACCTTCTGGTTTAAGACTTCGAAATATATATATGTATGTGTACGTCATGTGATTAAATTGTATATAAAGCTCTCATAAAGACTGTTTCATTTAGAGAATAGAACATGATGGATTGTGATAAAAATATTAAAAAAATTGTTTGTTATTGTAATTATGAGTTTATAGAGAAATGAAATAGTGTATCGCATCGTGCCTACTAATTATTTTTTCTTTACTAATAAATTAATTTACTAATAAATTTTTCTTGTATTGTTACACACTGAATGATTCAAACCAGACTCACTGACTTTCGCCTTAGCGACCTTTCACTACTGTCATTCTAAAATTTACTCCTTGTCATGAATTGACAATTCTTTTTATTTCTTTTAGATGTGTTGACCAGTAAAACACACTTAACTTTAACATATCACTACACAATTCACTTTTAAAACAATTTAATTCATCACAGATTTACTTCCCAAACTGCGCAGTCTCATCATACAGTGGAGCTACCACATTTTTCACAAACCATCATAAAACCGGAAACCTTCTCCGCGCGAAGTAGAAGTTGTAGTTACTTTTACATCCTACGCGAGAAGGAAAAGTTGTAGTTCTTTACACTCTTTTACATTTTTTACAAACCGTCATAATACTGGAAACCCTCTTCGCTTGAAATAGAAGTGAAGTATTTTTAAAATAATTTATAGCCTTACTTTTCCATCAAAACTGTCCAATTTATAACTTATTTAAAAACATTCTACAATTTTTGGATTCACAGCCTAAAATAGGAGAATGTCTGTCGGGTCATTAAGTATATATAAATGTGGGCTTGTAAAAATACAATTTTTTAGTTTATATACATTGATTAAGAGGTATCACTGTGTGTGTATGTATGTATATATATATATATATATATATATATATATATATATATGTATATACACTTGTTATTGAGAAACGATTAATCAGCGAGGAACAGCAACCATGTCAGCAATTATTTATTTATACCTTAAACTGTACTTCTAAGATAAAACGTTTTGCCGTTTCCACAAATTAAAAGTAAAAATAAACAGAGGTTAAACGGATATAGCATATTTTTAAAAGAAAAAATAAACCGCAAGAACATTTTTTTACCACAATAATAATAAAGCGGTATTTTCCGTGTAAACCACAAGAATGTGTATACAAATGTAAAATTACATTCGGCCTTGACTGAGGTCGTAGTACTGTAGGAGTAGGATCGTGCTCATTACAACCTTCTATTTATTATAATTGTTCTCAAATTTATAAATTTCTGACACCTTGGTTTTTCAAACAAGAAGGAGTCAGGTCGTTCTCACTACAACATACTATTTACGGTAATGGTTCTCAGCATTTTTCAGTGTCTGGCGTCCTTGTTTTTGAATCAAGGAGCCAGATCATTCTCACTACAGCATATTATTTACGGTAATGGTTCTCAACATTTTTCAGTTTTTGGAGCTCTCTTTCTTGAATCAAGAAAGAGCCAGATCGTTCTCACTACAACATACTATTTTGGTTCTTAATTTCTTTCAATTTCTGGGGTACTGGTTTTAAATTTAAGAAGGAGCCAAATCTTTCTTACAACAACATACTATTTACGGTAATGGTTTCAACATTTTTTAGTTCCTAGTGCCCTTGTTCTTGAAACAAGAAGGAACCAGATCGTTCTCACTACAACATACTATTTTGGTTCTTAATTTCTTTCAATTTCTAAGGTATTGGTTCTAAATTTAAGAAGGAGCAAAATCGTTCTCAACGTACTATTTACGGTAATGGTTCTCAACATTTTTCAGTTCCTGGAGCCCTTGTTCTTGAATCAAGAAGGAGCCAGATCATTCTCACTACAAAATACTATTTACGGTAATGGTTCTTAATTTTTTTTCAATTTCTGGTGTACTGGTACGAAATACAAGAAGGAGCCAGGTCATTCTTACTACAACATAC
>CM063500.1:43775703-43778203 GCA_032207245.1 Pardosa pseudoannulata
TTGTAAGGGTATTTTGTTTTTCTTATGTGAATTGATATCTGGATTAGAAAAAGGTATAAGAAAGATTGCACGTAGCAGTTATTCTTTCAGGCTTTGGTTCTGAGAAAGGTGGAACGAATGGAATCGTAATGAATCTAGTTCTTTATTAATTTGGTTGGCTGGGAAGATTAAAATATAGAAAGTCAATTGTGTGAATTTTGTTGAAATTTATGGCTAATAATTATATATATATACATACATACATTTTAAAATTATTACAAACAATTTCTTTCAGAACAAAATGAATTTCCGATGAATATATAAAAAGTAGACACTACACACAAAGATGTAAGACCCATAAGAGTAGCAGTTCATTAAATTCATATTCTTTTACACTATTTGTATATTTTCAGGCATTTAATCTAATTTGCTAAATTTATTTGTGTTTAAAATAATTGTTCAATTACCATTATACCTTATGCTGAAAGATCAGGTAATATATAAATAGAAATTCAGACTTGTAATATAGCATAGATAAAGCGTCATTGTGGTCATTATTTTAATTTTAAGGAAGTAAAGAGCATTAGCCCATGACGGAAAACTCAGTAAAAGGAAGATATGAGCATAAAACTAAAATGCAACTGTGTACATTGTTATAAAAAAGTGATTTCTACATTAGCATATCACTAATTAAAATAAATATTCCTGTAATTTGTATAATTTTGACAGTGATTATTAAAAGCATGACTTAAGAATATCATAACATAAGGTAAATATCACAAATAAAATGGTATTTTATAATACTAATACAATATATATATATTCCCAATTATAAGTAAATAAAATATTTAATTTACCTAATTTTTGTATTTTACAAAATTAATTACACAATTTATGTAATAAATTTCACAGATAACGTAATTTATAAATCTAAATTAATAAGCTATTTAATATAGTTTGTAAGAATATGAAAATTAAAAGAAATAGCTAGAAGAACCATATAATTTATATTTACCTTATAATAGTACAGGTAACAAATTAATAGTCAGTTTATATATATTGCCGATTATAAGCAAAAAAAAAAGTATTTAATTTACCTAATTTTTGCATTTTACAACATTAATTATATAATATATATAATAAATTTTACAGATAACGTAATTTTGTAAATCTAAATTAATAAGCTATTTAATTTAGTTTGTAAGAATATGAAAATTTTTAAAAAATAGCCAATACTACTTTATAATTTATATTTGCCTTATAATAGTACTGGTAACAGTTTCATAGTCAGTGTTACACTGATTAAAATGACTAATACATCTTCATTATTTAAATTTAGTTTCCAAATGAAAATTAGTTAATGATTTTTTTTTCATTGCATTGAATATTTTCTGGTATTTGTCTCTTGATATAAACACTTTTTTATATATAAATTGAAGTTATAAAGTAATTCAAAAATGAAGCACAAATTAAATGTCATTATTTCATTTATGGTGATTTAACATCAGATTTCAGCAATTAAACATAAGTCTTAAAAATATATCCATATAGCATTTGATTCAATAAGTTGATGCAATTAAAGTATATTACTCTTCAGAAAATAAATGGTTAATAAAAATTTCAATATTAATATATTCTCCTGTTTTATCACTAATTAATTACAGAAATGTCATAAATTCACAAATTTAATAAATTATTAATTTAATTTGTCTCTCAAAATATCGTGAATTTATAAAATTAGCCAGCAATGAAAACTGGCTTGAAATAATATTTTGATTAAAATATTATCATGTAATCAGTAATTTACTTTATAATTTAAAAGCAAAATATAATAACAAAGAAATGCAACATGAAACAGTAACTTACAGTTCTGGAAACGTGGCTTAGTTTCCTGAAACATCCCAAAATATCACTGAGAGCATTTTTAGTGTCTGAATTTTTTTCAATCACTGATTGGTTGATTGACTGTACTATATCCTTTTGTTTCTCACAGACGCCTTTTACGAAATCTAACTTTTCCTGCTTAATGGTACTCATTTTTGTAATTCTGCACAGTGAAAATTCTTCCAATTGCAAGAATGTTTTACCAATCGTACATTAACACAGTCAGTAATAGTCAATATGAATATATCTTCCAAATTTTCATTTAGTTTCCAAATCGAAACTAAATTATATGGAAATCAACCTTTTACTCCAGTAAACATTTTTTGGTATATATATTTTTATTTCAATACTTTTTATATAGCTCACATAAAGTTTAATGTATGTATAATTAATCTCAACCCATAAAAACTTTTTTCCGAATTCTTTCTCTATACAAAATATATTTTTAAGTATGGCTTTTATTATAAATAGTTTTAGGATAATCTTTTGCAAAGGTATCTATCCAAAAATTGTGATCTAATTATATTATTAATTTCTACACTATGAAATCACATAGGTAAATATTTTATATAATCCTTAATTATAAAAGGACTTCATTTTAGAGATTTTTTCTTGTTATATCAGTTATTAGAAACAG
>CM063500.1:43783203-43790703 GCA_032207245.1 Pardosa pseudoannulata
TATGCTCTTATCTTCTAATTCTTTTACGACGGCATGTTGAGTGGTTAAACAGGCACTTCAGCGCCCAAAGTGCCGGAGTAGGGGAAAGACAAGTAAAAATTCTTACTTTATGACACAGCATGCTTTGTTTGCACTTATCAAATGACTTTTTTTTTAATGAGTTTTTCGTCTTACATTTAAATAACTGTTATTTTCAACTGGAGTTGATTTTCTATTTTTAAATTTTCCGGTAAAGTTATGTTTTAAAATTACTGCAGTGTTTTAGTGCTTTTATTATCAGGATTATTTAGTATGTAGCAGTGGAGGCACGTGGTTTATTTAAATTGACTAGCATACAGCCCGTCATATGACGGGATTAGTAAAATTTTTAATTTTCCAGATTTGTTGAGTACCCTATCATGCAGGTAAACATATGGTTTGCTTTTTGGCTGAGATTTATCTGGTACAAGTTTAATAATTTGTTTATCTTCCTACTCATATAAAGTCTCCCGATACTGTGAATGCAGTTTAGAATCACTTTGAATTCATTTAGAAAAATAATTCAAAGTTTTCTTAGCGACGGCGAAATTATCGTTAAGTTCTTCCCAATTTTTTTTCCACAATAATTAAAGGAAGTACAGGAATGAAACTAGCATTTCTACTACACCCTGAAGGTAGACAGAATTTGTTGTTAATACCTCTGATAAAATTTTCAATGGAACAAAAACAATCGATGATTAAATTTAGAATTATCACTTATGTACCTAATCTATTATTTAAGCCAAATATAAAAGAAAATTATTTACTTAATATCTAAGTTCAGTGATAAAACGTATGAAAATAATGCAGATGATATTTAAATAGTTTAAAATAAGAAAAATTAAATAAGATGGTTAAAGGAATGACGTCATAATGCTGGATAAAATGTTATTTTTACCTATTTATTAAGCGATAAATTTATAAATTCAATCACCTGCTCTTAACCGGGGAAAAGAGGACTTGAAATAATGGCATTACACGCTCGAAAAGGAGAGAAGGTGGGATTTCGAACGTTTCAAAGAAGGCAGGAATTTTTGCTGTGATATGAAGCATATTTAAACCACATTATTTTAGAAACGGATAGATAGTTTAACTTTACATAACAGATAAACTTTAAAAGAAAAATTTTACAAATTTAAATAACGGATAAATTTTAATAGAAAAACTTTATAGCTTTAATAACTTTGCTAATTTTAAAAAGATAAACTTTACTCGCTTTTCATTTTGCTAACATTAACTCATCAAGAATCCAATATGGATGCCTCTGTCCACTCCACGTCCAACCGCTTCATAAATTCGAGGACAGACGGACAAATAACTTAGGCTATTATTATATAGGGGATTACTGCAGTTTTTCAGTGCTTTTATAATTAGAATTACTTTGTGTATAGGTGTGGAGACATGTGGTTTATTGAAATTGATGTTCCAATTATGTTCGTTACATCTTTAATACTAGAAATGATTTTTCCTTTATAAGAAAGACTATTATGAAAGACTGATTATGATGAATGCCAATTGGTCCATTAACCACAGTACTTTACTGGATGTAGAGGTTGTGATACTAGATACATATTTCATCCAAGACTCTCTCTGAGACCGTCGTCTAACTTTTCTGGCAAGAGCTTTAGTTTTATTGACCCTTTGCACTCTAGCCTAGTAACTCATAGAGGATACCAATAATTCCAGCACTATATTAGTTACAAGTACATACCTGTGATGTAAAAGAAAAATGGAGTCGCATAAAATGGAGTGTAGTGATCATTATTAAGTAGGCTCACCGTGACAGTGGATTTAATGTTAGCATTTTAACCCTCCGAGTGGAACACATCGAGGAAAAATATCTAAAAAAATACGCTAAAGGATTACTGTGTCGTTGGCCAAAGCGTTCTATGATTTTTTCCTTCACCCTTTGTATACAAGAATGGAATACGGGAAACCCAACCTCGTTACTCTCCCTTTACTTCTGGTTATATATAGATATATAAAGAGATATTACAGATTGTTAATTTTTAGTACACATAAAGCTCGTCAAGTCTGGAATATCATCCCATAAGAAATAATGGATTTTAAAAGTATAAATAAAAATATTCTTTGAGAGACTTATTTATATTGTTTACGAAAGTCATCCAAGATATTTAAGTGGTACAATCAGAGATGCATCTGGTACCGCAAACTTCGAAATACTTCGAAAGAGAGATTTACAAAGCCATGAAAAGCTATCAGCGTCTTTGTGCCTAGGGGGGTAGAGGTGCATCCCTCAAGAAATGTCAGTGAAAGAGGGGTGCAGTTCCTAAACAATCGATCTGATCCTCCTACCTCAAAACTCCAAGGGGGAAAGCACTGGCGAAAATGTACATTATATCCATTTTCGGAGCGTTTTTGGAGGTCGAAAATTGTACGTTTTGAAGTCAACATCGGTTTGGCGGAATTGTACGTGTAAACCGCTTAGAGGGTTAATGTCGCAAATACGGCGACAACGGAGTGTAAAGGGTTAAAGACTATCATATAGCCCGTCATATGATAGGATCAGTAAAATTTTTAATTTTCCAGAATTGTAAAGTATCCTATGAGGCAGGTAATAAAATGGTTTGTTTTTTGGTTCAGAATTATCTAGTAGATGCTCAATAATTTGTTTATCTTTACTGACCGCATGTTAGTTGCAGACCTTAATTTATGCTGTCATATTACGTGATAGGATGGACAGCAAATGTTTTAGTATTGATACAGTTTATTTGACGATATATATGAGTGATGTCCAAAATTGAGCGAATCGATTGCAAACCGAGTGGTTATGTATAAAAAGCAAACACACAAACGGACAAACTTCTTAATTTTCAAAGATATATAACTTAAATGCTAGATATTTATTAGTCCATGAAATAGAATCCTAGAATTTTATGAAAAGAATTTGTTGTTAATACCAGTGAAAAATTTTCATTGCAAAAAAAAACAATCCATGATTAATTTAAAATTATCACTTATGTACCTAATCCATTATTTAAGCCAAATATAAAAGAAAATTATTTAAGTAATATCTAAGTTCAGTGATAACTTATGAAAATAATGCAGACGATATTTAATTAATGTAAATAATTTAAAATAAAAAATGATTAAATGAGATGGTTAAAGGAATGACCTCATAATGCTAGAAAAAATGTTATTTTTACCTATTTATTATGCAACAAACTGATAAATTTCCTCGCCTGCTCTTAACCGGGGAAAATAGGGCTTGAAATAATGGTATTAAATACTAGAAAAGGGGGAAGGGGTAATTTCGAACGTTGCTAATCCTAACTCATCAAGAATTCAACATGGATACCTCTGTCCATTCCAGGTCCAACCACTTCATAAATACGAGGACAGACGGACAAATAACTTAGGCTATTATTATATAGGGGAGGTTCCAATTATGTTCGTTATATCTTTAACATTAGAAATGATTTTTCCGTTATAAGAAAGACTATAATGAAAGACTGATTATGATGAATGCCAATTACTCCTTTAACCACAGTTCTTTACTGGATGTAAAGGTTGTGCTACTGGATAAAAATTTCATCCAAGACTCTCTCTGACACAGGCATCTACCTATTCTGGCAAGAGCTTTAGTTCTATTAACCCTTTGCCCTCTAGCCTAGTAACTCATAGAGAATACCAATAACTCCAGCACTATATTAGTTACAAGTACATACCTGTGATCTAAAAGATAAATGGAGTCGCATAAAATGGAGTGTAGTGATCATTATTGAGTAGGCTCACTGTGACAGTGGATTTAATGTTAGCATTTTAATGTCGCAAATACGGCGACAACGAAGTGCAAAGGATTATAGACTAACATATAGCCCGTTATATGACGGAATCAGTAAAATTTTTATGTTTTTTGGAATTGTAAAGTACCCTATGAGGCAGGTTAAAAAAAATGGTTTGTTTTTTGGTTGGGAATTATCTGGTACAAGCTCAATAATTTGTTTATCTTTACAGACCGAATGTTAGTTGCCGACCTTAATTTATCTTGTCCTATTACATGATAGGATAGACAGCAGAGCTTTTAATATGGACAAAAATTATTTAACGGTATATATGAGTGATGTCTAAAATTTTGCGAATCGATTGTAAACTGTGTGGTTATGTATAAAAAACAAACCTACAAACGAGAAAATTCTCAATGATTTTCAAATCTTAAGTCAAGGGCCAAAACCTCCGCTTTCCTTTGCTTTAATCTTTTTTAACTTCTAACATAAATTGACTACCGGGGCTACAGTCCATGTCCCGAGAGAAGGGTTTTAACTAGTTAGAACTCTACATTGCCTTAGTGGCCAATTTAGGAAATTCTCACACAAAAAGAAGATGCACGTTATCAGAGGCAGATTTTTCTTGAGATTTTCACAGAGATTTTGACTGAGATGTTGACCCAAGTGTAAAAGGCCTTTCAATTATTACTTCATGCCAGCCGACCCCTCAGTTCGTCCTGTTCCTATAATGAAGTGAGAATCTGCCCCCTAACGTTCTACTAATAAAGGTCTTTGAGTTGAACAGTGTCATTTTTATGGGCCATGACTGCAACCACCCACCGTGAAGTCCGTATTATTACAAATATATATATATATACATATATATATATATATATATATATATATATATATATATATATATATATGGGGGGTTGTAATATGACGGACTTCGCGATGGGGGGTTGCATTCATGGCCATAAAAATGATACCTTTTCAGCTAAAGAGCTTTATTAAGATAACGTTGACGGACGGGTTCCCACTTCATCATAGGGACAGGACAAACTGAAGGGTCAACTAGCATGAAGTTCTATGTACAAGACACGTAACACATGGGTCAACATCTGTGGGAAAATATCTCTAGAAAAATCTGTCTCCGACAACGTGTATCTCTTTTTTATTTGGAAATTTCCTAAATTGTCCTCTAGGGCCATGTAGGTTTATAATTAGCCAGGCCCCTTCTCTGAGGGCGTAACCTGTAGCCTCAGTGGTCAATTTAGGTTAGGGGTTAAAAAGGGGAATGGAAAATGACGAGGGAATATTTACCCTTGATTTAAGTTTTGAAAACCCCTGAGAATTTTCCTTACACACACACACACACACACACACACACACACACACACACACACACACACATATATATATATATATATATATATATATATATATATATATATATATATGTACACACACACACACACACACACACACACATATATATATATATATATATATATATATATATATATATATATATATATATATATATATATATATATATATATATATGTAATAAGACGGACTTCACGATGGGTGGTTGCAGTCATGACCCATAAAAATGACACCGTTTCAGCTAAAGACCTTTACTAAGATAACGTTGGAGGACGGGTTCCCACTTCATCATAGGGACAAGACAAACTGAGGGGTCGGCTTCCATGAAGATATATGTAAAATACCCTTAATACCTGGGTCAACATCTCAGTCAAAATCAGTGGGAAAATCTACCTCCGACAGCGTGCATCTCCTGTTTGAAATTTCCTAAATTGCCACTAGGGCAATGTAGAGTTATAATTGGTTAGACCCTTTCTCTGAGGACGTAAGCTGTCGCTCCAGTGGTCAATATAGGTTAGGGGTTAAAAAGGGGAATGCAAACGAACGCGAGAATTTTTAGCCCTTGACTTAAGTTTTGAAAACCCCTGAGACTTTTCCTTACACACACACACACATACACACACATATATATATATTATGCATATATATATATATATATATATATATTATATATATGCACATTAACGTATATATCTCAACACATACACATGCATTAATCACAGGTGAGAATGACACATGTTCTGATAAATGCAGTGTCATTTGTATTAATGTAAAACGTGACCCTTATAAATTTAAACAACTTACTGTACATATTATCAAAAATTCAAACTTTTTCGTCTGTCTTATCTTCTTATCGTGTTTCTTAGTAACACTTTTTATGTTAGACAGTTCCAGTAAAATTATTTTCGAAGGAATAGTTATAAATACTTTTTTGTTCCTTTCCAGTCTTCACTGCAACTGACTTCACCAAGTTGCATAACAATGGTGACTCACACAGGAGACTTCCGGATTTGCCGGGAAAGGGTAAAAAATCTTCCTATGACAGTGGTGGCATGGCTCCCCTTGCCTGTGACGCCCGAACTCATTTCGGGCAAAGCAAATGAACCAATTTTGGAATGCCCGACCAGAGTTCGGGAAAGAGAAAAATGGTAATTCAATTCCGTGAAGCCTGAAATAGGTTCTTTCAATGAATAACATTTAATTTGCCATTTTTATAATAGATAGAGATACTTTTCAGCTAGAAGGTCGGCAGTTTTGGCACCATTTGTTACTATTTCTCAGATACTATAAAGGATTTAGGGAATTCAAAGAAATTTGAGGGACATGGAATTCATGACAGTTGGTATAAATAATAATATTGTTGTGTTTGTCTATTATATTTATCAAGAAAATTATGTCATTTGATTTATTTTGCTGTAATTTGAGAAAAAATTACTGTAATCTATTATCATTTCCTTTAAAAGTGAAAATATTGAAAATAGTACACTGGTGTGCAAAATTTAAGCAACAGGTGGGTTTTTTTTTGCCATAACTCCACGACAAATCATCTGAGAGACATGAAATTCAGAAATGAGGGAGAGTATTATGTACGTAAATGATGACGAAAGCATCGGCGCTGAAAACGGAATATAATGCATACGATATGGAATCAAACAAAAACAAGCTTTATTGGACGCATAGTATCGTGACTCATGATTGTCTATCCAAGGGGAAGAACAACAAGAAGATGTTCCTTAATATGGTATACACCCTCTCCTAACTGCAATGGTTGCTTCGCACCGTCTCCGCATACTCAGAACCAGCTGGTCCAACATTTCTTGCGGTAGGAGTGCCCATTCCGCAATCAGCATCTGTTTGAGTTTTTGGGTGTTCTACGGAGGATGTAATCGTGCTGCAATGCGTCTCCCCAAAGCATCCCACACATGTTCGATGGGATTTACATCAGGAGAATAATCTGGCCAATCCATTCGAGTGATATCTTCACTTTCCAGTAGCTCGTGTCTGTCAGATGATTTCTCGTGGAGTAATTGCAAAAAACCTTCCTGTTGCTTAAGTTTTGTTACACCAGTGTAGTTATTTCGATTATAATTTTTTTTAAGAATATTCCGTGTCTAACATTTTGATGATAATAATAACAAACAATATAAAATGAATTTTGTTTTTCATTTTGGTATATTTTTCTCAAATATATTCCACAGACAAGGGGTTAATTTTTTTCTGTGATGAAGTTCGTAGTACAGTATGTCAAATCAGCTTTTTCCACCGAAATTGATTGACATACCATCAATTTGTATGAGGAACGAGAAAAAGAAGGAATACTGTAAAAAATACTTAGCAACAGACGATTCAACAATAACTTAGTTTC
>CM063500.1:43806572-43814072 GCA_032207245.1 Pardosa pseudoannulata
TAAAACAGATTTTGCTTTGTCCTCCCTTTTCCAGTTGAAGAATATGGAGATTTATCTTACGACAGCTAAATTTTTTCAACCGATTAACCCTTTGACTTGCAAAGACATCTGGGAGACGTTAGTCATTCCGTGTGCCAATGTAGACTTTGATGTCTCCGAGACGTCAAGAATTATTTTTCAAAGAATTTCAATCGATCAAAGTCCTTATCAAATTTTTTCCGGTAACTCAAAAATTCTCTTATTCTTCTCCAGCAAAAGCAGTCATAAACTACAGCATACATCTTGACATACGATAAGGTCTTAGCAAAGAATACTATAAAAAACGAGAAACATAAAGTAGAATCTGCTTTGTCCATCTGACCTAATTTTAATCCTTTCGTTTACTCTAGTTTTAACAAGATCCTCTCAAGCAGCTTGAAATAAAACGGGAATAAAATCAGAATCTGAAAAGGAAGACCAATATTTGTCTTCGCTAGTGACCAAGAAACAAAACCCTTTTATTCTGAAACGGATTAAAGGACGCGTATGCATGATATAACATTATCGCCCTCATAAAAAGTGAAACGTAATTCGTTATACCGTCGGATGTATAATAAAAGCAAACACTCTTGATAGACAAAGGTATTGAAGGATTTATGCTCTTATCTTCTAATTCTTTTACGACGGCATGTTGAGTGGTTAAACAGGCACTTCAGCGCCCAAAGTGCCGGAGTAGGGGAAAGACAAGTAAAAATTCTTACTTTATGACACAGCATGCTTTGTTTGCACTTATCAAATGACTTTTTTTTTAATGAGTTTTTCGTCTTACATTTAAATAACTGTTATTTTCAACTGGAGTTGATTTTCTATTTTTTAAATTTTCCGTTAAATTATATTTTAAATTTGCAGTGTTTTAGTGCTTTTATTATCAGGATTATTTAGTATGTAGCAGTGGAGGCACGTGGTTTATTTAAATTGACTAGCATACAGCCGTCATATGACGGGATTAGTAAAATTTTTAAGTTTCCAGAATTGTAGAGTACCTATGATGCAGGTAAAAATGGTTTGCTTTTTGGCTGAGAATTATCTGGTACAAGTTTAATAATTTGTTTATCTTCTACTCATATAAAGTCTCCCAATACTGTGAACGTTTAGAATCACGTTGAATTCCTTTAGAAAGATAATTCAAAGTTTTCTTAGCCACGTCGAAATTATCGTTAAGTTCTTCCCAATTTTTTTTTTTGCCACAGTAATTAATGGAAATAAATTAATGAAACTATCAGTTCTACTACACCCTGGAGGTAGACAGAATTTGTTGTTAATACCTCTGATAAAATTTTCATTGCAGCAAGAAAAATCGATGATTAAATTTAAAATTATCACATATGTACCTAATATATTATTTAAGCCAAATATAAAAGAAAATTATTTACTTAATATCTAAGTTCAGTGATAAAACGTATGAAAATAATGCAGACGATATTTAAATAGTTTAAAATAAGAAATGATTAAATAAGATGGTTAAAAGAATGACGTCATAATGCTAGAAAAAATGTTATTTTTACCTATTTATTAGCGAAAAAATATAAATTTCAATCACCTGCTCTTAACGGAGAAAAGAGGGCTTGAAATAATGGTATTCAATGCTCGAAAAGGAAGGGTGGATTTCGAACGTTTGCTAATAAACTTTAAAGAATTAACATGGATGTTTATCCATTAGATAATCGTTTAGAACGATGGCCGACAGTTAGGGTGCTCTTCTTATACGGATTTTTAATAACGGCATATGGTAAATCGGCTTTAAGCTGTAGGTCCCAGTCTCATTAACTCGTCAATAAGTAACCGTGTACTCCAAACCAAACCAACCGCTTCAGAAATTCGAGGACATAACGGAGAGATGATTTAGTGCTATAATTATATAGGTTATGTTCCAATTATGTTCGTTACATCTTTAATACTATAAATGATTTTTCCTTTATTAGAAAGACTATTATGAAAGACTGATTATGATGAATGCCAATTACTCCATAACCACAGTTCTTTATTACGTAGAGGTTGTGATATGGATACATATTTCATCCAAGACTCTCTCTGAGACGTCGTCTAACTTTTCTGGCAACAGCTTTAGTTTTATTATTGACTAGCTATAGTTTGTCATATGAGGATCAGTAAAATTTTAATTTCCCAAAATTGTAAAATACCGTGATGTAAAAGAAAAATGGTTTGTTTTTTGGCTGAAATTATCTGGTAGTGTAGTAATTTTTTATCTTATAGTCCTCTAAAGTCTCGGATACTGTGTGAATGCAGTTTAGAATCACATTGAATTCATTTAGAAACCTTGTGGAATATAAAAACAAAACACAAATGAACAATTTTTTTTTAATTTTCAAAGATATGAGCTTAAATGCTAGTTAATTATTTCTTATGAAATAGACTCCAAGAATTTTATGAAAAGAATTTGTCGTTAATACCAAATAACTTAGGCTATTATTATATAGGGGAGGTTCCAATTATGTTCGTTATATCTTTAACATTTGAAATGATTTTTCCGTTATAAGAAAGACTATAATGAAAGACTGATTATGATGAATGCCAATTACTCCTTTAACCACAGTTCTTTACTGGATGTAAAGGTTGTGCTACTGGATAAAAATTTCATCCAAGACTCTCTCTGACACAGGCATCTACCTATTCTGGCAAGAGCTTTAGTTCTATTAACCCTTTGCCCTCTAGCCTAGTAACTCATAGAGAATACCAATAACTCCAGCACTATATTAGTTACAAGTACATACCTGTGATCTAAAAGATAAATGGAGTCGCATAAAATGGAGTGTAGTGATCATTATTGAGTAGGCTCACTGTGACAGTGGATTTAATGTTAGCATTTTAATGTTGCAAATACGGCGACAACGAAGTGCAAAGGATTATAGACTAACATATAGCCCGTTATATGACGGAATCAGTAAAATTTTTAATTTTCTAGAATTGTAAAGTACCCTATGAGGCAGGTTAAAAAAAATGGTTTGTTTTTTGGTTGGGAATTATCTGGTACAAGCTCAATAATTTGTTTATCTTTACAGACCGAATGTTAGTTGCCGACCTTAATTTATCTTGTCCTATTACATGATAGGATAGACAGCAGAGCTTTTAATATGGACAAAAATTATTTAACGGTATATGTGAGTGATGTCTAAAATTTTGCGAATCGATTGTAAACTGTGTGGTTATGTATAAAAAAATAACATACAAACGAGAAAATTCTCAATGATTTTCAAAACTTAAGTCAAGGGCCAAAACCTCCGCTTTCCTTTGCTTTAATCTTTTTTAACTTCTAACATAAATTGACTACCGGGGCTACAGTCCACGTCCCGAGAGAAGGGTTCTAACCAATTAGAACTCTACATTGCCTTAGCGGCCAATTTAGGAAATTCTCAAACGAAAAGGAGATGCACGTTATCGGATGCAGATTTTTCTTGAGATTTTCACAGAGATTTTGACTGAGATGTTGACCCAAGTGTATAAGGCCTTTCACTTATTACTTCATGCCAGCCGACCCCTCAGTTCGTCCTGTTCCTATAATGAAGTGAGAATCTGCCCCCTAACGTTCTACTAATAAAGGTCTTTGAGTTGAACAGTATCATTTTTATGGGCCATGACTGCAACCACCCATCGTGAAGTCCGTATTATTACAAATATATATATATATATATATATATATATATATATATATATATATATATATATATATATATATATATATATGGGGGTGTAACGTGACGGACTTCGCGATGGGGGGTTGCATTCATGGCCATAAAAATGATACCTTTTCAGCTAAAGACCTTTATTAAGATAACGTTGACGGACGGGTTCCCACTTCATCATAGGGACAGGACAAACTGAAGGGTCAACTAGCATGAAGTTCTATGTACAAGACACGTAACACCTGGGTCAACATCTGTGGGAAAATATCTCTAGAAAAATCTGTCTCCGACAACGTGTATCTCTTTTTTATTTGGAAATTTCCTAAATTGTCCGCTAGGGCCATGTAGGTTTATAATTAGCCAGGCCCCTTCTCTGAGGGCGTAACCTGTAGCCCCAGTGGTCAATTTAGGTTAGGGGTTAAAAAGGGGAATGGAAAATGACGAGGGAATTTTTACCCTTGATTTAAGTTTTGAAAACCCCTGAGAATTTTCCTTACACACACACACACACATATATATATATATATATATATATATATATATATATATATATATATATATATATATATATATATATATATATATATATATATATATATATATATATATGTAATAAGACGGACTTCACGATGGGTGGTTGCAGTCATGGCCCATAAAAATGACACCGTTTCAGCTAAAGACCTTTATTAAGATAACGTTGGAGGACGGGTTCCCACTTCATCATAGGGACAGGACAAGGGCTTTAGGGTTAAGCCAGCATGAAGTTATATGTAAAAGGGCCTTTACACCTGGGTCAACATCTCAGTCAGAATCTGTGGAAAAAAAATCTGCCTCCGTCAACATGCATCTCCTTTTTCTTAAAAAAATTCCTAAATTATCCGCTAGGACAATGGCGAATTATAATTGATTAGACCAATTCTCTGAGGACGTAAACTGTCGCCCCAGTGGTCAATTTAGGTTAGGGGTTAAAAAGAGGAATGCAAAAGGACGCTGGAACTGTTAGCCCTTGACTTAAGTTTTGAAAATCCCTGAGAATTTTCCTTACACACACATATGTATATTATGCATATATATATATATATATATATATATATATATATATATATATATATATATATATATGCACATTAACGTATATATCTCAACACATACACATGCATTAATCACAGGTGAGAATGATACATGTTCTGATAAATGCAGTGTCATTTGTATTAAAGTAAAACGTGACCCGTATAAATTTAAACAACTTACTATACATATTATCAAAAATTCAAACTTTTTTATCTGTCTTATCTTCTTATCGTGTTTCTTAGTAACACTTCTTATGTTAGCCAGTTCCAGTAAAATTATTCTCAACGGGATAGTTATAAATACTTTTTTGTTCCCTTCCCGTCTTCGCTGCAACTGACTTCAACAAGTTGCATAACAATGGTGACTCACACAGGAGACTTCCGGATTTGCCGGGAAAGGGTAAAAAATCTTCCTATGACAGTGGTGGCATGATTTACAATTTAATCCTTTGCCTATGACGCCCGAACTCATCTCGGGTAATGAAAATGCACCAATTTTTGAATGCCCGACCAGAGTACGGAATAGAGAAAAAAACAGCATTTGAATACCATGAAGCCCAAAATAAGTTCGTTCACTGCATAATATTTAATTTACCATTTTCCCAATAGATAGAGATTGTTGCGGTATAGTACATTGCTGTTGTTACTTCAAATCCATTAATAACCCAAGTTTGTTTTATATCATCTTTAATATTAAAGCAAAATGCCACTGATCTACATTACAAAATACAAATATATTAGTGAAAAGAAAAGACAAGGAAAAAAGCTAAAAAAATATTTTAAAAAATCAAAGAGTAAAAGAAGCATTCCACGTGCTACATCTAAAAGAAAAATTGCCAAAGTCTATAAGCACTCTGCATTCTTTTTTCATTCTTCTAAAAATACTCCAGTAACCCTGTATGTGTTTCACCTAAACCCTTTCAACTCGTTGTCGTTTCATTGTCCTGTGCTGATTCATCCGACGTTCCATTGTCCTGTGCCCGATGCGTCCTTTCATGGTTCTGTCTAGATTGACCGGGACTCCAGGCATGGTCCTGAACCTCCTGGCGACCAATCATACTCCAAAATACTCCAGTAACCCTATATACTTGTTTCATCAAAAACTCTTTCAACTCGTTCTATTATCCTGTGTTGATGCGGCCGTCATTCCATTGTCCTGTGCACGATGCGTCCTTTCCCGGCTCTGTCCAGATTGACCGGGACTCCAGGCATGGTCCTGAATCAACTCCTGGCGACCAATCACAGCTCTCCAAAATACTCCAGTAACCCTATATACTTGTTTCATACAAAACTCTTTCAACTCGCTTTCGTTTTATTGTCCTGTGTTGATGCGTCCTTCGTTCCACTGCCCTGTGCACAATGCGTCCTTTTCCGGCTCTGTCCAGATTGATCGGGACTCCAGGTATGGTCCTGAACCACCTCCTGGCGACCAATCACACTCCAAAATACTCCAGTAACCCTATATACTTGTTTCATACAAAACTCTTTGAACTCGTTGCCGGTTCATTATCCTGTGCTGATGCGTCTGTCATTCCATTGTCCTGTTCACGATGCGTCCTTTCCCGGCTCTGTACAGATTGGGGGCTCCAGGCATGGTCCTGTATCGCCTCCTGGTGACCAATCACACTCCAAAATACTCCAGCAACCCTATACTTGTTTCATACAAAACTCTTTCAACTCGCTTTCGTTTTATTGTCCTGTGTTGATGCGTCCGTCGTTCCATTGTCCTGTGCACGATGTATCCTTTCCCGGCTCTGTCCAGATTGACCAGGACTCCAGCCATGGTCCTGAATCGCCTCCTGGCGACCAATAACAAATCTCCAATCTTGGTGAAGTTTAAATGCAGTCGTTTCCACTGGTCACACCACATGCCTCCTGGGGTCGAAAAAAAATACTCAGGTATGCTACCCACAAAGTGTGAGTGGGATTAATCACCAGGAGGCGAGTCAATCCCAACTCTTCAAACTTGCTGAAGTTTAAGTGCAGTCGTTTCCACTGGCCACACCACACGCCTCCTGGAGTCGCGAAAAAGTACTTGGGCATACAACCCACAATGTATGAGTACGGCGAGAAGATCGAGTTTCTTGTTAAAGAATTTATTACGAAATAAATAATAAATGCTTTAACAATAATCTTACCAATACTAATTATGATCTAATTCCTCCAACGAATTTAGAAGAATTTGTTAGCAAAATAAATAATCTCCCAAATAAAAAAGCTTCCGGAGTTGATAATATTAATAATTAATAATTAAATATAGAATCCATAAGGGGATTCATAAAAAAACTAGCCATAAAATGTTTTGATAGAATTAATTAGAACATTTTTTTTCAATTTCTGGTATGTTTTTCTCAAAGATAATCGACAGGTATGGGGTTAAATTTTTTCTGTGATGAAGGTCGTAGTACAGTATGTCAAATCATCGTTTCCTCCTGAAATTGATTGATACACCATCAATTTGTACAAGATAAGAAAAAAAAGAAGGAATACTGTATAAAAGTACTTAACAACAGACGATTAAATGGTAAACTTCGTTTCATTCAGTGTTACATACAGCATTTATTTTTTTAAGGATAGAACGCTCTCCTTATAAGTATCTTGATTTATTCACCGATTAGAAGGTAACACACTGATCACGAAATCCTAGGATTATCTCTTGTCGAGGTGAACCAGTAAGTCAGTAATATTCTCGTATTGAGGATTTGATTCTTAAATTAACACTTTCTTGTAACTTCATCTGAATTGTAGAT
>CM063500.1:43821572-43839072 GCA_032207245.1 Pardosa pseudoannulata
TAGCTACAAATCTCTATTCTAATATTAGCATTGACCATTTATTGGACTTAGCCCAATATGACCACGCGGTTCCTGCTAATGCAAAACGGCCCCTTGCCGTACTCAGCAGAAATATCGAGTAATTTCATTGGCCCTCAGCGACCAACCAAATTTCTCCTTGCTAAAAGCTGAATCTCTCACTGAACTTAGATAAAATTCTCATTCAAGAGCTCTTCTGCACTTGCACAAATTTCATTGGCTCTCAGGATCCAATGAATTTTCTCCTTTTCCCAAGCAGGATCCTTCTTGCGAAAACTACTTCTTTCTGCTGAGTTCTTAACATCTCTTATTTTTATGGAAAAAAAAACATTATACTAGAGTTTGTTGTCAATTGCTATGTCAAATACAAATAATGTACTAAACTCTTCATTCAGTGATTATTCTGAACTTAATTTTCTCTATTTGTGTATCCTCCACCGAACTCGTGAACCTTATTCTTGTTAGACCTTAATAAACTGTTAGTATCTCAGTCCTTATTTTCGTGTTGCAATTATTGTTATTTCTCATGTCCATGTGTTCCAGTATATTGGCTCAGAGGGCTAGGCCCAGGAGAGTCAGTAAATGAAGCTCCAGTGCGATGTCCAGTGCGATACGGATTCGAGTAACATTACCCTCGCTGGGTTCTCATAGTTTAGAAGCAGGGACGAAGCAGAAGGCCCTGTGAAGAATCACGTTCGTTCCGAGCACGCGCCAAAGCACCTGTTTACTAGGACAACAACGTGGCGTCGCAGAGTCTGGGATCTTGACAATCGGATTGAATAGACGTTACACCCCTGGTGGATCACGTTAATGAATCCTCGGGAATCCCGGAATCGTTACAGCCAGCGAATGAGAATTCAGCTAAAAATTCTAACTGTAACCTTAGCTGGAGTCTCAAATAACTGGGATCTTAACTGACCCCAAAAACATTTGGCGTGACCGTAACTGACCCCCAGGTATAAAAAGCCTACAATTTTGCGACTCAGGGCTTTTTTTCCTTAACTTATTAATTGTTTTTGCCAAGTCCCTTCTTAAAATTTTTTCCTTACACTTTCCGAACGCGCGGTCATCCAATAGATGGCGCCACGGAACCTGATCTGAGCTCCTCTCCGATCGCTTCGATTCTTTCTGTAGCATTATTGCATTCTTCCTTTCCACTTGCAATATGCATTTTTATTTTTTTGTGAATTATGCTTGCACCTTGTGCTTTTCTTGTTTTCTCCTTTTGTAGGAAAAATTAAAAAAAATATTAAAAAAAATTTTTTTTTAATTATAAAATAAAAATTATAAAAATTTTATAAAATCAAAAATATCCTTTTTTATCCCTAAACTTTCTTTTATTTTGCTATCCATAAACTTTCTTCTTATCTTTTATTTTATTTTAGTTTGCTTAATTAATTTATTTTTTGGGCCACTTAACTTAACCTAATATGTGTATTTGTAACTTAAAGACCTGCATATTTATTTAATTGTGTGTTTACGTTAAAGAAGGATTATATTTCATGAATTCATAGTTCTCACTAATTGGGGATAAGGCTTTCGGCCCAGGAACCCCTTGCAACCTACAACCACAGGACTCAGGGCTTTTAGTGGAGGTGTGGCATGGTGGTTAAGTCCGCCTGCTGCTTAGCATCATCGTTCTCCTCTGGTGCACGGTTCTGTCCCCGACGATACAAAAATTAAAAAAAAATTTTTACGATGCACACCTTGATGAGTAATCTCACCTTCATCATTGGGGATTCGTCTAAAGTCCAGGTTCCCCAAACAAACTACAACTCCGAGTTACTCAGGGCTTTTCTACATTTTTTTACGTAGGTGCTTTAACCCTCCTAGTGGAACACACCGATTAAAAAAAAGTCTCCAAAAATGCGCTAAAGGTTTACTGTGTCAGTGGCCAAAGCGTTCTAGGATTTTTTTCTTCACCCTTTGTCTACTAGAATGGAATACGGGAAACCCACCCTCGTTATTGTCCCTTTACTTCCGGTTATAAATAGATATATAAATAGATATTATAGATTGTCAATTTTTAATACACATAAAGTTCGTCAAATCTGGAAGATCGTCCCATAAGAAATAATGGATTCTAAAAGTACAAATAAAAATATACTTTAAGAGAATTATTTATATTTTTTTACGAAAGTTATCCAAGATATTTAAGTGGTGCAATTAGAGATAAATCTGTTACAGCAAATGAAATACTTCGAAATAGAGATTTACAAAGCCATGAAAAGCTATCATCGTCTTTGTGTTTCAGGGAGTAGGGGTGCATCCCTCAATAAATGTCAGTCAAAGAGGGAAGCAGTTTCGAAACAATCGACCTGATGCTCCTACCTCAATTACTGGCAGACATGTACATTACATCCATTTTCGGAACGTTTTTGGAAGTCGAAAATTGTACTTGACAACCGCTTTGAAGACATCATCGGTTTGGAGGAATTGTATGTGCGAACCGCTTAGAGGGTTAACCTCGTGGAGGCTTTCGGGTCTTTTGACCGGAGCCAGCTTTCTAGAGTATAAGTTCGGGAGATTCGTAAAGTTCGCTTATATAGGGAGCGGCAGGGTCTCTGATACCGAACTGGGGATAATTTGGGTTTGCATTGCACCCTGGAAAATCCTCCCCACCTGTGAGAGATTAATTAATCTTTTTTCTTTGGACTGTGATCGTCGCGGTGATGTTAAGCAGTCGACAATTCTTTGCATTCCGATTTGTTTTGGGAGATTAGAATTCCCTTGTATATAGCCGTATTTACTCAAGAATAAAAGTAATTTCCAATTTTATGGGGACTGTGATCCATTCTTCACGTTACCCCTCACTCGAGAACATTGAAATTGTCACAACCCCCAGACTTGGCCTGCCACCGTCAGAGGTATCAGTTGAAAACTTGGAGGACATTGAGACCACGAACATATTTTACGTGCCCCAGTCTCCTTTAGGGAACACGTCGGATCTTAGGCCGGCTCCAACCCCAAACCTGCAACCTTTCAGTTACGAATTCTCTGCCTTTGCCGAATCGGCTACCGCAACTCAGCATTCCTTTTATGGTATGAAAAGTTCAGTTTTGTGAGACTTACGTTATCTTAATTTTTATACGTCCCGCCGTTCTCTATTGTTATTTAAAAAAATTGAAACTGCTATTAACCCTCTAAGCGGTTTGCACGTACAATTCCGCCAAACCGATGATGTCTTCAGATCGGTTGTTACATACAATTTTCGACCTCCATAAATGCTCTGAATATAGATGTAATGTACATTTCTGCCAGTGCTTTTACGGTAGGAGGGTCAGGTCTATTGTTTAGGAACTGCACCCCTCTTTGTCTGACATTTATCGAGGGATGCACTCCTACCACTTGAAGCCCAAAGACGCTGATAGCTTTTCATGGCTTTGTAAATCTCTAATTCGAAGTATTTCATTTGCGGTAACAGATGTATCTCTAACTGCAACACTTAAATATCTTGGATGTCTTTCGTAAAAAATATAAATAAGTCTCTCAAAGAATATTTTTATTTGTACTTTTAGAATCAATTATTTCTTATGGGATGATCGAGACTTGACGAGCTTTATGTGTTTTAAAAATTAAAAATCTATAATATCTATTTATATATCTGTATTATATTCTAGTGGACAAAGGGTGAAGGAAAAAATCAAAGAAAGCTTTAGCCTCTGACACAGTAAAACTTTAGGGTATTTCTGGAGACTTTTTCCTCTATGTGTTCCACTCGGAGGGTTAAGAATAGCGCTTCATTCTCCCAACACATAGATCCAAGATTCGATCCCCGGGCTGGGTAAGGTTGACTCAGCCTTTCATCCCTTCAATGGGTAGACAATCTGACGACCAAGCATGCTTCAGTACTCGGGTTCCACGTGAGGCTGACCACCTAACCAAGGCATAGGCCTCAGGGCCCTTGGTCTGGAAAACGGAGATTGGCACATAGGCCATCTTCTCCAAGTTGGGCTGTTGTGCCGATGAGTTTAGTTTTAATTAAGAACTATAACTCGAAAAGTTTCATTTTTCTGTACTTAAATACTTTCTGTTAGTATTATAAATAAGTAATTTTTACAGAGTCAAACGTTTTTATCAAATTTCTATGTCTATTTCCGCATAAATCGCTACCACTATTTAATTGAAATGGTACCATGTTTAATTTCCAAAATTGCAAATTCATCTCTGTAAGTCTTTTCTTAATAGCCACAGTTTTGGCTCTAATCCTTTTTTATTACTGTTGATTTTATATTCAATTTTCTCTATTAACTCCCTGACAATGACGAGTTGAGCTCGTCATTTATTTTATGAGCCATTGTAAATTTTGACGAGTCTTGAAGAACTGTTTTCGGTGGATGGCGTGCAGTACATTATAACATTACTCGATTATAAAGGCCCCTTCACACTAGGGTCTACTGCAAGCCATTACCACCGTCTGGAAGGGGTATGGCTTATCGTGGTCGATGGTGGCAGACGATAAAATATCCTTAGCGGACTATGGCTTTGGAGGTGATTTTTCTCCAAAGATCAAACGCAGCCAGATGCGCAACTAAAGTGTGCTGTGGTAACTGCATACATAGCGCGTACAGTGATTATTCTGAATTAGTTATTGGAATTTCCAATATGGGTAAACTGCCTGATTTAGACGCCTTCGATAGAGGATAAATCGTAAGTGCGAGACGCATGGGGCCATTCATTTTCCGAAATCGCCAGATAGCTAGGATTCAGTGTCTAGAGTATACCAAGGATACATGAATGGTGGAAAAAAACTAGTGATCGTGCCAACTCCTAAGCACAGTTAGCCTTGACAGTGGTTGGTGAGAGACTGCTCAGGTGTATGTAACCAGCGAAGCCAAACATTAGCTCAAATTACCATCAAGTTGAATGACGGTACCATTCGTACAGTCAATATACAGACTGTGCAACGCTTGCTTTACCGTATGGGTTTCGGGAATTGGCAGTAGGGGCAGCTGGGATCGGATACCGGGTCTGCACCATAACTCCCTACACCGGAATTATCTGGTTGACGACAGGCCTCCCGGTCATTTAGAGGCCGTCTTCTGCGTTTTATACAAAATCTCTACATTAATTTACCGATTTAGATTACTTTTGCCTTATACACACATATACATATACAGGGTGTCCCAAAACGATCACATAAACTCTGCACAGCTAGATTCCTCGTTGGGAGTAGATAAAAACTGCAAAAAGAAGCGTTTTTGTACGATCCATAGTTTACGAGAAAAATAAGAAAAACAAAGTATGACGTCACTTCCGGTGCAAGAAAAAACACTTTATTGAACATATAAACAGCAGTATATGCACGGGCATACTCCCTAACAGTTTGTAAAGCATTTTCATTACATCGGTCGTACATCAGGTACATGTCGCAGTAGTCAGGAACTGAAAACATGGGAACTATAAGAAGACTACCGGTAACTGCAAGATGCAGCCTTTAAAATACCAGTTCAACGGTCGCTTAAAGTCATTCCATGGAGTGAATGCATGCATGACGCTATATGCTCTGCGACCGTTTTAAACATTATCGTCTGGAAAGATATGCAAATGCTGTTGTTATGTCCAATAAAGTGTTTTTTCTTGCACCGGCAGTGAAGTCATCCTTTGTTTTTCGTATTTTTCTCGTAAACTATGGATCGTACAGGAACGCTTCTTTTTGCAGTTTTCATGTACTCCCAATGGAGAATCTAGCAATTCAGAGTTTATGCGGTCGTTTTGGGACACCTTGCATATATGTGTGTATGAGAGAGAGAGAGAGAGAGAGAGAGAGAAACAGAGATTTGCTTATTTAAACTAAACAAATAATATATACATATTAAGATTAATGTTCTAGCATTAAAACGTTGGACACCAGGTAAATTTACCTCAGTGCAGAGACTTATTGTTCAGCCAGAGGGTATCCTTATAATTTGGTATATATATTCATTTCCTTTGAAAAATTGAGGAATTCAAACCATTTTCTTTTGGGGAAATGGCTGATGTATCCTTAATTGACTCATTTCAACACCGCCAGACAGTCGGCAAAGTCGGATGGGCAGAAAGGCAACACATTCTGTTCGATCCAGTTCTTTCCAGTTAAGATTTCCGATCCCGTTCCCAAGACTTACGTAAGTTGGAGAAAATGGTTTTCTACTCTCATTTATTTGCGGCTCTACTTTTGAAGTGTTTTGGAGAACCCTGAACATTAGAATTATTAAGGATTCCGTTACAATGCTTCCTTGAAATTTATTGTATAGATGTCTAAGATACTAGCAAACAAGTTTCCAAATTTCAGTTACATTTAATTAATTTAACTAGCTTCGTCTCTACATCTCTACTTGCGTACAAAGAAACTTAAATTTGGAACTTTAAATATTCATTTTGACCATCTGTAGGGGTATTTTGACTATTTTCGTCTTTGTGTCTGCACGTGCGAAAGTCCATGTATAAGTACGTATGAATCTAGTATTACACAAAAATGAATGGACGTAGAATGTTATATATAACGAAAATTTTAACATAAAGTACATTAATGCTAGTGTTCCACATCGATAACAACACCGATAACAACTGTCATATTCAGATTAAGCTGAAAAAATTCATCTTAAGCAGTAAGAACAACGCTTTTGAGGCTATTTTTAAATAAGCAAGTAAAAAGAAAAATAAATTATTTCTAGTCTATTATTTGTAGAGAATTATTTTGAATTTTTTGTGGTTATATTAGTTTCTGGTAAGGAGTAAAGGAAGCATTATAATCACCAAAAATTTTGGTTTATTACGAAATATGAAGTGATAATTACGAAGTGAACCAGCAGAAATTTTATCCAAAAAAAGCCACCAAATATCTGTAATACATATATCAATATTCCCCCATCTTCGTTTTACAGTAAATCACTAATAAGTAATGATATCGTTACACAAAGTCAATCATCTTGGATTCGACAAATACAGACAGAATCGTCTTTACACATTTCTCAAAAGTAAGACTTTCTTATATTGAACAATATGGCATTCTCATATATGTTTACAGACCATGGATCTTGTTGTTGCTGTTTACAAACCATGGTTCTTGTTGCTGTTGTTTACAGACCGTGGATCTTGTTGTTGTTGTTTACAGACCATGGATCTTGTTCTTGTTGTTTACAGACCATTGATCTTGTCCTGTAATACATATATCAATATTCCCCCATCTTCGTTTTACAGTAAATCACTAATAAGTAATGATATCGTTACACAAAGTCAATCACCTTGGGATTCGACAAATACAGACAGAATCGTCTTACCTAAAGTGACTTTATTTATTGAACAATATGGCACTCATATATGACAGACCATATTTGTTGTTGCTGTTTACAAACCATGGTTCTTGTTGCTGTTGTTTACAGACCGTGGATCTTGTTGTTGTTGTTTTACAGACCATGGATCTTGTTCTTGTTGTTTACAGACCATTGATCTTGTTCTTGTTTTTACAGACTATTGATCTTGTTGTTTTCAATACCACTTGAAGTTGAAGTACTCTTGTTGTTTCCAATACCACCGGCCTATCACGTTGGCCAAATGATACACGAATTAAGGCGAAGGGGTGCAACTTTCGTTTGACTAACAGCACTAGGTAAAAATACTCTTACCTTTGGTGGATCCCCGTAATTTAGAAACAGGGACTAAGCAGAAAACATCCAGGCTTTGCTTGTCATTCTCAGAGGTATCGTTTGAGAACTTGGAGGACATTGTGACCACTATAGTTTTTTGATTTTGATTTTGTTTTAAAATGCTAATATTGTAATGTAAATGTCAATATTGTAAATATTTGGTGCTGCTTGCAGTGGCGCAATGTATGTTGAGAGTCTGTGTAGAGAGCGTCGAGTAAGGACGCATCTGCCGCGTAGGGCAGCTCATTCGTTAAATAAAGTTTTGTTATTGTTTTGTTTTTAAGACTTTGCAGTCTTACGAACCAGCCACGACAACCACGAACCTATTTTACGTGCCCCAGTCACCATTAATGAACACGGTGGATCTTATGTTGCCCCGAGCCTCGAACCTGCAACTCTCCAATTACGACATCGTAACCTTTCCCGACTGAGCTCCCACAGATCTTTACATGTGTAATTTGCTCGTTTCACTTTTGATAACAATCGCAACCCTCTTCCTCTCCTTCAAGTGTTACAATCTGCTAATTTGAATCCTTTTTATTTTAACCAAAGTGTATGATATCACACTTTTTGTTCCCTCTTCCCCCTTGTCCTGAACTGTCACAATTTCCCAAACCCCCTCCTTATTCTCCAAGCATGATAATCTGCTAATTTGTATCTTTTTTGTTACATGTCCTCCCCCTTGTCCTGAATTGTCACAATTCCACAAACCCACTTCCTATTCTCCAAGGGTGATATAATTTGTTGGCATTCTCTAATCGACCATCATTCGCTTTGAGATTTATTGGTCGATCGCGGCCGTATTCCAGTTCGGCGGGCAGGCCGAACAAGTTCAGTGGGCACGCCAAGCGTGGGCGATGTCGCCAAATTCTAGAATCCAGTTTTCTGTCAATCCTTGATCTTTTCTTATATTCTATATATATATATATTTTAAATTTGTATCCATCTTAACAAAATTTCAACCCTTTTTTTGTTCAAAGTAAGCTTTGAAATTGGGTATAAACGTAATACAAAAAGAACAAATTGTAAACATCAGTTGGCGACAATTTGGCTATGACTTGTACAAAAATAGAGCCAAAAACATAACGGCCGGCCCCCGGAACTGGGATTCTCAATCTGCTTGTTGGCCATCCCCCAGTCATATAAAGAAACCTTTTCATAAAAGTATCACTTGAAAATCTTCAAAGATACCACACATATATCGATAGTTTATTGATCAATATTTTAGAGGAACATTTCTTACTTTTTTTCACCAGTTCCGTTTCAAAGAAAGCAGTTCACTAGCTCATAAATACACGTTATTAATCTCATTTCCGTTAATTCATATTTATAGCTATGAGTGTTAGAGAACTAGGCACGGCTTCCTGCTTCCTACGCTATACTAATACCCAGTTTCATTTTGCGAGCAGTTTAGAATCTTTTCAGAAGATAATAGTTTCGTCATCGGAGAAAATCCATAGCAATTTGTAACACGAAACAAAAATCAAATGCAAGGCATGGTTTGGATTACTTATCCAGCCTTCAGTGCAGGTCTCACCAAAGACGTTTAACTTTTAATCGCGATTAATCTCTGTTTGTGTGGAGAATAGGGTCCCACCATTGGTTGACGTCAAAGGTTAATCTCGGTTAATCATTGAATAACTTTGATGAGACCTGACCTTAGTTTAAATATTTAGGGTTCCGAAATGAATGGTTATGTTTATTTCAAAATTTCGTTTAGTTTCTAGAACTTGGGGTATCCCTTATATAATAATAGCCTAAGTTATCTGTCTATCTGTCCTCGAATTTATGAAGCGGTTGGACCTGGAATGGATAACTTCGTCCGTATTGGATTCTTGATGAATTAGGCCTAGCAAAATTCAAAGAGAGTAAAGTTTATCTTTTCCTAAACTATAGATCCGATTCTAAAATGAATTAGTATAAATATGATTCATATCACAGCAAAAAAAAAAATAAATAAATAAATAAAAAAAAATACTGTCGTTTTTAAGACGTTCGAAAACCACCTCTTCCCAATTTCCGAACGTTTAATGTCATTATTTCAAGCCCTGGTTAAGAGCAAACAATGAAATATATCAATTTATCACATAAATAGGCAAAAATAACATTTTTTATCTCGCATTATGACGTCATGATTTAACCATCTAATTTAATGATTTGTTATTTTAAATTATTTAAATATCGTCTGCATTATTTTCATACGTTTTACGTTATGATTTAAGCTAAAGTAATAAAAATTCCATCCTATCGAAAATTTTATATCTGACACAGAACTGATTACTTTCAATTTCTTAAACTGAGGTCATGCTCTGTTTAAAGTGTTGAGTTTCTATACGAAAGCTGTTATTTATAGGTTCAATCCTCTGCGTTCACAACGGTTCTCAAACTTTATTGTTCCTCCTAAGCAAAACCGCATATCAATTTTTGCCTCCGGAATAATAACAGTAATAATAAACTCTATCCCGAAAATATCAGTTCAAGCCTGCCCGATAAACAACGTGGAAATAAATTGCATGTTTCTTACGTAAGTAATGGGATGGGATCGGATATGCAGTCTTGTTCTGAACTGAACTCATCTGGCTGGGAGAGAAACCGACAAAATCCGGTCTTTGAGACTCTCCGGTTTAAAATCGGCACACTGGCGCCAGGAAAAAGGGAGAATTATGAGAAACATTTCTATGCGTTTAGAGCCCTTCCTTTTGACTAACTACCGAATATTTGCATGAAATGAATATTAGGATAAAGCTAAGATACTCTCAATGAATTAATAAAGCTAAGACAATCACAATGAATTAATAAAGCAGATATTCTCAATGAATTAATAAAGCTAAGATACTGTCAATGAATTAATAAAGCTAAGACAATCTCAATTAATTAATAAAGTAGATATTCTCAATGAATTAATAAAGCTGATACTCTCAACGAATTAATAAAACTAAGATACTCTCAATGAATTAATAAAGCTAAGATACTCTCAATGAATTAATAAAGCTAAGATACTCTCAATGAATTAATAAAGCTAAGATACTCTCAATGAATTAATAAAGCTAAGATACTCTCAATGAATTAATAAAGCTAAGATACTCTCAATGAATTAATAAAGCTAAGATACTCTCAATGAATTAATAAAGTAGATAATCTCAATGAATTAATAAAGCTAAGATACTCTCAATGAATTAATAAAGCTAAGATACTCTCAATGAATTAATAAAGCTAAGATACTCTCAATGAATTAATAAAGCTAAGATACTCTCTATGAATTAATAAATCTGAGATACTCTCAATGAATTAATAAAGCTAAGATAATCTCAATGAATTAATAAAGCCAAGATACTCTCAATGAATTAATAAAGCTAAGATAATCTCAATGAATTAATAAAGCCAAGATACTCTCAATGAATTAATAAAGCTAAGACATTTTCAATGAATTAATAAAGCTAAGATACTCTCAATGAATTAATAAAGCTAAGATACTCTCAATGAATTAATAAAGCTGATACTCTCAATGAATTAATAAAACTAAGATACTCTCAATGAATTAATAAAGCTAAGATACTCTCAATGAATTAATAAAACTAAGATACTCTCAATGAATTAATAAAGCTAAGATACTCTCAATGAATTAATAAAGCTAAGATACTCTCAATGAATTAATAAAGCTAAGATACTCTCTATGAATTAATAAATCTGAGATACTCTCAATGAATTAATAAAGCTAAGATAATATCAATGAATTATTAAAGCTAAGAAACTCTCAATGAATTAATAAAGCTAAGATACTTTCAATTAATTAATAAAGCTAAGATACTCTCAATGAATTAATAAAGCTAAGATACTCTCAATGAATTAATAAAGCTAAGATACTCTCAATGAACTAATAAAGCTAAGATACTCTCAATGAATTAATAAAGCTAAGATACTCTCAATGAATTAATAAAGCTAAGATACTCTCAATGAATTAATAAAGATGGTACTCTCAATGAATTAATAAAACTAAGATACTCTCAATGAATTAATAAAGCTAAGATACTCTCAATGAATTAATAAAGCTAAGATACTCTCAATGAATTAATAAAGCTAAGATACTCTCAATGAATTAATAAAGCTAAGATACTCTCAATGCATTAATAAAGCTAAGATACTCTCAATGAATTAATAAAGTTAAGATACTCTTAATGAATTAATAAAGCTGATAATCTCAATGAGTTAATGAAACATAATAAATATTTCAAAATAGTTTTTAAATTGAAAAAAGTTCCGAAGTCTAAAACTATACGAAACTCCTATATAATAATAGCCTAAGTTATTTGTCTGTCTGTCGAAGAAGTTATGAAGCGGTTGGACCTGGAATAGATAGAAGCATCCATATTTGATTCTTCATGAGTTAGGGTTAGCAAAATTCAAAGCGAGTTCGAAAACATTCGAAACCCACCCCTTCCCCCCTTTTCGAGCGTTTAGTGTCTTTATTTTAAGCCCTACTTTTCTCTGTTAAGAGCAGGCGATTCAATTCATCAATTTATCAAATTATAAATAGAGGAAAATAACATTTTTCTAGCATTATGGCGTCATTCCTTTAACCCTCTCTTTTAATCATTTCTTATTTTAAATTATTTAAATATCATCTGCATTATTTTCATACGTTTCATTACTGAACGAACTCACGATATTACGTAGATAATTTTCTTTTATATTTGGCTTAAATAATAGATTAGGTACATATGCGATAATTTTAAATTTAATCATCGATTATTTTTTGTTGCAATGAAAATTTTATCACCAGTATTAACAACAAATTCTTTTTATAAAAGTCTAGAAATCTTTTTCACGCACGAATAAATATCTAGCGTTTAAGTTACATATCTTTGAAAATTAAGAAATTTGTTTTTTTGTGTGTTTGTTTTTTATACATAACCACACGGTTTGCAATCGTTTCGCTAAATTTTGGACATCATTCATATATACCGCTAAATAATTACTGTCAGTATGAAAACCTCCGCTGTCCACCCTATCACGTACTATGACAAGATAAATTAAAGTTGGCAACTAATAAGCGGTCAGTAAAGATAAAAAAATTATTGAGCCCGTACAAGATAATTCTCAGCCAAAAAACAAACCATTTTTTTACCTGCCCCATAAGCAACTTTATAATTCTAGAAAATTAAAAATTTTACTGATCCCGTCATATGACAGGCTATATGCTAGTTATAAATAATGCGTAACTTCCTTCTTCTTCTTCAATCGGACGAAAGTCCGGGGTGAGCCATGGCCAAGAATTTTCTTCCAGACTTCTCTTTTCTTGACCATGATCTTCCAACTCAAAACTCTTGTCGTTGTTTCTGAAGCCACTTAGTCAAACCAACACGTCAATCCCACATTGGCATGGATGTTCGTAGCCGTTCGGAATCGGCTTTAAGCAGTAGGTCCCGGTCTCATTAGCCCTCGTGTTGCAAAAAGTAGACTGTAGCGCTCCAAACCAACACGATTGAACCATACGCTACTTGTATTAAGACAAATGGGTGCGTCTTTCGTTTCAACGAGCACCGCTATGGTGAAAATACGTCTTATGCTCAAGCACATCCTCATACTTTAGAACAGGGCTTCGAACCATAATTTTTTTTGTTCCGGTTTTCGTTCCGGTTCAACTAAAAAATTAATAACGGTTCAGTTCCGGTTTTCGCTCTGCCAAAAATAACGGTTTTCGGTTCAGTTCCGGTTTTCGCTCCGCCAAAAATAACTGTTTTCGTTTCAGTTCCAAATGAATAATTTCATTTTATGTATATGCTTATTTGTACTAAAAATATAATTCTATCATAAACAAAAAATGTAATTCTATCAAAATTTAGAAGATTTTATTCTTTTTTTAATTGGTACACTATGTGAATTGATACAAACAGCAGGTACGATAAGAGCGGCGAGCATTGGCATTGTTATCCATTATCAAAATCGCATTTGACAACTAGGTTCATGATTACCCACATTCGTCGTTTGACTCTCACATCGTGCACTTGGCCTTGCAATAATTATGTAAAAAATATATTATTTATTTAACATATGAAAATTGCTTCTAATTATTAATATATCTTCTAACGTGGTTTCACTGATATTACTTCTGTTGTCTCGGAGAATAAATTTCAAACCTGAAAACGCTCTTTCAACACTAACTTGTGTAGCTGGAGCTGCCAAAACCACCATTGCAATCTTATACAAGTGCGGATATGTAATTATAAAGTTGACGTTAAATTAGAAAATATTGATAAGTTGGTAACAGTAACAAAATGACTGAAAGATATATCGAACCGAAATAAACCGATATTTTTTTTCGGTTCAGTTCCGGTTTTCGTTCCGACCAAAATAACGGTTTTTTCCGGTTTTCGGTTTTCGGTTCAGTTCCGGTTCGAAGCCCTGCTTTAGAAGCAGGGACCAAGCAGAAGACCCTTAGGCTTGGCCTGCCACCTCCAGAGGTGTTGATGGAGAACTTGGAGAACATTGTGACCACGAACATATTTTACGTGCCCCTCAAAACTCTTTAATTGGAGAGATCTTTTTTTAGGCAGTCGACCCATCAAAGGTTGGGTTGGCCACTAGTTCGTGCTCCAGGGGGCTTAACCAAAAATATTTTCTGTGTAGAACGTTCATTGTTCTTCCTAATAATGTGGCCATCAAATTTGATTCTTTCGATTTTAATATATTCGATGATGGTAGGTTCTTTCAGTGCACGATAAAGTTCCACATTTCAGCGTCTATGTTAAATGCCATCAACTTGTGTTTGTCTAAATATAGCTCTTAGTATCCGCCAATCAAAGTCTACAAGAGAATTTTCCTCTTTTTGTGCCATTGTCCCAGTTTCTGATGAGTATGTGAGTTTGTGTCTGATTAGGTGTTTTATAAAATAATAGTTCAATTTTCCTTTTAATTAAGCTTGATTTGAGATATATCTGTAATGCGTAACAATAGTTCATTTCTTATTATCATGTTTAAAATTACCGTGGGTATAACTAACTTATAACCTAGGATTAACTTCAGGAAACTCTAGAACAAAACTATGAATTCACGTGCCTAGAGAGCCATTTTTAGTAGATTTTTATAATTTTTTGTAGAGAGTGTTCAGATAATTGAGTTTATTAGTCTATGATGTGCCATACGCTATAATGACCAAGCAATAGGGATAACTTTACTCTTTCAGGTTTAGTTTGTTTTAGTTTTGAGCGCTACAGTCTACTTTTTAAAACACGAAGACTAATGAGACCTTATTCTTTAAGGAGAAAATAAATTAATCCTTTCAGGTTTAGTTTGGTTTAGTTTGAGGCTCTACAGTCTACTTTTTGCAACACAAGGGCTAATGATACCTTATTCTTTTAGGAGAAAATAACTTCATTCTTTCAGGTTTGAATTTGGTTTAGTTCGGAGAGCCACAGTCTATTTTTTGCAACACGAGGGCTAATGAGATCTTGTTTTCAGGAGAAATAAGCATGCTCACACTTTCCAAAGTAATAAGAAGAAATATAAACTTTAATTGAAAATTCCTGCTAGTTAATGACAATTATTTTCATAACACAGAAAATTTGCCTTGCTATGAACAAATATTTTTCATTTAACCTATTTGCATCATAAGAGCATATATGTGCAGAATCTACTGGTTATATAACCAGTGTTATAAAATATATATATATATATATTTGTTATAAAGAAAAGAAATATTTAATAAAATTTGTTAATTGTTAATATACATTATAATAAATATTACAACAGCAATCAAATGAAAATACTATTTGCAGTAAACAGATATTATAGAAAATTATATTTTTATCACATGGCTTTCATACTAATACTTTTATTTAAAAAAAAAAAAAAAAGATAATTGTGAGCAGGAAAAGGCAAGGAAAAAATTGTTTTAAAATTTTTATTTCCACATTGAAAAGAAGTTTTAAAACGCTTTAAAGCATTTTTCTACAATTCAAGTTTTTATTCTTCAGAATATCATAAGAATATTTGATTTTATTTAATTTCTATAATTCTTCAGAAAATCTTGTAAGTATTAGAATATATCCAATTATCTCAAAATTTTCTCAAAAAAGAAATCTTAAGAATATCTTAAGTTATTTGGCCCACATAAGCCTACATTTAGAGAAAATTTTCAGATTATATTCTTAAGATTTTCTGCAGATTATTTTCTTAAGATTTTCTGCAGATTATATTCTTAAGAAAATCTTAAGATTTTAGGCTTAAGATGTGGGCCAAATAACTTAAGATTTTCTTAAGATTTTTTTTTGAGAAAATCTTGAGATTTTTTCTAGTAGGGATTATTTCAAAAGTGCAAACATGCCCGAAATTTTTAGGCAGTTTTAAGTATTTCTAACAAGAAAAATTATTACTTTATGATTAAGTTTTAAAACAGATTCATTTTGAAGCAATAAAAATAATTTTTGCTTACAACAAACATTTTCCATTTTTTTGGTATGATACAAATAGTTTAACTCAGAAACGGGAAATATTGATATGGTAGTTTTCTACAGTCTTTCGAAAGAACTTTCATTTTTAAATGTATAGATAACAGGTTTTATAAAAAAAACATAGAAATTAAATATAATATACAGAGAAGTTTTGATGAAATATTGTTAGGATTACTTGGACTTAACCATCGGTTAAGTATTGGTCTGTTAATTATATCCAATTTTCGACGCTTTGAGATTGTAAACGGCCTTTAACTGTACTAGTCATCATTTGTAATGATCTTTTCGTTATTTAGTTAGTGTGTGTGTATTTTAAGTCTTTTGTATGAATTTTATTTTCAACTTTATGCAAATTTACACGTATCTGGTCAGCACAGTAGTATATAAACAATAATTGTAGTTTCTGTTGGCTGACTCTGATTCTTGATTTGATTTCCTGTGTGGGTGTCACGATAGTCTTTTTATTTTATTTTATTCCTTGTGGAACAATTTATAATGTTACTATTTTTTAATGCATGTTAAATAAACGGCATGTTTATTTAATGGTTGCTTTCTTCACTCACCATACTTTGCCACACTGCGTTAAATTTCATATGAGAATGACAAATATACTAGTTATCTTTGTGGAAGTGTACTGATTTGCTTTCCCACGATGAACAGCACGTGCACACAGAGATGTGGACTAAATTTCTTAGAAGAATGTAGACGAAGCCAACCAAACCATAGTATCCTAAATATTTTCTGTTTCATCACATGGTTTTTAATACATTTTTTGGAGAATTCTTAAAATTCCAGTTGACCAAACGAATTTTATTCTCAATATAGGTTAACATATAAGGACTGTCATAAAAAAGAATCTAATACGCCAGAGAGAGAACCACCTTAATAAAAGGCCGAAACGGCAATACAAGAGTTACCAATCTTTTCTTTTAAATAGAAATTACAGTACTCACCTCCCATATTGCTTTGAAATCTTTTTGTTCTATCCTGAGTAGTTCGCAATGCTCATTGGTCACTACTGTAGCACTATGGGGACTGTTGTCTAGTATAGATTCGCCGAATGCCGTTCCAATGCCCAGCGTACACAGGGTAACAGTATCCTGAAAAGAAAAATTGTAAAACACACTTTAGTTACTACTAATAACTGCTAAATAGAAAAACTTTTCTAATCCCCTATATAATAATAACCTAAGTTATCTGTCCGTCTGTCCTCGAATATATGAAGCGGTTGGAATGGAATGGATAGAGGCATCCATATTGGATTCTTGATGAGTTAGGGTTAGCAAAATTCAAAGCTAGTAAAGCGTTCGAAATCCACCCCTTCCCCCTTTTCGAGCGTTTGATGTCATTATTTCCAGAGCTATTTTCCCCGGTTAAGAGCAGGCGATTAAATTTATCACATAA
>CM063500.1:43846572-43849072 GCA_032207245.1 Pardosa pseudoannulata
CTTTAATGATTACATAATTATGGATAGTTAGAAGAAATTTTGCATTTTACTTGTTCTATTGCAGTTTTCACTAAAATATGGTATTTTTAGTAATTAAACCGATTATTAAATAATAATCGGTTTTATTACTGAATATTTCATATTAAAAAAAAACAACAGTAAATAATGAATTATAACAATTTTTAAAAAGAATATATATATATTATATATATATATATATATATATATATATATATATATATATATATATATATATATATATATATATATATATATATATATATATATATATATATATATATATATATATATATATATATATATATATATATATAAATATATATTATATATATATATATATATTATATATATTTATATATATATATATATATATATAAATAAAGTTTTTTTTCTTCTGTCAATACATAAAATGCCTGAATAGTTTTATTGAGAGCAAATAAAATAAAGAAAACTAATTAAACTTTTTATTGTATAGAAATATATTAATCCTATAACCTAAATATATTTATAAATAGTTCAAGGCTTCAGTGAAATGCATAAAAATAAATAAATAAAAATAATTAAAAATCTCTTAATTTCATTATCATTAACCCTTCTACTTTCTTTTCCAAATTAAAAGTAAATTATATGGTTTTTTAAACAATTAATTGGCTGTCAATTGTTTAAGAACTGAATCAGTATCTACATTGAAACTTTTTATATATGGTATGAAAATGTTTAGATCAGTAAAGAAAAATATCATATGTCTGGTGTATCATTTAAAGTAAAATACGGGGTGATAGAAAAACATTTAATGAATCATATTAAAAATTTGTATATTTTTTGCCAGCCCCCCCCCAAAAAAAAAGTGGTTGAAGGGGAGAAATGTATAACGAAAAAATATATGGTACAAACGTCATCTATTAACACTATTTTGAACTGTTACAAAAATGTACGATAATTTATAAGCCAATGCCATAATTTTAGGACCTAGAATCCATAATTTTGACTTTGAAGGTTGGCAACACTGGTCTCACTGGACATCGTGTTGCAAAACGGTAGACCGTAGTTCTCCAAGCCAAATCAAACGAAATCATACCAAACCCTATATGTGTTTATCAAACTATTTTCAAAACTAAGAAATAGGAAAATAAATATTAATAGTTTTCGAAAGCTCAGATTTTTAATTTTACTTTTGATAAAGAAGAAAATGAACCATATACAAGGAAATAAATCAAGTAGCTATTTTAACATAATTTTTATCATTATTTGAAATCATAAAATGTTGTAAAAAGCAAATAAATGAAAATGCGATATAATTTTTACTCGAATTACCTGTGTTATTGTAACAGCAAAGTTATATCTTAAATATGTATTGATTTATTAGTTAAAATATTGCAAAGTTCAAATTTGGTACAGATAGAGATTTTAAGTGTTCTTACGAATTTCCTACCTGTTGTATTAGCTTTTTCTTTTTAGCGACTAGTTCATTTTATTCTCGCAAAAAGTCATTTAATAAGAAAGAAAATTTGTAGGCACTGACATCACTTTCGTTTGAATAAAACTTTTTAACAAAACATAAAAAAGCAAGAATTCCCTCCCCCCTCAAATTTCTAAATGCTTATTAGATGCTTTATAGATGCTCATTAGATTTTTTTTCTCGCAAAAGGATTTTATAGGAAAGAAAATTTGTAGGCACAGATATCACTTTCGTGTGAATAGACTTTTTAACAAAACATTAAAAAGTAAGAATTCCCCCCGATTGTTTAAATGAAATAAAAGAGACATCAAGTTACTTGTATCCTACAGTTGAAATTGTAGTGCAGTGCTCATTGGTCGTCAGAGTTAGTCACGCCCTCATTTGGAAGACCGTAGTACGTATTCTAAACTTGGTGTTGATAGAGATTTTAAGTGGTCCTTAGGACTTTCCTAACTGTTATTTTAATCAAGTAGCTTTTTTGTTTTTCCCCAAAAATTATTTAATAGGAAAGAAAATTTGTAAGCACCGATATAATTTTTTTTAAACAATTATTTTAACAAAACATGAAAAAGCAAGAATTTTATCTCTCCCCCCGCCCCAAGAAATTTCAGAATATTTATTAAAAACGTTTTATATGCAAAATAAATGAGACAGCCATTCACTTGCATAGTACGGTTAAAATTGTAGTGCAGTGCTCATTAGTCGTCAGAGTTGGCCACTCCCTAGGTTGCAAGACTCTTGTACGTATTTCGAATTTAGTATAGATAGAGATTTTGAGTGTTCTTCGGACTTTACCTGTTATATTAATATTTTCTTTAAAGCATGTAGCTCTTTGGTTTTCTCACCAAAAATTATTTATTAGGAAAGAAAATTTGTAGGCACCAATAACACTTTCTTTTGAAATTTATTTTTTTATCAAAACATGAAAAAGCAAGAATTTCTTCTCCCCTCCTTACAAATTTCAGAATGTTTTTAGAGTAGTCTTACATGTGAAATAAAAGAGACAGTGAGTCAATTGTT
>CM063500.1:43854072-43859072 GCA_032207245.1 Pardosa pseudoannulata
GGATATTAAGGCCAATTCCTTTGTAGATTTATGTAGATATGTAGTATATGTGTGAGTTATGATTAATTAATGCAGGATGTTACCATGTCATTTTGTAAAGATATTCACAATATCTTTATAATGAAAATAGAGCAGTTTCGAGTGCTCGAGCAAGTACGAAGATAAAAATTTTGATTAAGTTTCAAGAAGTATTTCTGCAGTTATTAAAATATTGGAATGAAAAACAATGAAAAATAAGATTCTGATATGTTTCACTACTTCAAATACAGCTGTGTTAGGATACTGAGACCCTTTCTTTTGTAGATTCCTGTACATATGTAGTATATATGTGAATAATGATAAAGGCAGGTACCTCAGATACAACTGTGTTAGGATATTGAGGCCATATGCCTCAATATCCCAACGAATTTGCAGATTTATGTACATATGTAGTATTTGTGGGACTTATGATTAATGCAGGATGTTACCATGTCATTTTGTAAAGATATTCACAATATCTTTATGATGAAATTAGAGCAGTTTCGAGTACTAGACAAAGAACGGAGCTAAAAATTTTGTTTAAGTTTGAAGGAGGATTAAAAAATTGGAATGAAAAACACTGAAAAATAAGAAAATTAATATGCTTCATTACCTCATCTAACTGAGAAAAATATATAAATTTATGTATATATGTGTAATAATAAAATTCATTTTTCCTGTGCATTGTGACGTACTATAACTTCTAGAATAAACTAGAAGTAATTAAAGTGAAGTGATTGGTTACCGGAAGGACATCATTCTTGCAGCCACGACCCTTACAGTAGTTAATAAAAAGGTCTAGAACACATATTTCGAGACTTTTCCTTTGAGAACGCGATGTAATATATCATTAAATTTTCCTGTTTTGGGTTCTTTTTTCCTACGGGGTTTTGTGTTATCTAGTGTTCTAAATAGATGTTTTTGCATGTCTGCATTAATATACTGGATGCAGATTGTTGATCAATAAATACTTGCTGATATTTTCTCTTATTTTCAAAAAGATTATTTATGAATAATTTAAAAATATGTATCAAGGTTTTGAAATGACTATTTAAGAGTGGCGGTAGATTTGTGATCAATAAATATTTGCTGATACTTTCTCTTATTTTCAAAAAGATTATTTATGAATAATTTAACGAAATATGTATCAAGGTTTTGAAATGACTATTTAAGAGTGGCGGTAGATTTGTGATCAATAAATATTTGCTGATATTTTCTCTTATTTTCAAAGATTATTTATGAATAATTAAAAAATATGTATCAAGGTTTAGAAATGACTATTTAAGAGTGGCGGTAGATTTGAGATCAATAAATATTTGCAGATACTTTCTCTTATTTTCAAAAAGATTATTTATGAGTAATCTAACAAAATATGTATCAAGGTTTTGAAATGACTATTTAAGAGTGGAGGCAGATTTGTGATCAATAAATATTTGCTGATACTTTCTCTTATTTTCAAAGAGATTATTTATGAATAGTTGAAAAAAATATGTATATCAAGGTTTTGAAATGACAATTTAAGAGTGGGGGCAGATTTGTGATCAATAAATATTTGCTGATACTTTCTCTTATTTCGAAAAAGATTATTTATGCTTAATTTGAAAAAATATATATATCAAGGTTATGAAATGATTATTTAAAATTGGCAGTAGATTTGTGAACACTAAATATTTGCTGATACTTTCTCTTATTTTCAAAAAGATTATTTATGAATAATTTAACAAGATATGCATCAAGGTTTTGAAATGACTATTTGAGAGTTGCGGCAAATTTGTGATCAATAAATACTTGCTGATACTTTCTCTTATTTCCAAAAAAATATTTATGAATATTTAAAAAAAATATGTATCAAGGTTTTGAAATGAATATTTAAGAGTGGCGGCAGATTTGTGATAAAAAATACTTGGTGATACTTTCTCTTATTTTCAATAAGATTATTTATGAATAATTTTAAAAAGTATATATCTATATATCAAGGTTCTGAAATGACTATTTAAGAGTGGAGGTAGATTTGAGATCAATAAATATTTGCTGATACTTTCTTTTATTTACAAAAAGAGTATTTAAGGATAATTTTGCTAAAAATATGTATCAAGTAATTATGAAATGTCTATTTAAGACAAGTAATAGATCTGTGATCTACAAATATTTGCTGATACATTCTCCTATTTTTAAAAAGAGTATTTACAAATAATTTTAAGAAAAGATATGTATCGAAGATTATGTAATGACTATTTAAGAGTATTAGCAGGTGTGTGATCCATAATTATTTGCTACTTTCTCTTATACTCAAAAAGAATAATTACAAATTTTTCAAAGTTGAATTTAAAAGATATTCATATAACATCAGTAAATTATTTCGTTTATTATAATTTATAAAATAAGAACATTTCAAGGAAATAATTATGTATACAATTATGCATATCTATATCAGTATAAAAATATGTATAATAATTATCCCTAGTTATATTTATCCGCTATTTATGTGATGACAGATAAATATAAATCCCTTTCTAAATACTATTAATGCCGATGATTTGTCAAAAATAAAAAGTAAACTGACAGATTGCTTTAAGCCTATATATCAACTTTCGTAGTTAACGATATAAAAAAAGAGGAATTTGACTTCAAATTATCCGGTAGAAAATAATGTTAATTATTCCATTATCTGCTAATGGCATCAGTGGAAAATTATAATGTATGCCTTCCATATGATCGTTGCAGTGCTCCATTGTAATCATTCATGTGGACTTCCGGTGTCAATCGGCTAATAAGAATAATTATTAAAACAATTAAGAGCACATATACCTTTCAACGTAACGCCAGTCTCTGGTCACGATATGATCTGGTATTAGGAGTAGAGTGGGGATTGATTGTTTGGCAGAAAAAAATAAAAGTTTCACTTATTATAAACATTTATACAAATGCAAATATTGTGAAACCATGAATTTAAAATCTTTACATGTGGCTTATATTTCAGAAAAATGTATTAACAAGTTAAAAAAATTCCCATAACGTATGGAGACTTAAGCCAATGGAGACTTTTTGCTGTCTCCATTTGAGAGAATAATTACATGATTAAACTAAGGAGTCCGAAAATAATCATAGCAGAGTTTCACTTATTAACTTTTATGCAATTGTGAATATTGTGCAAGCATGAATTTAAAACTTTTACTTGTGGCTTTTATTTCAGAAATATGTATTACAAGTTGAAAAATTTCCCATAACGTATGGAGACTTAATTTGTTTGCTGTCTCCATTTGAGAGAAAAATCTCATGATTAAACTAAGGAGTCAGAAAATAATCATAGCAGAGTTTCATTTATTAACTTCTATGCAATTGTAAATATTGTGAAAGCATGAATATAAAACTTTTACATGTGGCTTATAATTTAGAAATATGTGTTACAAGTTGAAACATTTCCCATAACGTATGGAGAATTAAACTTTTTGCTGTCTAAATTTGAGAGACTAATAATATGATTATATTAAGGAGTCATGCTGTTAAATCGATAAAAAATTGGATTTTTCAGAAAAAAATACACCCGAAAAAGAATTATATTCTGAACATTTTAAAACAATTTGCTTAAAAAATTTACTGTATTGAGAGGAGTTATGAATAAAAAGGTATCATATGTTTCTATAAGCAAATTTAAACTTACAAAATTTTAACTTGACTTTTCTCAAATTGTTTTTTTTTCTCGTGCAACAAGCATGTTATCTCAAAAAATGTTTAATAATTTTTCATGAAATTTTTGCAGGTTGTATACAATATAAATTTCATTCTATTGAATCTAAATTTTCTTATATATTTCAAAAAAAAATTTTCTCAATGTTAAGTCTCAATTTAGTTTTTAACGAAAAAAATTCACTGTTTTAAATATTTTTAAAAAATATTTAAAATATATCTTAAATATATACAAATTTAGGTTCTAATTTATTTTGAGATATTGTAGTATGTTTTAAAACAATAAGTTTATCTTTTTTTAGTGATTATAAATATTTTTAGTGATCATACACGTTAGACTTGATATCATGTTTGCTGACAACCAAGTGTCTCTTATTTAAAACTTTCTAAGAAAAATATTTTGTATGCTTCAAAAATGAATGAGATATGTGTGTAAAGATAATAATTTGTTCTAACTATGTTAAAAAATATGTTTGTAAAACTGGTAGTTTTTAAGGTATGAGAAGTCGAAAAGATAATTTTTTAAAACATTTTTCGACTTATAAGAGTAGTATGATCCTTTACGTATAAAGCTTTAAGTTTCATAGGTATAATGGACAGATACTCTTATAACTATATTTAAGAAGCTACACCTAATTAATTTCAGCTTAAAATATAGTTTATTGTGCATCACATGATATATAAGCGTTTAAAGCATTAGATTTGTAATACCATATGTGATGCATAGGGCAGGAAAAAGGGTTAAAAGTGCATTTTAGCTATATCATTAAGGTATCTTTCATTTCTATACATTTAATTTACATTTGCATACGCTGTAGAGTCAATAAGTTTCCGGAATGGTCGCCTATATTCAGGCAGGTGTTAGTTGGAGGGAAATATCTCTTTTGGAGGTTGGCAACACTTATAAAGAAAACACACAGCCATCTAGAATTCATTTCCGGTATTGTCGGCGTTAGCTGTAGATCATTTCTGACAAAGCGAATTTTTCATTAGTAAGATTTTGAATTGTCGTCTTTAGAGCAGAGTGAAAACGTCAAATTCTGCGTTTTGAACAAAAAAAATCACCTTCTGAGATGCTCAAGATGCTGAAGAAAGCATGCGGAAACGATGCCATGAAAAAATTGCTGTGGTCGAGTGGCATAAGCGTATTCGTGGAGGTCATATAAACATTCAAGATGACATTCGGATTGAACACCATTTTTTTCCAAACCTGATGAAAATGCTGAGCGAGTTCAAGAAATTGGTCTTGCGGACACAGGAATAACCATTAATGCTAATGCCTCTGAAAGCTGAAT
>CM063500.1:43869072-43874072 GCA_032207245.1 Pardosa pseudoannulata
TTTTTTTCAAATCTCTTATTTTTATACGTTTTATTACTGAACATGGATATTACGTGAATAATTTTGTTTTCTATTTGTCTTAAATAATAGATTAGGTATATATGTGATCATTTAAAATTTAATAATCGATTATGTTTTGTTGCAATGAATATTTTATCCCAGGTACTAACAAGAAATTCTATCTACTTCCAGGGTGTAGTATAAATGATATTTTTATTTATTTACTTTCATTAATTACTGTGGAAAAAATGGGGAAGAACTTAACTATAATTTCGACGTAGCTAAGAAAACTTTGAACTATGTGAATTCAACGTGATTCTAAATTGCATTCCCAGTATCGGGAGACTTTAGAGGAGTATGAAGATAAATTATTGAGCATGAGCCAGATAATTCTCAGCCGAAAAACAAACCATTTTTTTTACCTTCTCATAGAGTACTTTACAATTCTAGAGAATTAAAACTTTTACTGATCCCGTCATCTGACGGGCTATAGCAGAGGTGGGCAAAAGCCTACCCGCGGGCTGGATCCGGCCTTTTTGCTTACTTTATCCTGCCCGTTGATAAATCCTGCATACATTTTTAATCTCTTATATGCGATTTGGTTGAAATCAATAGTATTTGCTTGCGTAGTGTACATATAAATAATGAAAAATATATAAATAATAGAGAGTATTATAATTTTAACAGCTGTCTTTTCTTTTTATAATTTTATTTACTACTATATTTACAAAATGTAATTTAAATATGAAAATGTAATAATTATGATCAAAATAAAAAAATTTGTATCGTTAAGATATAAATAAATATCAAAATAAAATCTTTCATCAACTGATTTATTTAAAGACCATTAATTTAATATAATGGACCATATTTCTTTAAAAATGACATGCCATATTTTACTGGGCACAAATTGTTCGCATATACACCTAAGTAAAACAATTTATTATTACTATTATCTTTTATAAACTGCCAAATTTCTCTGTCAAAATGCTTTAAAATGATGCATAGTGTTTTTGTCAAAAACATTTCTTGGGTAGGGAGGAAACTCCACCCAAAACTTTTATTGCTATATCCAAATATATAGGCCTTATGCAACACACTACATACCTTCATCTAATGGGATAATTCTCTCGTTCTGTCACATGACTATCAAAACCGAAAACATAACTACACCACTGTCATAATTTAAAAACTTGATCAACTTCAATTTTTACTGTTATATGTATATATATATACACACACACACACACACACATATATATATATATATATATATATATATATATATAATATATATATATATATATATACATATATATATATATACATATATATATAACATATATATATACATATATATATATATATATATATATATATATATATATATATACATACATATATATATACATACATATATATATACATATATATATATATATATATATATATATATATACAATATATATATATACATATATATATATATATATATATATATAATATATATATATATATATATAATATATATATATACATATATATACATATATATATATATATACATATATATATATAGACATATATATATATATATATATATATATACATATACATATATATATAGACATATATATATATATATATATATATATATATATATATATATATATATATATATATATATATATATATATATATATATATATATATATATATATATATATATATATATATATATATATATATATATATATATATATATATATATACATACATTCGCTTTTGCACAGCGTACGCGGTATAGTACTCCGGCCCGGGAGACATTTTCAAATTTCATTTTAGCCCGCGCTTACAAGTATTTGGCCACTCCTGGGCTATAGGCTAATCTTTAAAATAATGTTATATTATTTTTTAGTTTTTAAAAATCAATATTTTGATCTAAATTTTTCAGTTTCAGGTTTTTTGGAAGATTTTCCAGAATCGTTCAACTCGAATTATGTCGAGTGGGTAAGCAATTAACAAATACGGTAAATAGAACACGACCCATATTTTGAAGACTATTAGCGGAAGAACTTCATGGGCAAATTCTACTTGTTTCAAGCGAGTAGCTTGAACTTTGGCCTTCACGGCAGTCATTCACTCAGGTGGGTAAAAAAGTTACACGCAGAAAAGAAAGAAACTAGGATATCATTTATAACACACGAGAGAAAGATACGTGCGTAGGGTGTTACATTTATTCTTATAAAAACAGAGGCACAGAAAATGTACTGGAAAATTTCTGATTGTGAAGCGGGTAGAGTTCCCTCAGGGAGCAGCCTACCCTATTGGGTGTACGGCTTTCAAGTACTGCTCTGGGAAAGACTCCACCCCGACTCAAAGGGTAATAAAAATTTTTAAAAAATAAATAAATAAAAATAAAATAAAATAAAGAATTAATAGAAAAATATTGATTTACATTAGAAGTTAATAGCAGGGGATACGCTGATACGGAATGGAATCTTCTGAGATACATCGATACCGTGAAGGTGGCTTAATACATAACATGCTAAAACAAATATACATAGACAAAACTCTGGAATAGACACTTGACAATTAACAGAACTTATGAATATTAGCAATATGCAAAACTGTTATAAACATAATTAATAACACTATAAATTTGTATATAAAGAATATAGATTACAAATATTATATCATTACCCAATAGGCGGCTTGATACATAACGTGTGAAATCAAATACACAAAAACAAAACTCTTGATTAGGTAATTAACAATTAGGAAAAAAATGATGAATCTTGACTGTAATCAAAACTGTTAAAACGTTAATAAATGCACAATAAATTAGTGGAGAAAAAATTCGAATATTATATCAATACCGATACACTGGAGTTGTGTATTGATTATCGTTTTGAATGGGGTTAAATTTAAAAAGCAGTATCGACACTTTCATTAATTATTGAATGTTTTTAACTAAAGAATCTTTGACACTGAGTTAGTACCTTGAGCCTTCGTTGGAATCTAAAGGAGCTTTGAAGAGTTTATTAACTGGCTGCTCTCAAATTTTCTCCATTTTCTCGAAGAAACTGGTAGAGGAGAAACAGTTTTTTTTATGGGACTTTGCTGACACTAAGCGATGCATACCACCCTTGCTTCGATGTTGTTGCTGGCTTTCGTAGGTGAAGATGTTCTGTTATTATACATGAAAAAGCATAATGGTCGGCATCCCCTCGTTCACCACAAACGCATTTGTCCGTGTTAGAGATGTGAAAACGGTGCAGGTATGCTGCGAATGGACCATGATCTGTTAGAAAGGCCACTATTCCCGGGTTATCAGGAGTATGCTCTTCGCTAACTTTTGGTAGGTACTAATATGTTCTTCTGCCAGTTAATGAGGTCTCCCATTCTTTTAGCCATTACTGCATGGCTGAGAGATGAATTAAGCTTTTGGCCCAAATTTCTGAAATTTCACGTTAAGCCCATGGACTGTAGAATTCGTTATTGCCTCCTTGGCCAAAATATCTGATCTTTCTTTTCCAGCTATCCATATGTGAGCTTTTAAAATTATCCAAAGTTTAGTCAATTGTTAAGTTAGATTTATAATACTGTACTCATGTTAAAGTATAACTATATTAATATGAAGACCGCAGAGATTGTTTTAGAAAGTCACATCCAAACAGTCGATTTATTTTTCAACATCGAGATTTTATTAAAAGACAGAGAACAAACTACTACCGAACAAATAAATATACAAGTAACACAATATTTACACTAAACAATTCTATGAAATCAATTATCTATCTAAATTCTTAGCTTACACGTCCGGAGTCTACCATTACCTCCGGCGTTCTCTCTAATACTACTTACCACCTTCTACATAGATGGCGTTCCGTCGCCGAGTACGACTACTCGCCTGCAATCAAAAATTAACTATATTGATTTTACCACGGATTCAAGTACTAAAAGGCAGCGAGTTACAAATAACGTCATCGTCCGGCAGTTCCCTTATGGACACAATTACGTTTCATTTTATATTTGTTAGACCCTATTTTTTCAAGAATTAAGGTCTATTTCTCAATATACTTAAATCCAACTGAAAACGGCTACAAAATCCATGTTAACTCTTGGATTGAAACTACGAATTCAACCATTGAAAGGCAGCAAGTTACAATTCAAGTCATCGTCCGGAAGTTCCCCTATAGATATAATTGCATTTTTTCTGTTTGTTGTATCCTATGGTTTCTAGTATTAAGGTCTATTTCTCAACATACTTAAATCCGACTTCAAACGGCTACGAACATCCATGTTAACGCTTGGGTTGAAACTACGAATTCAACTACTGTAAGGCAGCAAGTGACATTCCAGTCATCGTCCAGCAGTTTCCCTATGGATATAATTATGTTTTATTTTATGGTTTTTTCCTATAGTTTCGAGTTCTAAGGTTTTTTTTATCACTTACTGAAAATCAACTCTAGATAAAATCCGGACAAATATCCATGTTAACTCTTGGATTGAACCGCGGAGTCAAATAATGATCAAATAATCTTCTTCAACCTACTTAAATTCAACTGAAAATAGCTACGAATATACATAATAAAGCTTGGAATGAAACGCGAATTCAAATACTGAAAGACAGTAAGTTACAATTCAAATCATCGTCCGGTACTTCCCCTATGTATATTATTACGTTTTATTTTATGGTTTTATCCTATGGTTTCTATTATTAAGGTCTATTTCTCGACCTACTTAAATCCGACTGCAAACAGCTACGAACATCTATGTTAATGCTCGGATTGAAACTACGAATTCAACTACTGAAAAGCAGCAAGTTACTATTTAAGTCATCGTCCAGCAGTTCCCCTATGGATATAATTATGTTTTATTTTATGGTTTTTTCCTATGGTTTTGAGTGTTAAGGTCTGTTTTTTTTTTCACCTTCTTAAAACCAACTCCAAAGGGCTATGGATATCCATGTTAACGCCAGAGTCAGAGAGTTACAA
>CM063500.1:43889072-43901572 GCA_032207245.1 Pardosa pseudoannulata
GAATAGATTAATATCACGTGAGGTAAGTAAAATGTTTCATCTGATTTTTTTAAAAAATTAATTTGATGGGTGACCAAGTCGTTAATTGGTAGAAACGTTTACACTATAACTTAAACTGAATCCGTTGCTCTTTTGACGCTTTCAGGTTGACGTGTGTAAAGGACGTTATGTTCTATAATTCCTCCTTAAGATTTAAGTAAAGAACCTCGGGTAATCCCTTCTTAAGATTGAAATGTACAGCATGGCAACATGGGAATTAAATTGGAATTTGAGTTTAGATAGTGATAGAGTATTTATAATTATGTTTTATATTTCTCACACACAGAGGCAAGTCTTTAATTGACCTCTTTGCTGTGTGTCTAGGCAGTCACACGCCCCTTTTCACCCCTACATCTATGTTTTGTTAAGAAAAGACTTTTATTCGACTGTTTCATCTTAAACAAAGGTAATTTTAACGATGCAATGATAAACATTTCTTACACGATTTCGTAACACGAATTTTATAATGCAGGTGATTCTGAAAGTGATAGTCAGTAGATATAGAGATAGGTTAGGTTTGGAGAGCTACGGTCTACTGTTTTGCTATAGGAGGGCTAATGAGACCGGGACCTACTGCTTAAAGCCGATTCTGAGCGGCTACAAACACCCACGTCATGAGCTGGCTTCGAACCCTCGAACTACGGTACCGAAGAGTAGCACTTTACCACTCGGCCATCGTTCTGTAGATTTATAGATCGAGAGGTAGATAGGTAGATAGACAAAATATGGCCCACCGGGATAAAATGCATTTCCAAGGTAATATTCAATTTGTCTAGGTTACATAGGTCTGATATTAACTTTCTTTTTAATTATAAAAATTCGCTACTTTTTTTCAGTTTGATTGCCGTATTATAAGTGAATGAGATTTTTAAAAACAATTTTTATTAAAAAGCAAATAAAGAGTTCATAAATAGAGAGCGGGAAAGCAACTACGCTTATTGAGAAAAGGAGTGAAAACATTTATTGCTATTGACAGCACTAGATTTTTGTTTGTTACCGGGAAGTATGTATGTGTATTTATTTACAAGCAGGGATATCTTTGAATCGGTATCGCAGATTGATAAGGAATTTCAACTTCCGCGTGCGTTGGAGGCACATGTGGTTGAGTTGATAGTTAAACTATTTTACTGCGTAATCAAATTTACTCTGTCACATAAGAAGATATTCATCACTTCTTTTCAAACTCTTTTGGTTTTGCCCACTGAGTCGCTTTTAAATATCTGATGTTCCACAAGGTGAACATATTTAACAATTGGAGTTGCCAGAATTGGAACCCAGCAAGGCCCCACTTATATCTATCTATCTATATATATATATATATATATATATATATATATATATATATATATATATATATATATATATATATATATATATATATATATATATATATATATATATATAATATATATATATATATATATATATATATATATATATATATATATATATAAATATATATATATATATATATATACATATATATATACAATATATATATATATATATATATATATATATATATATATATATATATATATATATATATATATATATATATATATATACATATATATATATACATACATATATATATATATATATACATATATATATATATATATATATATATATATATATATATATATATATATATATATATATATATATATATATATATATATATATATATATATATATGTATATATACATATATATATATATACATATATATATATATATATATATATATATATATATATATATATATATATATATATATATATATATATATATATATATATATATATACATACATATATGAATATATATATACATATACATACATATATATATATACATACATATATATATATATATATATATATATATATATATATACATACATATATACATATATATACATATATATATATATATATATATATATATATATATATATATATATATATATATATATATATATATATATATATATATATATATATATATATATATATATATATATATATATATATATATATATATATATATATATATATATATATATATATAATTCTTCTATCCGTGTGTTTGTATTAGAAATCCTCCTAAAACGCAGGGGGGATTTTGATGAAATTTTGTGTATGTAATTCAGTTGATTCGAGAATGGTTTAGATTCAAAATTTGATACGACATAAAATGTTCTTTTATTAAAAATCTAGAATTGCGCGTTTATTGAGATTATCATTATGCCGCTTGAAACCTTTCATTACCAACGTTTGGCTTTTATAGCAGCAGGGAAAGTAGCACAAACCTGTCTGGGAAAGTTTACTCCGCAAAGCAGAGAAATGGCGAATATTCCAGATAACTTTTAAGCAAACTAAATAATGTCCAGAATTTAATGGAGCATGAAATACAGTGGAACACAAATAAAGATTTTAAACCGATATTTATAAGGATTTTAAATCCTACTGTCGCTACCGGGATTCGAACTCATGACCTTTTGATTACGCGAGTAATGTTATGACCGTTAGGATAGGGACTTCTAACGCTTTTTTTTCAATAAAGCTATATATATATATATATATATGTGTGTGTGTGTGTGTGTGTGTGTGTGTGTGTTTAAAAATTTAATACTTTAATCCTAAACTAAAATTATTTACTCCTCTATTAAAAAACCACCAAATGAGCAATTTCGTCATATTTTTAGTGGTTTCACGGCATTAAACTCTTTTGTTTACTTCCTGTTGGCAAGCTTAACTCAGGAACCTATTTTGCTGATTAAGAGCATTTCTAATTTGCAGAGTTAACAAATTCCTTTCTCACACTGTGGCGTTATAAAAAGTTATAAAAGGCTGTGCGACCATCCTTTGTTAGATTTTTACTGTGGACGTCGCCGAATAAATGAAACTTATACTGAAAAGTCGTATTCTTTTTCGATCAAGCTACATCCTCGAAGCATATCAGGCCACGCTATGCTTCATATATATATATATATATATATATATATATATATATATATATATATATATATATATATATATATTTATACACACACACACACACACACACACATATATATATATATATATATATATATATATATATATATATATATATATATATGTCAGGACTTAAATTGTAGATTAGTTTTAAAAGATTTTAAGTAGGGATTCTTTACTGAGAGTGACGCGGCGTGAGAAGTTAGGCACATAAATACGGCTCACACGCAGTGATCTGGGCAGAGAGCAGTGTGCACATTCCACAGACAGAGCTATGACTACCCGAGGCAGCTAAGCCTGCTTTTGTTAAAAGTTAGGCTCCAATGTTCTCCGCAATTGAAGATGATTGATGAGTAGTGTGCTCTGACATTTGAATAAAGTTATGAAAATGTATTCAGGACTCTGGTGTCATTTAGTGGATACCTGATATATATAAATATATATATATATATATATATATGTATGTATATATATATATATATATATATATATATATATATATATATATATATATATATATATATATATATATATATATATATATATATATATATATATATATATATATATATATATATATATATATATATAAATTATATATGTATATGTATATACATACACACATATTTCATACGATTCCTGTCCACTTTGATGATTTAACTCGATCATTGCATGAAGCGCGTATGTTTCGTAACGTTAATTTGAGTCACGGCCACGCGTCAACACGATTTATCGCAGATACTCCCGACGTGAGTGTAGCTTTGACAGAATCACAGTGATAAGAGGATCGAGCGACGAGGGACGACTGCGATCTAACAGCATTTAAAAGAACATCCACTGTCATTAGTGAAGCGTCGTATTCACATTACTCGCCGAAGATTAGATAATGGAATCGACGGTGGTTCAATTTCTCCTTAAGAGATTAGTGACTCTAGTAAAGAGCGAATTAAGAGTGCTATTCTACTTGAATTATAGTTTACCGATTGCATATGAAAGCAAGGGAATTTGATATAAACACGCATATTCATGCCAACACATACACAAATATATATAGGAGTTTTAAGAATCTTATTTTTTTAGAAATTCAGAAAACAGTAAAATTTTGTGAAACTAAAAGTAGTGTTAAATCTTGTGCTACCAGTAAAGTTCCTTTTTGTTAATTTGCGAAAATATGGTACATATTTTGTGAAAACAAACCTTTTATTATGAAAATAAACCTATTTTAGACGGATGAGCCACCCAGTTATTTGACATTAACATTATACTTTTTTGAAACCAGAATTAGCATTAACTCTTGTTCTATCGGTAAAGGACCTTTTTGGGAATTTGAAAAATTAAGGTACGTATTTTGTAAAAACAAACTACTTATTAAAAAAATATACATATTTTAAATTGTTGAACCACCCAGTTGTTTGATATCAACATTATTATTCTGTGAATAGTTTTGTGAAACTAGAATTAGCGTCAAATCTTGTTTTATCAGTAAAGGTCATTTTTGGGAATTTGCAAAAATATGGTACATATTTTGTGAAAATCAACAAATTATTATAAAAATAAACATTTTAAAGGGATAAACTACCCAGTTATTTTATATTAACATTATAATTTTTTGAATAATTTTGTGTTATGATTTTGTGAAACTAGAATTAGAGTTAAATCTTGTTTTATCAGTAAAGGTCCTTTTTGTGAATTCGGAAAAATAAGGTACATATTTTGTGAAAATCTACAACTTGTTATGAAAATAAACATACTTTAAAGGCATGAACCAGCTCTGCTGATTGGAGCAAAAGTGGAAAGAAAGGCAGGAGATGAAAATAATATAAAAAAATAGAGAACATAGTTGAAGAGCAGAGTTTGGAGACGAAAGGAAGAGTTAGGTCCAAGAGAGACTCCAAAAAAGATAACATTAAGACTATCTCACAGCAACCAGAAGTGTTACGGTGCTGCCGCAACACTTAGAGAATTACCCCAGAATACTTAGAATTACCCCAAAATATTTAGAAGGTCCCACACCTGTGGTGGGACTAAAATAAGCATTGTCATCCCACCAATGATATCTACATCCTTTCACCATCTCCAAGTCTGAAGAGCTCCCGACCAGCGTACAGCCTTTGCACAGCCCTGCAGATGCCCATCCCTTTGTAGATCCACAAAGATACTTGCTATAAAAATTTGAATTTGCAATTAGGTCCTCTCTCTTTTTTTACGTAAATGTTTAGTATTTAATTAATGTTGAATTTTGCACATTTGGCATATGATAGAAAATTTGGAAAGTCAAATTTTTTAAAATTTGAATCAACTTTCTGTACATGGATCTATAAATAGTATAATAATAAATTTTCTTATTTTTGTTTAAAACTGTCAACGTTGTTATGTGTTTATTTAAGTGTGTAATATTTATTGTAGCGACATTTAATTAGCTTATTAGTTTTAAAAATTAGTCTGTAGTCTCTCAGAACCTGTGGTTGAATTTAAAACTTAAATAATCTACACAAATCCCTTTGCAGATACACAAAAGTACTTGTTATAAAAATTTGAATTTGGAATTAGGTTCTCTCTCTTCTTTTTTACGTAAATGTTTAGTATCTGATAAATGTTGAATTTTGGATATTTGGCATATGATATGGAAATTTAGAAAGGCAATTTTTAAAATTTGAATCAACTTTCTGTACATGGTTATATAAATAGAATAACAATAAGTTTTCTTATTTTTATTTAAAACTGTCAACTTTTTGTTATGTGTTTATTTAAGTGTGTAATATTTATTGTAGCAAATTTTAATTAGCTTATTAGTTTTAAAAATTAGTCTGTAGTCTCTCAGAACCTGTGGTTAAATTTAAAACTTAAACAATCTACACAATGCAATACAAATAAATTTAGTCTTAGATTAATCCAAGATGTTACATGTCATTTTGTATAGATATTCACAATATCTTTAATGAGAACTACACGACAAATATTATATTTGCATAATCTAATTTAATTGATTAACTCGACCAAGTACGGTGCTCAAAATTTTGATTAAGTTTCAAGGAAGTATTTTTGCAGTTATTAAAAAATTGGAATGAAAAACAATGAAAAATAAGAAAAATAATAGGTGTCACTACCTCAGATACAACTGTGTTAGGATATTGAGGCCATTTTCTTTGTAGATTCATGTACATATGTAGTATATGTGGGAATTATGATTAATGCAGGATGTTATCATGTCATTTTGTAAAGATATTCACAATATCTTTATAATGAAAATAGAGCAGATTTGAGTACTCGACCAAGAATAATAACCATTTTAATAGATCACAGGTAAATACCTAAATTTAATGAGAGCTATACGACAATTATATATTTTTCATAATCTGATTTAATTGATTAAAACTTTCTTTTCTGTACAGAATACAGAAAAAATATAGTAGTTCAAGTTAAATTAAATTACTATCTTACTGCCGTTGAATGGTTTTTTTATTTTACGCGAACTTGCCAGTTCCACGTGACCGATCACTTAATGATAAATTTGTGATATTACCTCTCGTTGATTGTTAAAAATACAGGTCAATTTATAGCAATGAATGTGATTTTATCCCCTATATAATAATAGCCTAAGGTGTCTGTCGCAAATTTTTGAAGCGGTTGTACCTGGAATGGATTCCTCGGCTAAGGGCAGGCGATTAAATTTATCAATTTATTCATGTAATAAAATAGGTAAAAATAACATTTTTTTTTCTAGCATTATGACGTCATTCCTTTAACCATCTCATATATTCATTTCTTGTTTTAAATTATTTAAATATCGCGTGCATTATTTTCATACGTTTTATCGCTGAACTTACATATTAAGCAAATATTTCAAGGAAATATTTTTGCAGTTTATTAAAAAATTGGAATGAAAAATTCAATCATCGATTATTTTTTGTTGTAAGGTGTCACTACCTCAGATACAACTGTGTTATATATATATTTGGAAATTAAGAAGTTTGTTTGTTTGTTATACATAACCACATGGTTTGACTAAATGAATTCCATGTGATTCTAAACTGCATTACAGGATCGGGAGACTCTAGAGGAGTATGACGATACATATGTAGTATATGTGGGAATTATGATTAATGCAGGATGTTATCATGTCATTTTGTAAAGATATTCACAATATCTTTATAATGAAAATAGAGCAGATTTGAGTACTCGACCAAGTACGGAGGTAAAAATTTTGATTAAGTTTCAAGGAAATATTTTTGCAGTTATTAAAAAATTGGAATGAAAAACAATGAAAAATAAGAAAACTAATAGGTGTCACTACCTCAGATACAACTGTGTTAGGATATTAAGGCCAATTCCTTTGCAGATTTATGTAGATATGTAGTATATGTGTGAGTTATGATTAATGCAGGATGTTACCATGTCATTTTGTAAAGATATTCACAATATCTTTATAATGAAAATAGAGCTGTTACGAGTACTCGACCAAGTACGGTGCTCAAAATTTTGATTAAGTTTCAAGGAAGTATTTTTGCAGTTATTAAAAAATTGGAATGAAAAAGAGTGAACCAGATAATTCTCAGCCAAAAAACAAACCATTTTATTACCTGCCTCATTGGGAACTTAACAGTTCTGGAATATTAAAAATTTTACTGATCCCGTCATATGATGGGCTATATGCTAGTTTATAAAGAATTTGTTACTTTACAAGTGATTGCGGGAACACAATAACCTGGAGTTGAATTTAAACTATATTTATTTCTAGCTATTACTGTGTTTCATAGTCTGCTGTAGTCAAATAGTCTATGACTGTAGAGACTTGCATTTTAACCTTTTCAAAATTGCAGAACACATTCGTGAGATATTACAAGAGCTTTACGGAACTGAGTTTAAATTGTAATGTATCATTGCGTAATTTTACATACTTATATATCTTCGGAGACTATACATTAATCCATATTAAAAATGCACTACCTCAGATACAACTGTGTTAGATCTTTGTAAATAAATTAGTTATATATTTATGTTTTATAAAAACAAGTCATTTTAAATTGAGGTATCATAAAAAATATCTCAATTCCTTATACAGAATGCCCCGGTTTCTTTTATATAGAATGTGGACTGTATTTTATTTAAAAAGAAGCTGTGAGCTTACAACTGATTACAGGAACACAATAACCGGGAGCTGAATTTAAATTATATTTATTTCTAGCTATTCTTTGTTTCAATATGTGGGAATTATGATTAATGCAGGATGTTATCATGTAGTCTGCTAGAGTCAACTATTTTTACCTTTTCAGAATTACAAAACGCGTGCAATATTTCAAGAGTTTTACGGAACTCAGTTATATAAAGTGAAATGTATTAGATTTGAGTACTCGACCAAGTACGGAGGTAAAAATTTTGATTAAGTTTCAAGGAAATATTTTTGCAGTTATTAAAAAATTGGAATGAAAAACAATGAAAAATAAGAAAACTAATAGGTGTCACTACCTCAGATACAACTGTGTTAGGATATTAAGGCTAATTCCTTTGCAGATTTATGTAGATATGTAGTATATGTGTGAGTTATGATTAATGCAGGATGTTACCATGTCATTTTGTAAAGATATTCACAATATCTTTATAATGAAAATAGAGCTGTTACGAGTACTCGACCAAGTACGGTGCTCAAAATTTTGATTAAGTTTCAAGGAAGTATTTTTGCAGTTATTAAAAAATTGGAATGAAAAACAATGAAAAATAAGATGCTGATATGTTTCACTACTTCAAATACAGCTGTGTTAGGCATCAAAAGTATATAAATTAATTATATATTTGCCCCGTGTGGTGTCCGGGGTAAGAATAGTCCTAACGTAACCTATGCGTGTCGTAGAAGGCGACTAAAATGAACCCAGTCCCCGTGGGTATAACCGGGTTGGGCGCGGGGCTAACAACCCCACCCCAGAAAAAAACCACCGTTCAGAAAACTCAGGAAGCTAAAACCGGACAGTACTTAGACGATATGGCACGAAAAAGGACTTGAAAATATGACCCTGGAATGTACGGATCCTGTACAAGGGTGGAGCTTTGAAGAACTTGATTGACATTTTTTTGTGTCATGTACATATGTAGTATATATGTGAGTAATGATAAAGGCAGGTACCTCAGATACAACTGTGTTAGGATATTGAGGCCATATGCCTCAATATCCCAACGAATTTGCAGGTTTATGTACATGAGAGCGATTTGAGAGTACTGGGCATTAATAGATGGAGAAACATCGCATCAAACCGTGTTGAATGGAGAAAGCTGACAGAGAAAGCCTTGGCCTCCAGTAAGCTGTAGTGCTGCTGAAGAAGAAGATATTTTTATTTTATAAAAATACGTATGCAGGATGTTACCATGTCATTTTGTAAAGATATTCACAATATCTTTATGATGAAATTAGAGCAGTTTCGAGTACTAGACAAAGAACGGAGCTAAAAATTTTGTTTAAGTTTGAAGGAGGATTAAAAAATTGGAATGAAAAACACTGAAAAATAAGAAAATTAATATGCTTCATTACCTCATCTAACTGAGAAAAATATATAAATTTATGTATATATGTGTAATAATAAAATTCATTTTTCCTGTGTATTGTGACGTACTATAACTTCTAGAATAAACTAGAAGTAGTTAAATTCAACATCACGAAATTGACGCATTTTTTTAGAAGATATTGACTATATATCTATAATTTAGAAAACCGTATAGTTTTAAATTGAATTTTCCTGTTTTGGTTTCTTTTTTCCTACGGGGTTTTGTGTTATCTGGTGTTCTAAATAAAAGATGTTTTTGCAAGTCTGCATTAATATACTGGCGGAAGGTTGTTGATCAATAAATACTTGCTGATACTTTCTCTTATTTTCAAAAAGATTATTTATGAACAATTTAACAAAATATCTATCAAGGTTTTGAAATTCCTATTTAAGAGTGGCGGCAGATTTGTGATCAATAAATATTTGCTGATACTTTCTCTTATTTTCAAAAAGATTATTTATGAATAATTTAACGAAATATGTATCAAGGTTTTGAAATGACTATGCCGATTACAAATCGATGTATTTCTTAAACCTAAATCAAGGTTTAGAAATGACTATTTAAGAGTGGTGGTAGATCTGAGATCAATAAATATTTGCAGATACTTTCTCTTATTTTCAAAAAGATTATTTATGAATAATCTAACAAAATAAGTATCAAGGTTTTGAAATGACTATTTCATTATGAACTGCATAGAATAAAATAAATATCAAGTTTAAACAACTTTGAATACAACAGCATGTTATGTTAGTGATTTGGTTACAGTTTTAAACATCATGGGATGCTTTTAGTAAAAAAAAATAATAAATATTTGCTGATACTTTCTCTTATTTTCAAAAAGATTATTTATGCTTAATTTGAAAAAATATATATATCAAGGTTGTTTATTAGGTATTACATGTAAAGTAACATCTGTAAAATGGGTTTTTATAGTAGATAAGACAATTTCTTATGATTTCAGTCCATATGTACCTGCCGATAAAGTAAATGTATATGCTCTGTTCGAAAGATTCATAAAGAGTCGATCCAAATGAAATGTTCATAAAGAATAGAAAAATCTTCAAAGTTTTGTAGAATGTTTATAATCTGATACCTATTCTCAAAAAGAAAAAAACATTCTAAGAAAACATAAAAAATTCTATAACCTATTTTTTAGAGGCTGATACTTTCTCTTATTTTCAAAAAAATATTTATGAAATTTAAAAAAAAAATATGTATCAAGGTTTTGAAATGAATCTAAAATGAGACGATAGGTATTAAAAAGATAAAATAGATGCTGATACTAACATTATCTATGATCACATTAATCAGCACCTAATAGAATTAAATATTAAGGCTTGAAATAATTTTGAGATGATCAATAAATATTTGCTGTCATAACAGTATATGTGATTACATTAATTTATCAAGTAATTATGAAATGTCTATTTAAGACAAGTAATAGATCTGTGATCTACAAATATTTGCTGATACATTCTCCTATTTTTAAAAAGAGTATTTACAAATAATTTTAAGAAAAGATATGTATCGAAGATTATGTAATGATAAAAAGAGCCTTAGAGGAAGGACACGGCTGTAACTAAATTATTTGCTACTTTCTCTTATACTCAAAAAGAATAATTACAAATTTTTCAAAGTTGAATTTAAAAGATATTCATATAACATCAGTAAATTATTTCGTTTATTATAATTTATAAAATAAGAACATTTCAAGGAAATAATTATGTATACAATTATGCATATCTATATCAGTATAAAAATTTGTATAATAATTATCCCTAGTTATATTTATCCGCTATTTATGTGATGACAGATAAATATAAATCCCTTTCTAAATACTATTAATGCCGATGATTTGTCAAAAATAAAAAGTAAACTGACAGATTGCTTTAAGCCTATATATCAACTTTCGGAGTTAACGATATAAAAAAAGAGGAATTTGACTTCAAATTATCCGGTAGAAAATAATGTTAATTATTCCATTATCTGCTAATGGCATCAGTGGAAAATTATAATGTATGCCTTCCATATGATCGTTGCAGTGCTCCATTGTAATCATTCATGTGGACTTCCGGTGTCAATCGGCTAATAAGAATAATTATTAAAACAATTAAGAGCACATATACCTTTCAACGTAACGCCAGTCTCTGGTCACGATATGATCTGGTATTAGGAGTAGAGTGGGGATTGATTGTTTGGCAGAAAAAAATAAAAGTTTCACTTATTATAAACATTTATACAAATGCAAATATTGTGAAACCATGAATTTAAAATCTTTACATGTGGCTTATATTTCAGGAAAATGTATTAACAAGTTAAAAAAATTCCCATAACGTATGGAGACTTAAGCCAATGGAGACTTTTTGCTGTCTCCATTTGAGAGAATAATTACATGATTAAACTAAGGAGTCAGAAAATAATCATAGCAGAGTTTCACTTATTAACTTTTATGCAATTGTGAATATTGTGCAAGCATGAATTAAAAACCTTTACTTGTGGCTTTTATTTCAGAGAAATGTATTACAAGTTGAAAAATTTCCCATAACGTATGAAGACTTAAATTTTTGCTGTTTCCATTTGAGAGAATAATCACATGATTACACTAAGGAGTCAGAAAATAATCATAGCAGAGTTTCACTTATTAACTTTTACACAAGTATAAATATTGTGATAGCATGAATTTAAAACATTTACATGTGGCTTATATTTTAGAAAAATGTATTATGAGTTGAAAAATTTCCCATAACGTATGGAGAATTAAACTTTTTGCTGTCTAAATTTGAGAGACTAATAATATGATTATATTAAGGAGTCATGCTGTTAAATCGATAAAAAATTGGATTCCTTGAAGAGTCCAAAAGGTTAAAAGACGAAGTAATAATGCTACAATGGATACGAATTTTGTTTTCTTCTACATAGGAA
>CM063500.1:43911572-43914072 GCA_032207245.1 Pardosa pseudoannulata
TATACTTAGCACCCCAGGTTCCATAGTTTCGGAAACGGAGATTGGCACTGTAAGCCTTGCCCCTCCTAGGGGCTGTTGCGCAACAGAAATTAAAACAAAACTGATGAAACAAAAAAAATATATGTACATCTTCTCGTTTCATTTCATTCATATCATATATCTATTTTCTAAATGAATAAGTGAACAAGAGGCACTTCTTTTTTCTGAAAATACCAAAAATTACTGTAATCTAGGTAAACAGTATAGCTTAATTTCTATTTTTTTTTTTAATTTCGTTTTTTTTTTTTTTTTTTTTTTTTTTCTTAATAAACTATGCAATAGTCGCATGATTTCTTAAAAATATTCTGTTAAACGACTTTTGGTGAGACCGGCCCTCATACATCTTGAAATCACTTCGGGCAATAAGTTTAAAAGCTTTGTTACAAGTGATGTTTACTTCAAACACACACAATAAATACGTCTCCGATTGTGCGTGATTTAAAATAATTTGTCATGCGTAATGTAAATATACATTTCTTTTTAAAATTCTCCTGTATTAATTGTTCAATTTTTCATTATAATCAATTAAGATAAATTATTTTATGGATTTATAAAAAATTACCCAAGTCTTATGTGTTACGCATTTTTTTTATATTTTTTTTATATTTTAAAGATATAGGGTTCATGGAAAATAATATACTTTTGATTTATATCAAATCTTCTTTAGAAGATATTTAACACCTTAATCAGTATTATTAAAGAAAATCGGAAATAAGCATATGAGACCTGTATAGGTCAGCAAGAGATAACTCCAGACACTCAAGGATATGTGTCAGTGATGCTGATTTAAAAATCCTTATTTTCATCTAAAATTATTCTCTCTCGAAAGTAAGTCATTTCAAGTTTTGTTAGATTTTTAAAGATATAGATATGTCAGTGAACTTCAAGTATTAATTTTATAAATTTCAGAGAAGTGAGAGGTTCACCCATCAAGTAAAACTTTAGAAGATATAAAACAATTTAGAAATTAATATTATTAAACTGACATTTTGTAAAAAAAGTATCTTTAAAATTGTTATACACACACACACACACACACATATATATATACATATATATATATACATATATATATATATATATATATATATATATATATATATTATTTTTATCTAAATTATATATATATATATACATATATATATATATATATATATATATATATATATATATATACTATATATATATATATACATATATATATAATATATATATATATATATACATATATATATACATATATATATATATATATATATATATATACATTATATATATATATTTAATATATATATATAATATATATTATACATATATATAAATATACATATATAATATATAGTATATATATATATATATATATATATATATATATATAAATATATATATATATATATATATAATATATACATATATATATATATATATATATATATATATATATATATACTATATATATACATATATATATATATATATATATATACATATATATATATATATATATATATATACATATATATATATATATATATATATATATATATATATATATATATATATAAATATATATATAAATTATTTTATATATATATATATATATATATATACATATATATATATATATATACATATACATATATATATATATATATATATATATTTTGTTAGATTTTGAATAAAGATATAGGGTTTATGGAAAATAATATACTTTTGATTTATATATATATATATATATATATATACATATATATATATATATATATATATATATATATATATATATATATATATATATATATATATATATATATATATTTTTAATTATATATATATATATATATATATATATATATATATATATATATATATAATACATATACATATACATATACATATACATATACATATACATATACATATACATATACATATACATATACATATATATATACATACATATATATATATATATATATGTATATATATATATATGTATATATGTATATATATATGTATATATATATATATATAAAAGTATCTTATATATATATATATATTTTATATATATATATATATATATATATATATATATATATATACATATATGTGTGTGTGTGAGGTTTAAAAGGTAAAATTAATAATTTCGGGGTTTGAGAGCAGAAACGCAGCTCACTCTTTTAATGCAGGCGCATAAATATCTAATATATTCATTATAAAAGCACTTGATCAGTAAGGATTGAGAGAGAGAGAGAGCGTCTTGAGAAAGGGTTGATATATGAACCTTCACTGATTAGGGCTTATTTGTTAGAATATAAATTTTTTTATTATTATAAATTACGATAAATTTGGCTGTTAAACTGTTCAATATACATAAATAAAGTCATTATAACGAAGTAATTGGATATGAGTTTTCATATATCTGCAAGGTCTGACACACACACACACACACATACATATA
>CM063500.1:43919072-43921572 GCA_032207245.1 Pardosa pseudoannulata
CTGAGGATGTTCTGTGTCAGCATCCCCTCGTTCATCACAATCACATTTGTCCGAGTTAGAGATGTGAAAACGGTGCAGGTATGCTGCGAATATTTCTCAACATACTTAAATCCGACTGCAAACTGCTACGAACATCCCTTTTAAAGCTTGGATTGAAATAAAGAATTCTTCTACTGAAAGGCAGCAAGTTACAATTCAAGTCATCGTGCGGCAGTTCTACTTTGGATATAATTACGTTTTATTTTATGGTTTTACTCTGAGGTTTCGAGTGTTAAGGACTGGTTTTTTAACTACTTAAAACCAACTCTAAACGGCTACGAATATCCATGCCAACGCTCGGATTGGACCATGGAGTCAAATAATGAAAGTCAGCGCGTTACAATTTAAGCCACCGTCCGGCACTCCCCCTATGGATATAATTACGTTTTAATCTATAGTTATAGCCTATAGTTTTGAATGTTAAGGAATATATTTTTCACCTACTTAAATCCAACTGCAAATGGCTACGTACTTCCATGTTAACGCTTGGATTGAAATTATGAATTCAACTACTGAAAGGCATCAAGTTACAATTCAAGTCATAGTCCAGTAGTAGCCCTATGGATATAATTACATTTTTTTTATTTATTATATCCTATGGTTTCTAATATTAAGATCTATTTCTCAACCTACTTAAATCCAACTGCAAACGGCTATGAACGTCCATGTTAACTCTTGGATTGAAACTACGAACTGAACTACTAAAAGGCAGCAAGTTACAATTAAAGACATAGGCAGTTCCCCTATGGATATAACTACTATTTATTTAGCATTTGTTATATCGTACGGTTTTAGTATTAAGGACTATTTCTCAACCAACTGATGTCCGACTGCTCACAGAATCGAACATCTATGTTATAGCTCAAGTTGAAACCACGGATTCAAGTACTGAAAGGCAGTGAGTTACAATTAAAGTCATCGGCAGTTCCCTATGGATATAATTACGTTTTATTTTAAGTTTATTATATTCTATAGTTTCAAGTATTAAGGTCTATTTCTGAACATACTTAAATTCGACTGAAAACAGCTACGAATATCCTTGTTAACGCTTGGAATTAATCTAAGATTTCAACTACTGAAAAGCAAGTGACATTCCAGTCATCGTCTGACAATTCGACTATGGATATAATTACGTTTTATTTTATAGTTTTATTCTATGATTTATAGTGTTAAGGTCTATTTCTCATCCGACTTAAATACGACTGAAAACAGCGACGCATATCTACGGATATCACTCGGATTGAAGCCATGGAGCCAAATAATAAAAATCAGCAAATTACAATTTAAGCCACCGCTCGGCACTTACCCTATGGATGTAATTCATTTGAATCTATACTTATAACCCATGGCTTCGAATGTTGAGGAATATAATTTTTTAATCTACTTAAAACAGACTGCAAACGGATACGAACATCCATGTTAAACCTCGGATTTAACCACGGATTCAAATCCTGAAAGGCAACAAATTACTATTCAAATCATCGTCCTGTACTTTCCCTATGGATATAATTGCGTTTTATTTTATAGTCATAATTAATTTTTAAATTCCTATTGATACATACACAGGTACCCAAGATCCGACGATACATATCAGTTCAAGTCTAATTATATCGAGTGGGTAGACAAGTAAAGATTAGAAGGACGTGACCTATATTTCGAAGTTTATAAGGCATGGAGTAATACCTAATCGAAGCTTGTTCAGGTGAATGTCTTGAACTTTGGCCTTCGGAGGCGGTGGTCGTTCACCCTGATACGCGATAATTGTCGTATGTTCGTTTGATGAAGAGGATTGATTAATAGCGAAGAAAGAAGTAAATGTGTGTAGGAATGAACACATGCAGCTTTTTATTCACATGTGTATTTATTTATCTGTACTTCTCTCACACTTTCTCTAAGCATAATACTAAGGCCACTGAGTTCTAACGTAAAGGAAGCTCTGCATCTCAATAAATAGATTAACACAATTACTATTTATTTTGGATTTTGGTTTGGAGTGGCTACGTCTATTTTTGCAACACGAGGCTAATGAGACCAGATCCTTCAGCTTAAAAGCCCGTCCGAACGGCTACGAACATCCATGCCACTGTGATTCGATACTCACGAAAGTCCGGTACCGCAGGGCAGCACCCTAACCAATCGGCCATCGTTCGGGCCAATTACACTTTATCACACACACACACATATAAAATTTTATCACCAGTATTAACAACAAATTCTTTTTATAAAATTCTAGGAATCTATTTCACGGACTAATAAATATCTATCTTTTAAGTTATGTGTGTTTGAAAATTAAAACGTTTGCTCGTTTGTGTGTTTTTTATACATAACCATACGGTTTGCAATCGATTCGCTAAATTTTCGACATAATTCATATATGCCGCCAAATAATACTGACCCTGTCATATGACGATGTATATACTAGTAGTATTAATGGTAGCAATATCCGTTCAGCAGTACCATA
>CM063500.1:43931572-43939072 GCA_032207245.1 Pardosa pseudoannulata
TTCTCAGCGAATTAAACTGTTAAGACCAGGGTAAAAGCGGAGTCATTTGCCGGCGTCAGCTGGAAAACGTGTTGAATAGACAGAAAACTTATATAGGAATAAATGAAAATAATGGAAATAAACCTAATATTTTTGTGATGAAAATAACATTTTTTTCTAGCATTAAGAAATCAAACCTTTAACCATCTCATTTAATCATTTGTTATTTTAAATTATTCATATATCGTCTTCATTATTTTCATACGTTTTATCACTGAATTTCGATATTAAGTAAGTAACTTTCTTTTATATTTGACTTCAATAATAGATTAGGGACATATGAGATAATTTTAAGTTTAAACATCGATTATTATTATTTTTTTTGCAATGAAAATTTTATCAACGGTATTAACAACAAATTATTTTCATAAAAGTGTAGGAGTCTATTTCACGGACTAATGTATATCTAACTTTTAAGTTATATATCTTGGAAAATTGAGAAGTTTATTCATTTGAGTGTTTGTTTTTTATGCGTAATCACACGTTTTACAATGCATTCGCTAAATTTTGGACATCATTCACATATACCTCAAAATAATCATTGTCAATATTAAAACCTTTGCTGTCCAACCCATAACGTAATATGACATGATAAATTAAAGTTGACAACTAACATACTGTCAGTAAAGACAAACAAATTATTGAGCGTGTACCAGATAATTCTCAACCAAAAAACAAACCATTTGTTTTACCTGCCTCATGGGGTATACTATTATGGAAGATTAAAATTTTTAATGATCCCGGTTGATATGGTATATATATATATATATATATATATATATATATATATATATATATATATATATATATATATATATATACACACACAACCATATAGCCATAGTGTATATATATATATACATATATAAATTTCAGGTCTAAAGAGGGGGAGGGGTTTCAAAATTTAGCGAGTTGTGAACAATTTAATATTGAACTCTTTCGTAATAACAAAATAAATGAAAAACACCCACGTTCCCGCAAGCTTTAAGGATAATCTTGTCAAGTGGAAGCATATTGGAATAATTTGATGAGTATGCAAACCAATAGTTGACAGTTTGGCAAGTAGACATCGAGCTGTCAACATACTTCACGCTTAGCTCCTCGAATAAATGAAAATGGCGCAAGTGACACCTTGAAAAGGAAACTATACTTTGAAGTAAAGAGATGATTTATCAAGAAAGACTGAGATTCTTCCATTCGCTTTACCACTGGATACGACATATATATATGTATATAGTGTATATATATATGTATATATATATATGTGTGTGTATGTATATATTATATATGTATATATATGTATACATATATATGTGTATGTATATATAATATACGTATATATATATCTATATCTATCTATCTATCTATATATATATATATATATATATATATAATATGGTTAGAGAACGAAAGAGATGAAAAATATTACCAAAGTAGAAAAAAAGATTTTAAAAGGTTATACTTCTGTCATACTTATCGCTTACAAATACAAAATACATGGCACGAAAATAATTAAGCATACCATCTTTATTATCTAAATTTTGATAAACAGTTTACTATGTGTTACCGTCATAAAAGGGCATTTGTTATCTAAACACTTAATGTTCGAGATTTTCAATAACATTACAGTGAGTCAGCAGCGGAAAACATTTTCAGGTATTTAGATAACAAATTTGCCTTCCCCCTATCGATAAGATAATAGATATCTTAAAATTAATCACAATTTACCTAACTAGTTGAGAGAATTCTTAAAGTCATTGTAGAAGCTTAGTGATCACCATGCTTTTTAAAGAGTTATCATACAATTTTGATTCTTTTATTTTACATATGATTTTTCACCAAGCTTTTATAAACGCGTTCGAAAATTAATGTCCATTTATGAGAAAACAATTACAGATATATCGATAACAAAATTGCCACTCCCCCTATCGATAAGATAATAGAAATCTTAAAAATTAATCACAATTTACCTAAGTAGTTGAGAGAATTCTAGAGATCATTGTAGACAGTGATTTTTTCCATTCCATCTTCATGCTTTTGAGTCACTTATTATAAAATGTTGATACTTTTATGTTACAAATGGAGTTTTAGTGAGCTTTTATAAACTTTACCTAAAAATAATGTCTTTATATCAGAAAACAATTAAGATTAGGATTTGGGAAATATATAACAGTGTTTTGACTACAGCATGGAAATATCTGAATTCAATAAATCCATTGATACAGGAATGTTTATATTATATATACATATACGTCTGTGTGGGTTATACTTCTGTGTATATGTATATATATATACATATGTATATACATGTATATATATATATGTATAGGTATAAGTATATGTATATGTAAATATATATATATATATATATATATATATATATATATATATATATATATATATATATATATATACATATATATATATATATATTATGTATAAATGTACATGCATATGTATATATATTTGTATATATATATGTATATATATATGTATAAGTATATGTATATGTAATATATATATATATATATATATATATATATATATATATATATATATATATATATATATGCATATGTACATATACGTATAAATTTGTATGTATATGTATATATATATATATATATATATATATATATATATATATATATATATATATATATATATATATATATATATATTTGTATATATATGTATATATATACATATATTTATATATATATATATATATATATATGTATAAGTATATATGTATATATGTGTATATATATATATATATATATACATATATATATATATTATATAAATGTACATGCATATGTACATATGTCTACGTATAAATTTGTATGTATATGTATATATATATATATGTATATGTATATATATATATATATATATATATATATATATATATATATATATATATATATATATATATATATATATATATATATATATATATATATAGAGAGAGAGAGAGAGAGAGAGAGAGAGAGGGATGCATGTACATATACATACAATTATACACATTAATATACAATTGAAACCGCTAATCGAATTGAAAATATCCCAATTCAGAAACTTTCCTGCTTAAGCAGTTCTACTTACTCAGTTCCCGAATTATACCATATGATAACTATCTAATATCCCATTAAAAAAAGTTTTACTCCTAAACATTTTCCTAAACATTACGAAGTTTGGATTACTACGATCTTCCATCTCAAATTTATTCTGAAACCTACTTTTTGTGCCAAATCAAAGGGATTCCTCGTTCCCATGTAAAAAGGATCACAAAAGGAGGGAAGAAACACACCATTTGTCCAGTATAAAAAGAACAATTCAGCAATCGTCAGTATGAATTCTGAGGCCATTTGAGAAGGGAGTGTCCCAACCTAGTGGTCTGAGACATACCAGGAGGTCATAAAATTTACAAGAGTTAAGTGCCCTACTTATTAGAGTACTTTATATATATATATATATATATATATATATATATATATATATATATATATATATATATATATATATATATATATATATATATATATATATATATATATATATATATATATATATATATATACCCATTGCAATAACCCAATTAGAAAACCATGGTCACACGGTGCCAATCTCCGTTTTCGAGACCAATGACCCTGGAGTGTCGAGCATATGTCTCGGTTAGATGGTCAATCTTAGGAGGATTCCCAAGTGTTTAGTTCTTAAGCATGCTTGGTCCTCAGTTTGTCTACACAATGAAGATATGAAAGGCTGGTCAAATTTTCGAAGCCTTAGAATTGAATCTCGGATCTGCGCGAAGCTCTACCCCAACACCACTGGGATATATCTATATCTATGTATCTATCTATCTATCTATCTATCTATCTATATATATATACATACAAATATATATACATATATATACATAGATATATATATACATATATATATATACATACAAATATATATACATATATATACATAGATATATATATATATATATATATATATATATATATATATATATATATAAATTTAATTGGAAGTAAGTAATGAAGAAATGTAAACAACTTTTTAAAGCTATTCCTAGTATCTTATATTCTAACTGAGTGTATTTCGTCATGACTGCATAACTATTAAGAAATATCAAGCAAACTTCGAAAATCAAAAAATCTGTAGTGTATTGCTAAAAAAAAATTTTTGGTTATTACGTTTTTATATATACATTTCTTTCTATGGCTTTGGATTAGTTGAAAAGTCCGAACCTCATTGTTTAAATCAAGAAGTATGTTAAAGTAAGATTTCACCCGATGAATTATTAATAATTATTTTGATTAATCTATCCTGTAGTACGGGGTAGAGTTCATACTACAATTCACTGAATACCAAATATTTATGTTACATTTATTTTTCTTTTTTAAAATAAGCTCAATAAAAAGAAAAAATATTTTCCAGCAAGAAAATATATCGTCATTTAACCATGAAAAAATCGGTCAAATTGCACGAACACCCCAACACAAATCTTGTTTTTTCAAACGCTTAAAAACAACATAGTTCCCAAGATGTAGACAAAAGGATGGCAGTTTTCCAATTTCTATCCTCTTCTTCACTTTGACAAACACAGGATGGTGCCTCGTGTGTCCTGTTTTGTGAGAGGTTATTTACCAGTAACCGTAACTGAATGCAATACCCACTTTTCATTGTTTGTTACTTTCCCCAGTCTTGTAAGTGAAAATTAATTCCCCAACCCCTTTGAGCTTTGTTTGTTTGTTTTTCATTTCTCGAAAGAGTGACATAGCGAATTTCACTCCCACATTGCCACGCTGCTTGTTTAAAAGCGTCATTTTGAAGTATTTCGAATTTTATAAAGAAAATTACAAACACCTTTTTCATTTTTATTTTATCTCTTGTACTGACTTTTATCCATTGAACAAAGTAAATGTATATTGAAATCTATTTGCTTTAAAAGTGTTGAAATATTGAAATTTTCTATCTGGTATACATATCTATATGTATATGCATGAATTTGACGCGATTGTAATTTAGACACATTTTTTAGTAAATTAGTTTTACTGAAGCAAACATTACAACAATAATTAATTGCAATGTAACGACAATACTTCTATCTGTTATCTGATATTGTTATTTTAAATCAAACAAGCAATAAGCAACAGAAGAAAGAACGAAACGCAGAATGCTAATTGAAGTCAGAGTGTGGAAAGATTTTGAAGGTTTTTGTTGCTTGGTCCAGTTATTAAAAAATAAAATAGTAAAATATTTTTTGAATTAGTAATTATTGCAAACCTCAATATTATCTCACATTTTCTTTTTGACTTATAGTGTATAATTACATTGCTTTCTGAGTTATATGTATATTTCTGTTGTTATATGTATTCGTTCATTCGTCAAATTGACCCTTGTACGTTGAGATAGGTATATAAGAAACGTCCGGAAACCTAGTGTTAAATCAAAGGTTGCCAAACTTTTCAAGGCATCTCCCGTTTAGAAGAAAAGAATTCCAATACTTTCTCTTCCATAATAGCTAATATAGAAATATTAAGATATCGTTGAATTTCATGTACACCTACTTTATTTGTCTGTTTTTCTATTAATATTTTCTTAGTAGAAATTAGTTAAAACTATTATCAAATGGATTAAAAAAAGCTGTTTATTGAAAAATTAAAAGTAAGCCCAAAAAATAATAATAAATATAAAGATAGACTTGAGGTTAGTGGACTTTTAATAATTTGTTAACAGCATAAAATGTTTAGATTGCAAGATAAAAGGATTATATATGAAACTGGAAGTTTTGACTAGATGGCATTATTAAATTCTCTCTCTTCCTCTGGGTCTAAAGTTTTATCTCTTAGAAGTCTTCTTGTGGTTTTACTAGGCTCCATCCTCTCCACATAGCCTAACCTAAGGTCTTCATCTGGGTTTGAACCCGATAGGGTTTTCTGTTAGGAGTCTACTTGTGGTTCTACTAGGTTCCATTCTCTCCAAATAGCATATCCTAAGGTCTTCCTCTGGGTCTAGAGCAGATAGGGTTTTCTCTTAGGAATCTTCTTGTAGTTCTACTAGCTCCATTCTCTCCAAATAGCTTAATATTTGGACTCTCCTTTCTCCTTCCTTATCTCGGTGACAATATCTAACTTTATATATTTCTCTTTTTGTTCTAGTTCTCCGCTCGTCATTTTCACATAGTGCTACAAAAACACTATTCAGTATCTTTCTCTTCTTTATTCTCAAAATCTCTTCATCACACCTTTTCAATTCATGTTTAAATTCATATTTCTTGTGGCATTTTGTTGAAAAGCATCTTATTAATTCCCTAAAAAGGTAGGTATGAAGCAATGTTTCAGCTCTCCCCATAAGTAGTCTCAATGGCCCCCCTTTGCGTCTGTATCCTTTATTAATTCCCTTAAAGAGTTTAACGCTCACTGGTTAACGGTACCATACCCGTTGTAATTTCATGATTTAAAGCGTAAAGAGAATCTACCTAAAATAACTGGTCTTGATACACAACAATTTTTACGAGTAGAAAAGCAAAGAATTCAGTTTACCATTCTTTTTTCCTTGATAAAGAATAGATTGATATCACGTGAGGTAAGTAAAATGTTTCATCTGATTTAAAAAAAAATAATTTGATGAGTGACCAAGTCTTTAATTGGTATAAACTATAACTTACACTATAACTTAAACTGAATCCGTTGATCTTTCGAGGCTTTCAGGTTGACGTGTGTAAAGGACGTTATGTTCTATAATTCCTCCTTAAGATTTAAATAAAGAACCTCGGGTAATCCCTTCTTAAGATTGAAATGTACAGCATGGCAACATGGGAATTAAAGTGCAATTTGAGTTTAGATAGTGATAAAGTATTTATAATTATGTTTTATATTTCTCACACACAGAGGCAAGTCTTTAATTGACCTCTTGGCTGTGTGTCTAGGCAGTCACACGCCCCTTTTCACCCCTACATCTATGTTTTGTAAAGAAAAGACTTTTATTCGACTGTTTCATCTTAAACAAAGGTAATTTTAACGATGCAATGATAAACATTTCTTACACGATTTCGTAACACGAATTTTATAATGCAGGTGATTCTGAAAGTGATAGTCAGTAGATATAGAGATAGGTTAGGTTTAGAGAGCTACGGTCTACTGTTTTGCTATAGGAGGGCTAATGAGACCGGGACCTACTGCTTAAAGCCGATTCTGAGCGGCTACAAACACCCACGCCATGAGCTGGCCTCGAACCCCCGAACTCCAGTACCGAAGAGTAGCACTTTACCACTCGGCCATCATTCTGTAGATTTATAGATCGAGAGGTAGATAGGTAGATAGACAGAATATGGCCCACCGGGATAAAATGCATTTCCAAGGTAATCCACAATTTGTCTAGGTTACATAGGCCTGATATTAACTTTCTTTTTAATTATAAAAATTCGCTACTTTTTTTCAGTTT
>CM063500.1:43941572-43966572 GCA_032207245.1 Pardosa pseudoannulata
AGCCTGCTTTTGTTAAAAGTTAGGCGCCAATGTTCTCCGCAATTGAAGATGATTGATGAGTAGTGTGCTCTGAGATTTGAATAAAGTTATGAAAATGTATTCAGGACTCTTGTGTCATTTAGTGGATACCTGATATATATATATATATATATATATATATATATATATATATATATATATATATATATATATATATATATATATATATATATATATATATATATATATGTATATGTATATACATACACACATATTTCATACGATTCCTGTCTACTTTGATGATTTAACTCGATCATTGCATGAAGCGCGTATGTTTCGTAACGTTAATTTGAGTCACGGCCACGCGTCAACACGATTTATCGCAGATACTCCCGACGTGAGTGGAGCTTTGACAGAATCACAGTGATAAGAGGATCTAGCGACGAGGGACGACTGCGACCTAACAGCATTTAAAAGAACATCCACTTTCATTAGTGAAGCGTCGTATTCACATTACTCGCCGAAGATTAGATAATGGAATCGACGGTGGTTCAATTTTTCCTTAAGAGATTAGTGACTCTAGTAAAGAGCGAATTAAGAGTGCTATTCTACTTGAATTATAGTTTACCGATTGCATATGAAAACAAGGGAATTTGATATAAACACGCATATTCATGCCAACACATACACAAATATATATAGGAGTTTTAAGAATCTTATTTTTTTAGAAATTCAGAAAATAGTAAAATTTTGTGAAACTAAAAGTAGTATTAAATCTTGTGCTACCAGTAAAGTTCCTTTTTGTTAATTTGCGAAAATATGGTACATATTTTGTGAAAACAAACCTTTTATTATGAAAATAAACCTATTTTAGACGGATGAGCCACCCAGTTATTTGACATTAACATTATACTTTTTTGAAACCAGAATTAGCGTTAACTCTTTTTCTATCGGTAAAGGACCTTTTTGGGAATTTGAAAAATTAGGGTATGTATTTTGTAAAAACAAACTACTTATTAAGAAAATATACATATTTTAAATTGTTGAACCACCCAGTTGTTTGATATCAACATTATAATTCTGTGAATAGTTTTGTGAAACTAGAATTAGCGTCAAATCTTGTTTTATCAGTAAAGGTCATTTTTGGGAATTTGCAAAAATATGGTACATATTTTGTGAAAATCAACAAATTATTATAAAAATAAACATTTTAAAGGGATAAACTACCCAGTTATTATATATTAACATTATAAGTTTTTGAATAATTTTGTGTTATGATTTTGTGAAACTAGAATTAGAGTTAAATCTTGTTTTATCAGTAGAGGTCTTTTTTGTGAATTCGGAAAAATAAGGTACATATTTTGTGAAAATCTACAACTTGTTATGAAAATAAACATACTTTAAAGGCATGAACCAGCTCTGCTGATTGGAGCAAAAGTGGAAAGAAAAGCAGGAGATGAAAATAATGTAAAAAAAGAGAGTACATAGTTGAAGAGCAGAGTTTGGAGACGAAAGGAAGAGTTAGGTCCAAGAGAGACTCCAAAAAAGATAACATTAGGACTATCTCACAGCGACCAGAAGTGTTACGGTGCTGCCGCAACACTTAGAGAATTACCCCAGAATACCCCAGAATACTTAGAATTACCCCAAAATATTTAGAAGGTCCCACACCTGTGGTGGGACTAAAATAAGCATTGTCATCCCACCAATGATATCTACATCCTTCCACCAACTCCATGTCTGAAGACCTCCCGACCAACGTACAGTCCTTGCACAGCCCTGCAGATGCTCATCCCTTTGCAGATCTACAAAGATACTTGCTATAAAAATTTGAATTTGGAATTAGGTCCTCTCTCTTCTTTTTTACGTAAATGTTTAGTATTTAATTAATGTTGAATTTTGCACATTTGGCATATGATAGAAAATTTGGAAAGTCAAATTTTTTAAAATTTGAATAAATTTTCTGTACATGGATCTATAAATAGTATAATAATAAATTTTCTTATTTTTGTTTAAAACTGTCAACGTTGTTATGTGTTTATTTAAGTGTGTAATATTTATTGTAGCGACATTTAATTAGCTTATTAGTTTTAAAAATTAGTCTGTAGTCTCTCAGAACCTGTGGTTGAATTCCTAAATGTTAATGAGAGCAAAACGACAAATAATTACATTTGCATATCTAATTTAATTGCTTTAAAACTTTCTTTTCTGTACAGGAAAATTCCTAAATTTAATGAGAGCAAAACGACAAATATTATATTGCAAAATCTAATTTAATTGCTTAAAACTTTCTTTTCTGTACAGAATACAGAAAAATTAAATGAATTTAAAACTTAAACAATCTACACAATGCAATACAAATAAATTTAGTCTTACACTAACTAAATAATAACCATTATAATTGATCCCAGGTAAATACCTAAATTTAATGAGAGCAAAACGACAAATATTACATTTGCATAATCTAATTTAATTGCTTAAAACTTTCTTTTCTGTACAGAATACAGAAAAATTAAATGAATTTAAAATTTAAATAATCTACACAAAGCAATACAAATAAATTTAGTCTTAAACTAACTAAATAATAACCAATTTAATATATCAAAGGTAAATACCTAAATTTAATGAGAACTACACGACAAATATATATTTGCATAATCTGATTTAATTTGATTAAAACTTTCTTTTCTGTACAGAATACAGAAAAATTAAATGAATTTAAAACTTAATCTACACAATGCAATACAAATAAATTTAGTCTTAGACTAAGTAATAACAATTATAAATTAATCACAGGTAAATACCTAAATTTAATGAGAGCAAAACGACAAATATTACATTTGCATAATCTAATTTAATTGATTAAAACTTTCTTTTCTGTACAGAATACAGAAAAATTAAATGAATTTAAAATTTAAATAATCTACACAAAGCAATACAAATAAATTTAGTCTTAAACTAACTAAATAATAACCAATTTAATATATCAAAGGTAAATACCTAAATTTAATGAGAACTACACGACAAATATTATATTTGCATAATCTGATTTATTTGATTAAAACTTTCTTTTCTGTACAGAATACAGAAAAATTAAATGAATTTAAAATTTAAATAATCTACACAATGCAATACAAATAAATTTAGTCTTACACTAACTAAATATTAACCATTATAGATGATCACAGGTAAATACCTAAATTTAATGAGAGCAAAACGACAAATATTACATTTGCATAATCTAATTTAATTGATTAAAACTTTCTTTTCTGTACAGAATACAGAAAAATTAAATGAATTTAAAATTTAAATAATCTACACAAAGCAATACAAATAAATTTAGTCTTAAACTAACTAAATAATAACCATTTTAATAGATCACAGGTAAATACCTAAATTTAATGAGAACTACACGACAAATATTATATAAGCATAATCTGATTTAATTGATTAAAACCCTCTTTTCTGTACAGAATACAGAAAAATTAAATGAATTTAAAACTTAAACAATCTACACAATGCAATACAAATAAATTTAGTCTTACACTAACTAAATAATAACCATTATAATTGATCCCAGGTAAATACCTAAATTTAATGAGAGCAAAACGACAAATATTACATTTGCATAATCTAATTTAATTGCTTAAAACTTTCTTTTCTGTACAGAATACAGAAAAATTAAATGAATTTAAAATTTAAATAATCTACACAACGCAATACAAATAAATCTAGTCTTAGACTAACTAAATAATAATCATTATAAATGATCACAGGAAAATTCCTAAATTTAATGAGAGCAAAACGACAAATATTATATTGCAAAATCTAATTTAATTGCTTAAAACTTTCTTTTCTGTACAGAATACAGAAAAATTAAATGAATTTAAAATTTAAATAGTCTACACAATGCAATACAAATAAATTTAGTCTTAAACTAACTAAATAATAACCATTTTAATAGATCACAGGTAAATACCTAAATTTAATGAGAACTACACGACAAATATTATATAAGCATAATCTGATTTAATTGATTAAAACCCTCTTTTCTGTACAGAATACAGAAAAATTAAATGAATTTAAAATTTAAATAATCTACACAAAGCAATACAAATAAATTTAGTCTTAAACTAACTAAATAATAACCAATTTAATATATCAAAGGTAAATACCTAAATTTAATGAGAACTACACGACAAATATTATATTTGCATAATCTGATTAAATTGATTAAAACTTCTTTTCTGTACAGAATACAGAAAAATTAAATGAATTTAAAATTTAAATAGTCTACACAATGCAATACAAATAAATTTAGTCTTAAACTAACTAAATAATAACCATTTTAATAGATCACAGGTAAATACCTAAATTTAATGAGAACTACACGACAATTATTACCTTTTCATAATCTTATTTAATTGATTGAAACCCTCTTTTCTGTACAGAATACAGAAAAAATATAGTAGTTCAAGTTAAATTAAATTACTATCTTACTGCCGTTGAATGGTTTCTTTATTTTACGCGAACTTGCCAGTTCCACGTGACCGATCACTTAATGATAAATTTGTGATATTACCTCTGGTGTGATTGTTAAAAATACAGGTCAACGTTTCCATAGCACTGAATGTGCATTTTATCCCCTATATAATAATAGCCTAAGGTGTCTGTCGGCAAATTTTTGAAGCGGTTGTACCTGGAATGGATTCCTCGGCTAAGGGCAGGCGATTAAATTTATCAATTTATTCATGTAATAAATAGGTAAAAATAACATTTTTTTTCTAGCATTATGACGTCATTCCTTTAACCATCTCATATAATCATTTCTTGTTTTAAATTATTTAAATATCGCGTGCATTATTTTCATACGTTTTATCGCTGAACTTACATATTAAGCAAATAATTTTCTTTTATATTTGACTTAAATAATAGATTAAGTATATAAGTGATAATTTTAAATTCAATCATCGATTATTTTTTGTTGTAATGAAAATTTTATCATCGGTATTAACAATAAATTCTTTTCATATAAGTCGAGGACTACTAAATATCTAACTTTTAATTTATATATATTTGGAAATTAAGAAGTTTGTTTGTTTGTTATACATAACCACATGGTTTGACTAAATGAATTCCATGTGATTCTAAACTGCATTACAGGATCGGGAGACTCTAGAGGAGTATGACGATAAATAAACTATTGAGAGTGAACCAGATAATTCTCAGCCAAAAAACAAACCATTTTATTACCTGCCTCATTGGGAACTTAACAGTTCTGGAATATTAAAAATTTTACTGATCCCGTCATATGATGGGCTATATGCTAGTTTATAAAGAATTTGTTAGTTTACAAGTGATTGCGGGAACACAATAACCTGGAGTTGAATTTAAACTATATTTATTTCTAGCTATTACTGTGTTTCATAGTCTGCTGTAGTCAAATAGTCTATGAGTGTAGATACTTGCATTTTAACCTTTTCAAAATTGCAGAGCACATTCGTGAGATATTACAAGAGCTTTACGGAACTGAGTTTAAATTGTAATGTATCATTGCGTAATTTTACAAACTTATATATCTTCGGAGACTATACATTAATCCATATTAAAAATGCATCTTTGTAAATAAATTAGTTATATATTTATGTTTTATAAAAACAAGTCATTTTAAATTGAGGTATCATAAAAAATATCTCAATTCCTTATACAGAATGCCCCGGTTTCTTTTATATAGAATGTGGACTGTATTTTATTTAAAAAGAAGCTGTGAGCTTACAACTGATTACAGGAACACAATAACCGGGAGCTGAATTTAAATTATATTTATTTCTAGCTATTTTTTGTTTCATAGTCTGCTAGAGTCAACTATTTTAACCTTTTCAGAATCACAAAACGTGTGCAATATTACAAGAGTTTTACGGAACTCAGTTATATAAAGTGAAATGTATTATTGCGGAATTTTACATACTAATGTATCTTCCATGACAATACATTAATCTATATTAAAAAACACATCAAAAGTATATAAATTAATTATATAATTTTATTTTGCCCCGTGTGGTGTCCAGTGTAAGAATAGTCCCAACGTAACCTATGCGTGTCGTAGAAGGCGACTAAAATGAACCCAGTCCCCGGGGGTTTAACCGGGTTGGGCGCGGGGCTGACAACCCCACCCCAGAAAAAACCCACCGTTCAGAAAACTCAGGAAGCTAAAACCGGACAGCACTTAGACGACATGGCACGAAAAAGGACTTGAAATTAGGAACCTGGAATGTACTGATCCTGCACAAGGGTGGAGCTTTGAAGAACTTGATTGACATTTTTTGTGTTGAGAGCGATTTGAGAGTACTGGGCATTAATAGATAGAGAAACATCGCATCAAACCGTGTTGAATGGAGAAAGCTGACAGAGAAAGCCTTGGCCTCCAGTAAGCTGTAGTGCTGCTGAAGAAGAAGATATTTTTATTTTATAAAAATACGTCATTTTGATTTGGTGTACCATAAAAACATTTTTCCATAAAATAGAATGTGGTCTGTATTTTATTTAAAACGAAGTTGTTCGTTTACATGTAATTACGAAAAGCAATAAGCTAAAGTTGAATTTTATTTATTTCTAGCTATTCTTACGTTGTTTCACAGCTTTTTATAGTAAACAACTGTAGTGAAGGGCTTATTAACCTTTTCAACATCACGAAATTGATGCATTCTTTAGAAGATAAATTGACTATATATCTATAATTTAGAAAACCGTATAGTTTTAAATTGGGATGTAATAAAGCCATTGTTCCATAGCATTTTAATGCCTGAGTCATTTCTGCCGATTACAAATCGATGTATTTCTTAAACCTAAGTCATTATGAACTGCATAGAATAAAATAAATATCAAGTTTAAACAACTTTGAATAGAACAGCATGTTATGTTAGTGATTTGTTACAGTTTTAAACATCATGGGATGCTTTTAGTGAAAAAAAAATAAAGGTTAGTGAAAAAGTGTTTATTAGGTACTACATGTAAAGTAACATCTGTAAAATGGGTTTTTATAGTAGATAAGACAATTTCTTATGATTTCAGTCTATGTACCTGCCGATAAAGTAAATGTATATGCTCTTTTCAAAGATTCATAAAGAGTCGATCCAAATGAAATGTTCATAAAGAATAGAAAAATCTTCAAAGTTTTGTAGAATGTTTATAATATTACCTTCTACCTATTCTCAAAAAGAAAAAACATTCTAAGAAAACATAAAAAATTCTATAACCTATTTTTTAGAGGTATCTAAAATGAGACGATAGGTATTAAAAAGATAAAATAGAAGGACGACTGTAGCTTGTTTAAAATGAAGTTGATAGTTTACAACTGATGACGGGGACACAATCTAAAGTTGAATTTAAATTATATTTATTCCTAGCTATTATTACGTTGTTATGTATAACATACTCCACTGGCAATTCTTTCTATATTTCAATGCAGTTTTCTTGAAATCCTAATCACTGATTCGAATATCATTAACTGAATGATAACATTATCTATGATCACATTAATCAGCACCTAATAGAATTAAATATTAAGGCTTGAAATAATTTTGAGATACAAACAATTGTTAATTTAATCTTACACACCAGAGCTTACAATCAGTCATGCAATAAAATTTCTAAAAAATCTTTGAAAAACATGAAAAAAAATAAAGATTCCACTTAAGTAATTCCACTTAGGTAATATATTCGTTTCACTAAATTTTCACCTTTTTCACCTTCTTCGAACTACGCATCCGTTAAACATCGTACCATGTGATTTTTCGCTATATTCAGTTATATTTTTTCTAGCTATTCTTACTTTGTCATGTATTACATCTTCAACTGGCAATTCTTTCTATATCTCAATGCAGTTCTCATAAAGTCTTACTGACTTATTCATTTATCATTAACTGAATCATAACAGTATATGTGATTACATTAATTGGTAACTACTATAATTAAATATGAATGACTAAAATATCTGAGATGCTAACACTTAATTATTTTAATCTTACACATCAGAGCTTACAATCAGTCATGCAACAAAATTTCAAAAGAATCTAGGAAAAACGAAAAAATGATTTGAAATATTATCAAATGTCAAATTCCAGTTAAGTAATATATTCGTTTCACAAATTTTCATCTTTTTCACCTTCTTCGAACTACGCATCCGTTAAACATCGTGCCATGTGATTTTTTCCCTATATTCAGTATTAATGATGTTAGACCTGTCTTAAAAAGAGCCTTAGAGGAAGGACACGGCTGTAACTAGAAATTGCACGCCGACTACTACTGATCAAGGACAGGGATTGAGTTATTTCCTTGAAGAGTCCAAAAGGTTAAAAGACGAAGTAATAATGCTACAATGGATACGCATTTTGTTTTCTTCTACATAGGAAGAGACCATTATCCAACAAACAACACCGGTATTAATGGAGATGAAAATATATTACGCGAAGGTCGACATATTTATTTGATTCTCGTTGACTGATTTGTACTTAACCTTTAAATGCCTGGTGTTGCCATTTGGAAATACATAATTTAGTCTCTAAAATACTATTAGAATAACATTGAAGCTTTAGTACCTAATGTTGCCAATAAAATACATACTGAAGATATTAATAATTAAATTTTCAAAAAATAGACGGCATTTCTACTTTTAAGAATTTTTAAGAATTCTTTTAAGAATAATTTTTTTTGTCCATTTGCTTGCTGTATTTTTTTTTTATTTCGAAGCTTGAAAATACACTATTTGGTTCTGCAGTGATCAAGTAAAAATTATTACATAAAAAAGTAACGTATGTAGCCCATATTTATGACCTTCTTTGGATATTATAATAATATATAAAATATTTGCTGTAACTAGATTTTTCTGTTTGTTGTCCGTTAGCAATAATAGTCATAAAATTTCCACTAAACTTACAGGAGAATAAGTGGTGTTTGTAATATTTTCTTCTATAGTAGAAGTAGATCATTTTTGCTGTAGTTTATAATTGTAATTAGATCCGTGGTAGCTCAGTCGGTAACAACAGCGATTTCGCAACTGAAAGGTTACGGTTCGGAACTGCAACCGGCCTAAGATCCGCCGTGTTCGTTAAAGGTGACTAGGGCACGTAAAATATGTTCGTGGTCACAATGTCTTCCAAGTTCTAAGATTCGCCGTGTTCGTTAAAGGTGACTGGGGAACGTAAAATATGTTCGTGGTCACAATGTCCTCCAAGTTTTAAGATTCACCGTATTCGTTAAAGGTGACTGGGGAACGTAAAATGTGTTCGTGGTCACAATGTCCTCCATGTTCTAAGATTCGCCGTGTTCGTTAAAGGTGACTGGGGAACGTAAAATATGTTCGTGGTCACAATGTCCTCCAAGTTCTAAGATTCGCCGTGTTCGTTAAAGGTGACTGGGGAACGTAAAATATGTTCGTGGTCACAATGTCCTCCAAGTTTTAAGATTCACCGTATTCGTTAAATGTGACTGGGGTACGTAAAATATGTTCATATTCACAATGTCCTCCAAGTTCTAAGATTCGCCGTGTTCGTTAAAGGTGACTGGGGAACGTAAAATATGTTCGTATTCACAAAGTCCTCCAAGTTCTAAGATTCGCCGTGTTCGTTAAAGGTGACTGGGGAACGTAAAATATGTTCGTATTCACAAAGTCCTCCAAGTTCTAAGATTCGCCGTGTTCGTTAAAGGTGACTGGCGCACGTCAAATATGTTTGTATACAATATGTCCTCCAAATTCTGAGATCCGCAATGTTCGTTAAAGGTGACTGGGGCACGTCAAATATGTTTGTATACAATATGTCCTCCAAATTCTGAGATCCGCAATGTTCGTTAAAGGTGACTGGGGCACGTAAAATATGTTCGTGGACAATACGTCCTCCAAGTTCTAAGATCCGCGTGTTCGTTAAAAGTGACTGGGGTACGTAAAATATGTTCGTGGACAATATGTCCTCCAAGTTCTAAGATCCGCGTGTTCGTTAAAAGTGACTGGGGTACGTAAAATATGTTCGTGGTCACAATGTCCTCCAAGTTTTAAGATTCACCATGTTAAAGGTGACTGGGGCGTAAAAAATGTTCGTGGTCACAATGTCCTCCATGTTCTAAGATTGTGTTCGTTAAAGGGCTGGGGAACGTAAAATATTGTTACAATGTCTCCAAGTTTTAGATTCCCGTATTCGTTAAAGGTGACTGGAACATAAAATTTTTGTCACAATGTCCTCCATGTTTATTCGCCGTGTTCGTTTAGGTGACTACGTAAAAAATTCGTGGTCACAATGTCCTCCAAGTTTAAGATTCACCGTTTCGTTAAAGGTGACTTACGTAAAATGTTCATATTCACAATGTTCCAAGTTTTAAGATTCGTGTTCGTTAAATGACTAACGTAAAATATGTTCGTATTCACAAGTCCTCCAAGTTCTAAGATTCGCCGTGTTCGTAAAAACATCAAATATGTTGTATACAATATGTCCTCCAAATTCTGAGATCCACAATGTTTCGTTAAAGGTATCATAAATATGTTCGTAAAATATCCTCCAACTAAGATCCGCGTGTTCGTTAGTGACTGGGGTACTAAAATAATTCGTGGTACAAATTCTCCAAGTTCTCCACTATAATGTGGCAGCAAGCCTGGGGAGTAGTTCTGGTCTCTGTTTTCTAAAACGTTGACCATCATACTATTACTCGCATCCGTAGCATACTTTAAGCTACGCGTGCTCCTCGGGTGGTGCTAAATGGTTAACAGCTATATAGAGGTGTTAGAATAATGTCTGTATCGCTTGCTGCATTGGAATAAAAAAATAATTGTAGTTATTTTTTAATGTATATATAGTCGGCATTATACCATCCTCAAAGATTGTGACAAATGCTTTTTTGTGGATACTTTGTACTCCTATTGTCAAGCATGATAAAGTAAACAATTTTTTTCAACATTGATTTTTGTAATGTTTGGCAAAATAATTGTATTTTTAGTCAGAATTAATTATTTTAAAAAATACTTTGTTTAAATTCCTTATCATAGATATTAAATTTCATGTTTGATATTATAAAATTTTTTCAAGATAAATTTAATTTTCAATTAAAGCCCACTGTTGCCAATTCGCAAAAATTCATAATCTCATGTGAAAAAAAAATTGTTGAAGAGTTGTTGGCCCACCATACCTTTTTCCTGGGATTGAAAGCAAAATATATAAACAAAAAATCATTCCGTAAATATATCGAAAACAGACAAATAGACCGGTTTACATTTTAGTCTGTGCATTAACCTTTGCTTTAGAACTGTTACTGAATACATAAATGCCAGCCGTCGCAAAATATAGAAGGAAAAAGATGATGATGATGATATTCGAAACTTCCTCTAACGGTCCGTTAGATCAAGAATCTCGAAAGAATAATAGGTACAAAATATTATGAAGTTTAACAAAGATTTTGGGAAAAGTGAATTATCATATTACACTGTAGATTACTATATCGTTACTTGGAAACCGTATTGTTTTAAACTAAACTCTTTAAAAATGAATTAATTAGTACCATTTTGTATGTAAAATGTCATTTAAGGGAAATAATAGAAGAGACTTTAGAACAGAGGGGTTACTTCATGTGAGAGCACACAGTCCACAGTCATTTTCGTACTAACGTTTCCGGGAGGAAAGAGTATGTTTGTACTTTTATCCTCTATTTTTGCCACACGATCTAATGAGAAATACAGTTAAACGATTGAACGGCTACACATTGCACTGTGGGATTCGAACGCACGAACTCCGGTACCGAAGGCCAGCACCCTAACCAGTCGCCCATCGTTCGGCGAAAGCGGAATGTATGCACAAAAAAATCATTCCGTAAATATATCGAAAACAGGCAAAAAAAAAACGGTTTACATTTTAATCTGTACATTAACCTTTACGTTAGAATTGTTACTGAATACATTAATATAAGCCGTCACAAAAAATAGAAGGAAAACGATGATGATGATATTCGAAACTTCCTCTAACGGTCCGCTAGATAAAGACTGTCGAAAGAATAATAGGAACAAAATATTATGAAGTTTAACAAAGATTTTGGGAAAAGTGAATTAGTATATAACACTGAAGATTACTATATCGTTACTTGCAAACCATATTGTTTGAAACTAAGATCTCTAAAAATGAAATAATTAGTACCATTTTGTATGTGAAATGTGATTTAACGGAAATAATACAAGAGACTGTAAAACAGAGGGGTTACTTCTTGTGAAAGCACACAGTACACAGTCATTTTTATACTGACGTTTCCGGAAGGAAAGAGTAGATTGTACTTTTATCCCAATATAAAACTCTATTAATTGCATGTAAAAATCGACTAACACTTGGCATGTAGGTATACTTCACCTCCACCTTACGCGTGCAGCGCGCGGAAGTTTAGTCATTCAGAAAAATCGCAGTAAATCGAAAACTACTTTGTTTTTATGAACGAAACATTTTTTATTTACACTTTAATATATACTGTATGATTATTTAACAACAACAACAACAAAACAATATTTTTACGAAATCACAAAAATAAACGATTTTTAAAATTAAAGTCCGATATTATGTCACCGCATATATCTTCATCACTATCTTTGTCACAACGGCTCATTTCTATCAATTTTGTATTCAACAATAAAAAAACCAAGTTTCATATTGAAAAAACACGACTTGTACGTTCTGGAGTTAGGAATTCGATTGAAGACGAAATAACGCAACAAAAGACCGAGTAACTCGACAATCATAGCTTGTGGGAAAAAAAATACAAAGCATTGCATAGCAAAGCAAAAAACATGCATATAATGTCACACATACATATAATTATACGTATTTAGTAAATTTGTGGTGGTTCGCGGGTATTCTCCACAAACCTACTAGATACTCATTTTTACGTGACCCGTGATCCAGTGGCAGACCGCAAAAAGCGTAAAAATACGTTGCCCGCACGCGAAGTGTTAAGACATATTTAATATAAATAAGTTTTAATTTTAAAAGTTTGCAAAACGAAATATACAAACCATTGCAGATTTCATTTTATTTTTTTAATACATTTTAACGCTTTACCCTTAAAATAAAAATGAAATAATTTACAGCTTATTTCATCAAAGATTGGCACAGATTGAAAACGGAATATATGCACAAAAAATCATTCTTTAAATATACGAAAAGAGACAAAAAGACTCATTTCATACATAGAAAAAGACCATTATCTATCAAAAAACATAAGTATTAATGGAAATCAAAATATATTAGGCAAATGTTGACATATTTATTTGTTCCTCATTGAGTGATTTGTACTTCAAACGTTTATAAAATACTAGCAAATGTGCCCGTGCTTTGCTACGGTGAGCTTAATATATTACTTTTAAACAAAGATTTTTTTCGTGCATAACTCTCTAAATTCGTCACAGTTCAGTTCGAGTAATTGGCATGTTTATATATTTCTATCATAAGCGTATTATAACATTATTCAGTTTTTATAATCGAATTTGTCGTATATTAAATTTGCTCAAACTTTTTTTATTGTAAAATATAAGCTTAACCCTAAATTGCATTACTGTATTACTACTGTAAGTTGATTAGCAAAGTTAACAGATCTTGTCATATTACGTGATAGAATAGGAAGCACAGGTTTTGACAGCAACAGTGCTAATTTTGTTGGTAGTAATAAATGTTTTCCAAAATTAAGGAAATTTATGACAAACCACATAGTTTTGTATGAAACAGAAACACACATTCATATCGACAACCATATGAATATGAAGATAACTATATAAAATGATAGGTTTTATTTGGCCATGAGAGTCACTGAAATTTGTACTTTTTGTACTTAGAATATTGTTGATATGCATTTCATTGTAACATAAAAATGAACCAAGAATTAAATTTAAAATTAGTTCTCATATAAAAATGCTATAATTTGCGTCACATAGAAATGAAAGTGAATCACTTTATATCTCAAATTTCAGTTCAAATCGAATAGATACTAAGCAGACGATTTTAAATAATATAAAATAAGAAATGAATAAATGAAATATTTAAATGAATGACGTCATAATGATAGAAAAATATCATTTTCGCCTATTTATTATGTGATGAATTGAACATTTTAATCTCCTGCTTTTAACCGTGGAAAACTGCGTTTAAAACAATTACTTGGGATGACGTCACATTGCTAGAAACATTGCTTCTTTCCCTTAGATATGATGCGATAAATTAAAAACTTAATCGTTTGCGTTTAACCGGGGAAAATAATGCTTGGAATAATGACATGAAATGCTCGAAAAAGGGGGAAGGAATGAATTTCGAACGTTGAAAATTTACAAAAACCTTCCCAGGGATATACCTAAACATTTCCCAAATTTTCACGGCGATTGGATGGATAGTTTTTGAGTCTATTGAGTACAGACAGACAGACAGACAGACACACACAAATTCATTTTTTATATATAGATAATGCGTTATTGATCAGGACCTCAAATGTTATTTATTTTTCTTAAGTAGCTACAAAATTTATTTATACAACATTATTATTATTACTTCATCTAAAATTGTCACAGGTTAAAAACATAAACATTCAAGCAGTTTAGAATTGGTATTTTTCTCGAAACCGCACATAAATGTTATTGATCGCTAAATATGCAATGATCAATTCGTTAACCAAGTTCAACAGTGTGTCGATATATTTTAACGCTTTACCCTTAAAATAAAAATAAAATAATTTACAGTTTATTTCATCTAAAATTGACACAGGTTAAAAACATAAACATTCGACCAGTTTAAAATTTGTATTTTTCTCGAAACTGCACATAAATGCTATTGATCGCTAAATGTGCAATGATCAATTAAGTGTTAACCAAGTTCAACTGTGTGTCAATATATTTTAACGCTTTACCCTTAAAATAAAAATGAAATAATTTACAGTTTATTTCATCTAAGATTGACACAAGTTAAAAACATAAACATTCAACCAGTTTAGAATTGGTATTTTTCTCGAAACTGCACATAAATGCTATTGTTCTCTCTGTTGTTGCTATGGCCACTTAAAAGAAACCATTCACGTGAGCCATAGGACTAACGAGTTAAGGTGAAGTGGTGCGTCTATCGTTTGACTAGGATCACTAGGGTGAAAGAAAGTCTTAGCTCAAGTGGATCCTCGTAATTTAGAAGCAGGGATCAAGAAACAGACCCTCAGGCTTGCCATACCACCCTCAGACGTATTCTTTTTGAACTGAGAGGACATTGTTACCACGATCATATTTTAAATATGGGTGATTCTAAGTAAAAAAAGATTCTGAACATCCCGCAGTATTTTCTGAAAAAGTTAGGGCAACTAATTTAAAATAAAAATTATTTTAATATTAATTTCCAGACGTCCGATGTAGAGCTATATGATATCTGAATTTTAATATTATGATATATCGTTTATCAAATATTGATATATCAATATATTCTAAAATATATATAACCTTATTATAATTAAATGTATAACCTCATTATAATAACCTTATAATAATTGAAAATGTAAGAATGTATAAGAATGCATATTTTAAGTACTCGTGATTCTAAGTAAAAAAAAAAAAATCTGAACATCAAGCAATATTTTCTGAACAAGTAAGGGCAACTACTTTAAATTAAAAATTAAATTAATATTAATTTCCAGACGTCCTAACTAGAGCTGTATGATATCTGAATTTTAATATTATGATATATCATTCACCAAATATTGATATATCAATATATATATATATATATATATATATATATATATATATATATATATATATATATATATATATATATATATATATATATATATAACCTTATTATAATTGAAAATATAAGAATGTATAAGAATGCATACTTTAAACATGGGTGATTCTAAGTAAAAAGAAGATTCTGAACATCCCGCAGTATTTTCTCAAAAAGTAAGGGCAACTAATATAAAATAAAAATATTGAGATTAATTCCCAGACGTCCGAACTAGAGCTGGATGATATCTGAATTTTAATATTATGATATATCGCTTTCCAAATATCGATATATCAATATATACTAATATATGTAACCTTATTATAATATCAAATATAAGAATATATAAGAATGCATATTTTAAGCATGGGTGATTCTAAGTAAAAAAAGAAACAAAACAATTTCTGAACATCACGTAGTATTTTCTGAAAAAGTAAAGGCAACTAATTTAAAATAAAAATTATATTAAGATTAATTTACAGACGTCCGAACTAGAGCTGGATGATATCTGAATATTAATATTATGGTATATTCGTTTCCAAATATTGAAATATCAATATATTCTAATATATATAGCCTTATTATAATTGATAATATAATACTGTATAAGAATGCATATTTTAAGCATGGATGATTCTAAGTAAAAAAAACAAATTCTGAACAACACGTAATATTTTCTCAAAAAGTAAGGGCAACTAATTAAAATAGAAATTATATTAAGATTAATTTCCGGAAGTCCGAACTAGAGCTGGATGATATCTGAATTTTAATATTATGATATATTGTTTACCAAATATTGATATATCAATATATTCTAATCTATATTAAAATTGCAAATATAAGAGTGTTCTGTATAAAATAATACAAACACACATATGCCGACGTGTGTGTTGATTTTCTAGGAAACGAAAATTTAATTTCTTAATCTTGATACATAATTTTATATTCAAACTTATCTATTGTAAAAGAATAATCGTTTACCTAATTATTTGATCTAAAAGGCATATTAAGAAGCACAGTTGCGTTGGGCTAACCCTTCGAGCTCCACGACACAGGTCTGAGGTTCGATCCCCATATTGGGTAAGGTTGACTCAGCCTTTCATCCCTTCAGTGGGTAGACAAACTAAGGATTAAACATGCTTGAGAGCTAAACAATGAGGTTCCGCGTAAGGTTGGCCACCTAACCGGAACATATGATTCGCACCTCAGGGATATTGGTCTCGGAAACTGAGATTGGTACCGTAAGCCCTGGCCCCCTTGGGGCTGTTGCGCTGAGGAGTGAAAAGGCATACTATTCAAAATTTTCAGAAATTAAAAGAAAACTGATGAAACAAAAAATATATGGATATATTTTCTCGTTTAATTTAATTTATATCATATATATAGTTTCTAAGATAATAGATATATTAAGTAAACAAGATGCATTTCTTTTTTCTGAAAATACTTTTCGAATTTTCAGAAATAAAACCTATTTTTTATAATTTTTGGAACAAACCCACATAAATTTTCAGAAAAATTTCAGAAAATTTTCAGAATCCCTCCTGATTTTAATTGCCCCTGTCTCCATTAACACATTGTGTGCGGGTACATTTCGTCGCGGAATCGTACTGGGAGCGGGTGTTTTGAGCTTAAATTTGGTTATTCAGTTAAATCTCAATAGATCGAAAATTATTTGATTTTTTTAACCATCTTTTCGTATTTTATTTTGAAATATATAAATAAATATATAAATAGACAAATAAACAAATATATATATATATATATATATATATATATATATATGTGTGTGTGTGTGTGTGTAATATATACATATACATATATATAATATATTTTCGCAAGGATAAATAAAAAGTTAATTTTAAAAATCTAAACTGATTTTTTAATCAACCTTCCCGTTCTGTGGTTCCGCATCGACTGATGTAAAAACTAGTTTTTATTTGTCTAAATGTTTCCAGAATCTATGTATATGACAATAATATTCGGCTTCATTTTCCTGTATATGCCATTATTTTTGTAGCCCCAAACAAACCATGTTGCTATTCTTACCCGTACTAATACGTGAACCACGATCAAGTATCAATCATAAAAAAATGTACTAGTACGTGTCCCGCACTCTAGTATCAATCGTCAGAAAACGTTTTAGTACGTGCCCCGCGTTCAAGTATCAATCTTCAGAAAACGTACTAGTACGTGTCAAGCATATAATGTGTTAACGAACACGGCGGAGGGCAGGCCGACTTGAGCCCCAAACCCGCAAACCTTCAGTTACGAGACATATGGCACATAAATGTATCTCCAGTCGCATGATTTATATGTTTAAAATGTTATTATGCCCACATATCCTTTAGGTGTTTACGGGTTTCACGCACCCAGGGTACCGGGGTGATCTTTTTTCAGCGTTCTTCCTGGTAGTCTTGAGCTTATCTTAGAAGAGTTTGCTCCTTACTGGGTTGGATTAAATTTATCTGTGAACCATGATCTACATCTGATAGGTCAGCAGCAACCTGGTAGCTGTTATGGGCTGCTCTTGTGGTTGACTGGGATCAGCAGCAAGCTGCTGCTGTATAGATGCACTTCTCTTATGCCCCTGTATAATAATGACTGTCCACAGGCAACAAGACAAACGTGCAAACGTGAAACATTAAAATCGTTTAAGCGGGAAATGTGGGATACCCATCTGTGATTATCAAATCTTTTACCTTGTGATTATCATGTATTTGTTCATACGAAAAAACTATAGTAGTCTTGAGCTTATCTTTGAAGAGTTTGCTCCTTACTGGGTTGGATTAAATTAATCTGCAAACCTTGATGTACCTCACATAGATCAGCAGCAGCCTGGTGGCTGTTATGGGTTGCTAGTGTGATTGACTGGGATTAGAAGCAAGTTGCTGTTGTATAGACGCATTATGTCTGGGTCAGCGTAAAACCAAATTATCTTATGCCCCGGCATAATAAAGATCCTTCACATGCAACAAGACAAACGTGCAAACTTGAAAAAATTAAAATCGTTTAAGCGGAAATGTGGGATACCCATCTGTGATTACCAAATCTCTTACCTTGTGATTATCATGTATTTGGTCATATGAAAAACTATAGTAGTCTTAAGCTTATCTTTGATGAGTTTGTTACTTACTGGGTTCGATTAAATTAATCTGCGAATCATGATGTACCTCACATAGATCAGCAGCAACTTGGTAGCTGTTATGGGTTTCTAGCTGTTGTGATTGACTTGGATCAGTATCAAGCTGTTGCTCTTTAGATGCATTATGTCTGGGTCAGCTTAAAAAAAATTCTCTTATGCCCCGGCATAATAATGACTGTCCACATGCAACTAGACAAACGTGCAAACTTTAAACATTAAAATCGTTTAAGAGGGAAATGTGGGATACCCATCTGTAATTATCAAATCTTTTACTTTGTGATTATCATGTATTTGGTCATACGAAAAACTATGTAGTCTTTCTTATCTTTGAAGAGTGTGCTCCTTACTGGGTTGGATTAAATTTATCTGCGAACATGATGTACCTGATAGGTCAGCAGCAACTGTAGCTGTTATGGTTTTGTGTTGTGTTTGACTGGATCAATTAAGTTGCTGCTGTCTGAACTCATTATGTCTGGGTCAGCGTAAAAAAAAATTCTCTTAGCCCCGGTATAAAATGACTGTCCACATGCAACAGACAAACGTGAAACTTGAAACATTAAAACAGTTTAAGTGGGAAATGAAACCATTGATTATCAAATTTTAAGTGTGATTATCATGTATTTGTCATAGAAAGAATATAGTCTTGAGCTATCTTTGAAGAGTTGCTCCTTACTGGGTGGATTAAATTAATCTGCGAACCATGATGTACCATCTAGTCAGCAGCAGCCTGGTAGTTTTATGCTGTTGTGATTGACTGGGATCAGTACCAAGCTGCTGCAGTATATACGCATTATGTCTGGGTCAGCGTAAAACCAAATTCTTTTATGCACCGGCATAATAATGACTGTCCACATGCAACAAGACAAACTTGCAAACTTGAATGATTAAAGTCGTTTAAGTGAGAAATGTGGTATACCCATCTGTGATTATCAAATCTTTACCTTGTGATTATCATGTATTTGGTCATACTAAAAAATTTTAAACATACATGTAGTAGTCTTGAGCTTACCTTTGAAGAGTTTGCTCCTGGGTTGGATTAAATTAATCTGCAAACCTTGATGTACCTTTCTTAGGTCAGCAACAGCCTGGTGGCTGTTATGGGTTGCTGTTGGGATTGACTGGGATCAGTACCAAGCTGCTGCAGTATATACGCATTATGTCTGGGTCAGCGTAAAACCAAATTCTTTTATGCACCGGCATAATAATGACTGTCCACATGCAACAAGACAAACTTGCAAACTTTAAACATTAAAATCGTTTAAGAGGGAAATGTGGGATACCCATCTGTAATTATCAAATCTTTTACTTTGTGATTATCATGTATTTGGTCATACGGAAAAACTTTCGAAATGAGGATACCAATAGGAGGACGATATAAAAGCTACATCCCAACAACCATTATCGTTCGTTACAGAGGATTTCTCTGTACATGGCATGGAAAAACATGTACCACGTCTAGAAAACTGTTTTAAAAACAGAAGTTATGATTTCGAAAAAAGTAGCTTTTCGTGAAGATTTAAGATAGTATTAAAGATATTATAAAATATTGATATTGATTTGTTTTCATATGTCGTGGGACTAACTTTTTGACGTATCCTCTTATTTTTAACATGATTACAAATAAATGAATTCATTTAGTTGTAAATAAAGAACCGTTTCAAAATAGAATTAAAATTATTATTGAACATTGATCCTGATTTGTTTTCATAAATAGTACGACTAACTTTTTGACGGATCCTCGTATTACGAGCATGCGCAGTTCCAAATAAATGGATTCATTTAGACGTAAATATACACCAGTTTCAAGGTAGGATTAAAGTTATTATGAAATATTGATCCTGATTGGTTTTCATAAGTAGTGTAACTAACATTTTGATGGATGCTCATATTATGAGCATGAACCGTTACAAATAAATGGATACATTTAGCCTTAAATACAGAACAGTTTCAAGATAGATTTAAAGTTATTATGAAATATTGATCCTGATTGGTTTTCATAAGTAGTGTAACTAACATTTTGACGGATTCTCATATTATGAGCATGAACAGTTTCAAATAAATTGATTAATTTATTTGTAAATAAAGAACCTTTTCAAGAGAGAATTAAAGTTATTATGAAATATTGATCCTGATTGGTTTTCATAAGTAGTGTGACTAACATTTTGATGGATGCTCATATTATGAGCATGAACCGTTACAAATAAATGGATACATTTAGCCTTAAATACAGAACAGTTTCAAGATAGATTTAAAGTTATTATGAAATATTGATCCTGATTTGTGTTCATAAGTAGTGTAACTAACATTTTGACGGATTCTCATATTATGAGCATGAACAGTTTCAAATAAATTGATTAATTTATTTGTAAATAAAGAACCTTTTCAAGAGAGAATTAAAGTTATTATGAAATATTGATCCTGATTTATTTTCATAAGACCTACGACTAACTTTTTGATAGATCCTCGCATTATGATATGCGTAGTTACAAATAAATGGATTCATTTAGCCGTAAATATTGAAAAGTTTCAATATAGTATTAAAGTTATTATGAGATATCGATACTGATTTGTTTTCATAAATAATGTGACTAACATTTTGACGGATGCTTATATTATTAGAATGAACAATTACAAATAAATGGATTCATTTAGCAGTTAAAATAGAACAGTTCCAAGATAGAATTAAAGGTATTATGAAATATTGATCTTGATTTGTTTTCATAAGTATTGTGACTAATATTTTGACGGATTCTCATATTATGAGTATAAACAGTTACAAATAAATTGATTCATTTAGCTGTAAATATAAAACAGTTTCAATATAGAATTATAGTTATTATAAAATATTGATGTTGATATTTTTCATAAGTAGTATGACTACATTTTGGTGGATCCTAAAATTACGAACAGTTACTAATAATGAATTCATTTATCCGTAAATATAGAACAGTTTCAAATGTAGAATGACAACGCAAATGCTTATTTCGAATTGGACGGTCAATGAGAACAAACTTTAATTTCAGGAACTTTTTTCTGGGGACAGAAAAAAGTAACTAAACTAGGTTGTGGTAAAACAAAACTGCTTTCATTTCATGATAAGAAATTATTTCATTCAAAGTTTTATTTATTTTACAAGAAAGAAAAAATATCGTTATCTGAACGCTAAAGAAATATTCCTTTATGAAAAGAAAAGCTGCGATTACAGATTGAAAGAGTGAGAAAAAAAATAGATTGCCCGATTTATGACGTATTGGCTTTATATATGATAAACTTTGTTTGCTTTACAGCAATAAGTAAACTCGTATTAGCCTGCACTTACACACGCCCACACACACACGCACGTGTGACGAGTCTGCAAAATATTACCAATTCATCGAGTAGATTTAATAATTCTAGTTTTAGAGTAGAATAATTCTAGCTGTAAAGTAAATTTTCATGAATTTAATTGTTGACCTTAATTTATAAAAGTATTTGAAATGTTATGATTTTGATGATGTTTAAATTCTAAATTTGATATTGTTCTGCATCAATTAATTAAAGATTTTTATTGATTACATAAAATTAAAAACGTATCTGTAAAAAATAATTCTACAAAAGAAATTTGTATCTCTTTATATTTAGAGTAAACTAAATATTTTTTCTATAGAGTCAATAAACAATATGTTTTTCTATAAAATTTACCTATATAGAACTTTGGAATCTGAGTAATAGTATTTAAATATATTTTTTCTGCAGACTTTTTTCTATGGAATATTTTCTCTATAAGAGTATGTTTTGTTCTATATAATGTTTCTTTTAGACATATATTTTTTCTTTTGAATGTTCTTCTATCAAGATATGTTTTTAATTTTATGAGATCAATAGAATTCTTAAATTAAATTAATACAGAACCGTATCAAATTTAGAATTTAAACAACACCACTTTTTCAAAATGAGATCAACAAAATAAACTAATCAAAATTTTCTCTAAAATATATTTCAGATTTTTAAGATTTATTCGTTAATTAAGTAAGTTGTTTTGTCAGACTGTTTATATACTAGTTAAACAGCCTGAGAGGCTAAAAGATTGTCGAATAACTAAACGTAGTGAAAAGAGTAAATAATACAAATTTCTTAAATATTTATTTCGGATAAATTAAAAAAAAATTATTATTGAAGCAGACCCGGTGTCTCAATTTTAATTCCCATTTAAGTTCACTCTTTTTCTATATTGACCTTATCTATAGTTTAAAAAAATAGTTACAAAAGTATAGCACATAAGGTATATAAACCACTAAATTTGCTCGTACGATCTTGTCAAATTCCAATTTCAAATCAAACAGCGTATAGAATTATGCACTCAGTTCAATTTTGAGTTTAAAGTAAAAAAAAAATCACATCGCTATTTTTATGGTTTTTAAAGAGAAAAAATGTTTCATTCTTTAAGATGCATATATTTTAAAATATAATTATAAACAGTTTTTTATTTTATTTTTTATGTCACAGTTTTGAATTAATTTTTGTTTACCCTTATAAAAAGTGATTATTAGTTAGAATTATTTTTTAAAAGTGATATTATAGAAATTTTAATACATGATTATAAATATACTATTACATATTTATAATTTATAACATACTTCATTTATAATTTTCCCTGTTATTCCCGGAGAAATATAAAAAAAATCTTCCCCCATGAATGTTAAACAAAATTTTCTAATAAGTAATTTTAGGTAAACAGTATAACATAATTTCTATTTGCATCCTGTACCATATGCAGGCAAGATATTTTCAACTGTTATTAATAAATAGCGAGATAGTCTTCCTAGCTATTTATTAATAACAGTTTGAAATGTTTAACTAAATAATGAGATGGCATAGACTGAACCAACTTCAAAGAAATGCAATGACCAACCTATAAGTGAAAATAAACCAATAAATAAACGCAAGTGGCCTCCTCAAGGATTCCGACACTTGTCCACTTTTCTAGATTACAACATAGTCTGGAAAAGATATAATTTTCGAAATGTGCTTCTCTTCACTAAAAAGTGCCTATCATTAGTCTACCTTGTATTTACAATTCTACATATGTATAAAAAATATATAATAAAAATTTAGACGATACAACACAAGGCAATTAGAAAAACGAAGATATGTATGTATGGGTAGTAAAGAGAATGTGAAAATAAAAGCATATGCCCATATGTATATTTAATAAAAATTTATATATGTCTTTTTGCGGTTTGGTTTTGCTTGGAATAATACGGTTAAGTTTTGGCAACTCGAAGGATAATTAGACCGATGTTTGTGTTTCTAAGTTCATTTTATGTCTGAGACAGTAAAAAGTAGCATCTAATGTAGATCGCCGCATAACAAAATTCCATTTATTCAGCGATAAGAAATAATTTTGGTCAAGGTTTTGTTTACTTTATACGAAACAGAAACTTCGTATCTGAACTCTTAAAGAATAACTGTTTATGAAAAAGAAAGCGTAGTTTACTGATACGACTGAACGGAGTGAGATTAACTAGATTGAAAGATAGATACATGTCATACCGTATTATTAAATTAATTTTATTTAAAAAAATTTGAGAAATACGATTGATTCCTCAACTTCTAAGCCTAATAATTCAACAGATTGCTTTTTTTAAATCATAAACGGATCTACTTTCATCAGGGGAGTAATAAGAACTTTTTTCATTAGGGGAGGGGTTCAACCCCTTAAAATCATATCTCAAAATTAATATAGCAATCCTTACATGTATATGTATTCAGAAATGTATAAAGGGGCAACTTCTTATCCCCCCTTTTTTACCACACTGACCTTCCTAAAAAACGTAATCAGTTGCTTTGCAATAGTCGCATGATTTCTTAAAAATAAAAGACTTCTATTTTCACTGTAACGGGGAATGTATGATGAAATTAAAAGTTCAAAATTTAAATCCAGGGATTCAAATGAAAGTGTTTGAAGAAGTCATTGGGAGAGCAAGACAAAAATAAATCAACCATTTTTGGATGATTCAAGATGTTTATTACTTCAAGATTCAAGCCATTTTTCATGCACGTTCACACCGATTTGAAGACAGAAGTAAAAATTTTCTAACTAGCAGCCCTGCAAATCGCGCTCACTAGAAGT
>CM063500.1:43974072-43979072 GCA_032207245.1 Pardosa pseudoannulata
TTTTAAGAAACACGCTTTACTTTTGAGTACCACCATTTAAAAGAAATAATAAAAAGTTTAAAATTCTACTTATCAGTCTGATTATAAATTATTAATTTCTGCATTACAAATTTATTTACCTTGTGTATCAATGAGTAAATTAAAAATTTTGATAAATATGCAAAATCTATCAAAATAAACATATTTCTGATTTTTTATTAAAAGCTTTTGTGCGGTTCTTAATATTTCGGATAGGTAACTTTGGTTCTCTTTTCAAAATGTCAGTTCTATATAAAGTTGTCACAGAAAAGAAAAAACAAATAATTCAATAGCAGCTTACTGGGCCTTTAAATAAGCCAGAACCTAGACTTATTTGTCTAAGTAATGTTCCAGTCCTCAGAAGTATATGGCTCAAGAATAGTCATCTGTCTTTGACCTAGGCCAAAAATTTAATTCGACTTAAAAAAAGGGAGAAAATGATGTATAATCAACTTTAAGTATTAGAAATAAAATACTCTATCACTCTTCTTAAGAACTGCATGAATGAATAATAAACTGAGCAAAACAAAATATAAAATAATAAATAAAATATAAATAAATAATTTGAAATGTAAAAAAAAATATTAATTTTTAATAACAAAAATATTTAATATACGACAAGAAATTTTAGTATATCTAGAGAAATTTTAAAAGTCTGTTTATAAATTTAAAAAAATTAAGTTTAATTTCTTACATGTCTAACAAAAGAAAATATATATATGAATAAACTTTATTTAATAATATGTTTTCTACTCTGTAACTGAGCAAAATTAGGGAGAATTTCATCATAATTAATATCATACAAAGCATTTTGTTTGAAATGTAAAACTAAAGAATTTAATTTTGATTGAGATAATTTTGATTTACTTTTGAGAACCAGCGTTTTAAAAGAATTAATAAAAAGCTTAAATTGTAATTATTTATCGTATTATAAACTATTAATTTCTACATTACATATTTATTTTCTTTGTAGTATCAATGAGTACATAAAATCTATCAAAATAAACATATTATGATTCTGATTTTTTTCTATTAAAAACTTTAGTTGAGGTTCCAAAGATTTTAGGGTAGATAACTTTGGCTCTTATGCAAAATATCCTGCCATCCCTGATATATACAGTTGTCCATTAGAAAATAGCAGTTTGACTGGGCCATAAAAATGCCGGAACCTAGACATTAGACTTATTTATCTAAGCAACATTCGAGACCTCAAAAGAGTAGCATATGGCTCAAAAATCGAGATATGTCTTCCCCTGACACTAGGCTAAAAATTTAATTTCATTTAAAACAGGGAGAAAACGGCGTAAAATCAAACTTTTAGTAGTAGAAATAAAATACTCTATCACCACAATACTTAATAACTGTGAAAATGCATAAAAATGCATAAAAAACTGAGACTGTCAGAAATATAAAACAATAAATTATATGTAAGAAAATAATGTGAAAATGTAAAACAAATCTTAATTTTTATTAGCAAAAATATTTAATATACAACAAGAATTTAAGTGCACCTAGAAAAGTTTGAGCAATTTGTTTATAAATTAAAAAAAAAATTAAATTTCATTTATTAAATGTCTAACAAAAGTAAATATATATATGAATAAACTTTATTTAATAATATGTTTTCTACTCTATAACTGAGCAAAATTAGGGAGAATTTCATCATAATTAATATCATACAAAGCATTTTGTTTGAAATGTAAAACTAAAGAATTTAATTTTGATTGTTTTAGAAAATTTCATGAATATTTTTTACTTCTGAGAACAAGCATTTAAAAGAATTAATAAAAAGCTTAAATTCTAACTATCATTCTGATTATAAATTTATTAATTTCTACATTACAAATTTATTTACCTTCTAATATCAAGGAATAAATAAAATATTTTTGATAAATATGTAAAATCTATCAAAATAAACATATAATTTTGATTTTTAAAAATTTTTATTAAAAACTTTAGGTGTAGTTTCTAAGATTTTCAGGTAGATAATTTTGGTTCTTGTTGCGAAAAGTCTGGTCACCCTTGCTGTATATAGTTGTACAACAGAAAAACAAATATTTAGAATTCTTTTTCGAAATAACAGTTTGACTGGGGCTTTAAAAAATCCAGAAATTAGACAGTACACTTATTTGTCTAAGCAATCTTCTATCCCTCAAAAGAGTCGCATATGGTTCTAGAATCGAGATATGTCTTCCTCTGCCCTAGTCATAAATTTATTTCGTTTTAAAAAACAGAGAAAATGGTGAACAATCACACTTTGAGTAGTAGAAATAAAATACTCTATCACCAAAACCCTTAAGAACTGTGCGAATGCATAAGAAAGCATAAGAAACTGAGTATGCCAGAAATATAAAACAATAAATAAAATGTAAATAAATAAGGCGAAATTGTAAAACAAATCTTAATTTTGATTAACAAAATTATTTAATATACGACAAGAAATTTTAGTACACTTAGAAAAGTGCTGCCTGTTTATAAATTTAAAGAAATTAAATTTCACTTAATAAATCTCTAACAAAAGTAAATATATATATGAATAAACTGTATTTAATAATATGTTTTCTAGTCTTTAACTGAGCAAAACTTTCATCATAATAAATATTTTAAATTAGTATTTTATTATAATTAATATCATGCAAAGCGTTTTGTTTGATATTTAAAACTAAAGAATTTTGATTTTGATTTTTTATATACAATAACATACAAGATATTTTATTGATTTGTTTTTGAGATTTCTCATATACAAGAATTTAATTTTGATTGATTATTTTAACTGCGATAAAATGTAATCCCATAAAAGTAAATTTCTCATAAAGAAACAGCATATAAGAGGCGCTTTACTGTACTAGTAGTTCCTTACAATGCAACGGTCAATAAAACAAAGCCCACATCAAATTGAGTATTAAGTAAAAACAAAAGAAAAAACACCTTACCTTTGGTTCGTTGACGTAATAAATAGCTCTTCTGGGCCAAAACCTACAAGCCTTGTGGGTGCACATAGAAGGTACGCTTTTTGATTTCTTTTTCAGTTGAAGCAATTTCGCCGGTAATAAAGCCATTTGAACAGACGTTGTTTATTTGTACACAACGCCTCAAAAATGTTGATGATTAAGTTGATATCACGTGCATTCCATTTTTAATATATTATAGTTCATTTTTATAATTTTCTTTTCACTTTTTTGATCACGGGAATAATTACATTGAAATGATAACTATCTTAAAGAAGTTTTGATAGTTGGTTTAATCTTGATAAACCATATATAAATACATCATTGCAAATGCATTAATATCTGTACATGTACTGCAATAAATTTTCTTCATACAATAATAACAAGGTATATAATTTTTGTATATTAAATACGGCTTTTATTCATTTAACGTTACATGCAGTAATAACGAAAATTAAGTACTGTTAGATATTTAATTAAGTAACTCCACATAATTGAGTCATATAGAGAAACTATCAAATTAGTAATGATCGAAACTAGAAATTTTTGTTTATTCTTGTAATATTTTATTACAAAGAATGAAAACCTAACGCAGGTAGAATGCTTGTTGGGTTATAAACAACAGCAAAATAACAAATCACAGATATAGCACTTTATTCCAAATCGATTATTTTTTTATCGATAAATAAATCCATAAGCCAGGTGTGATCGAGTTAATGAAACATAATAATCAACTTCTTTAATAATATACATGCAAGAAGTGAAAAATACTTGGAGAAGTATGAAATATCTAAATATTCAATATATCCACGAAAATATATTCGAATATCTTCCTACAGAAACACAGGCGCGCACAGATTCACGGACAAAAATAACAAACCGCGTTGCAGCTGATTCCACCAGCTGCTGTATTCTGAACTGCAATGACAGGTCCAGAAGATACAACACGAACGGGGGCTGCCGTAAACTTCCAAACTGAAAACCCACGTGCTTTTCGATGCCAAGGCGGTAAAATTGTGTCGCCAACAGAGAGGAAAGATTCGGCTTTGCGTGTGCGGAAACACCCCTTTTACTAAATGATAGAGCCGATAAAGAGCAGGAAAGCTTCGATAAAAGAATATAATATGCGAGGTTGATTAGGAAAAGCGCGCGACAGGATTCAGGGACGTGGATATGTTTATGTGAGTGTGTACGTGTGTATTCTGCATTCATTTATATGTGTGTGTATATATACACATACACATACACACACACACACATATATATATATATATATATATATATATATATAATATATATATATATATATATATATATATATATATAATATGGGCAAGACTCATTCAAAATCACAACACAGTTTATTTCTGGTGAGATAGATAAATTCCATACAACAGTCAAACACTTTTACAACCTCGTGCACATAGACAATGTAATCCCGCACATAAACTTTTCAAGTAGGGATTCCTAAGGTAGAAAGACTACGAATAATCCCTAAGTACAATTGATCACGTGATAAAAATAGTACTAGCTAAAATAGTACAGACAGAGGCCGAATTAAATCTATAGCTTGTCTGGGGGGAAAAAATCAGAATTACCGCGCAAACCCCAAACGTACTTTATGAACAAAATTTAAATTAAATTAATATTAACATACGTATATAAGAAATTTCAATATTATATATATATATATATATATATATATATATATATATATGTGTGTGTGTGTGTGTGTGTGTGTAATAAGTCGGATTTCACGATGGGCGGTTGCAGTCATGGCCCATAAAAATACACCGTTTTAGCAAAGACGTTTATTAGCTCAACGCTGGAGGACGGGTTCCCATTTCATTATAGAGACAGGACAAAACTAAGTGGTCAGTTAGCATAAAATTATAAGTAAGAGACCCTTAACACCTGAGTCAACATCTCAGTCAAAATCTTTGTGTAAAATACCTGTGAGAATCTGTCTCTGATAGCGTGCATCTACTTTTTGTTTGGAAATTCTAAAATTAGCTGCTAGGGCAATAGAGTTAT
>CM063500.1:43989072-43991572 GCA_032207245.1 Pardosa pseudoannulata
ATGAGTGGTGTAATTTTCCCCAAGATCAGATTGATAATCTGATACTCAGCATGCGTAGGCGTTGTAACGCTTGTATTGCATCGTCCGGGAGACATACTCCGTATTAACCATCATACTAACCATGTTATACTGTTTTCTGTAAATAGGTTCTTTTTTGAAATTTGCTCCAGGGAGTAAAAATCGCAATTTTTATTAATTATGTCAAACATATAGCATCTTTTTTGCTCTTTACCTTTTGTTTAATAAATAGACTTTACAAATAAGTCAAATTTGTATTGCTTTTGTCTCTTTTATTGCCTGAACTTCATTATCCTTAATTTATGGACATGAGTGTAGTTTAATCGTCTATTTATGGTTCACTTTGTTTTCGTTTATCATTATAGTATATGTATTATATATAGTATATATATTATATATATATATATATATATATATATATATATATATATATATATATATATATATATATATATATACATATATATATATATAATATATGTATATATATATATATATATATATATATATATATATATATATATGTATATATATAGATATATATATACACACACATATTTATATATATATATATATATATATATACATATATATATATATATATATATATATATATATATATACTTAGAGAGGCGGCTTTAATATAGATTTAAAAAGTGATGATTTGGCTCATTCACCCCTAAATTATTACAAGATGTGAAAGGAGTTACTCATGTATCTTTAATTAATATTTATCTACGTACTGATTATTTAATATTTATCCCCGCTCACAGTGGATCATCTATTCGTTGTTTTAAAGGGGAAGAATATGAATGCGGGATATTTATGTAGAAATTTGATAAAACACCCTGAAGGTTATTTCATTTTACAGCATGGTGAAATTTGTTTACTGAAATCTATGAACGCAAATCAGAAGTAGAAGAGTTTTCAATATAGGTTAATAAAAAATTAATGATTTTGAGATTCAGAAATACAATACGAAAATCACCCATACATCTAAGAATTGCATTTTGAATCATGAGCTTTTTAAGTATGAAAAAGGGAAATAAAGTTAACACATTGGGTGCGGGTACATTTCGCAGCGAATTGTACCGGAAGCGGTCGTTTTGGGTGTAAATTTAGTTATTCAGTTAAATCTCAATAGATCGAAAATTATTTAATTTTTTAACCAACTTTTCGTATTTTATATTGGAATATATATACAAATATATAAATTAAAATATATAACTAACAACCATAAGATTTTTGTTAACAAAAAATATATTTTTTAGTGGATAAATTTATAATAGTTTTGTAAATATGAAAAATCCAATAGAAATATTAGTATATAGTTTTAATTTTTCCCGTTCTTTGGTTATATATATAATATATATATATATATATATATATATATATAATATATATATATATATATATATATATATATATATATATATATATATATATATAATACATAAATTTACATATATAATATCATTTTCACAAGGATAAATAAAAAGTTAATTTTCAATCTAAATTGATTATTTTATCAACCTTCCCGTTCTGTGGTTTCGCATCGACTGATGAAAAAACTAGTTTTTATTTGTCTAAATTTTTCCAGAATTTATGTAGTAGGCAAGAACATTCGGCTTCGTTTTCCTGTATATACCGTTATTTTAGTACCCACAAACAAACCATGTTATTAAACTAACCCGTACTAGTATGTGATCCGTGCTCAAGTATCAATCGTCAGATAACGTACTAGAACCTGTCCTGCATTCAAGTATCAATTGTCAGAAAACGTACTAGTACTTGTCCTGAGTTCAAGTATCAATCGTCAAAAATGGACTACTACATGATCCGCGCTCAAGTATCAATCGGCAGAAAAAGTACTAGTACGTGTTTTGCTCTGAAGTATCAATCTTCAAAAATGTACTAGAACGTGCCCTGCTGTCAAGTATCAAACGTCAGAAAACATACTAGTGCGTGTTCTGCTCTCAAGTATTAATTGTCTCAAAAAGTACTAGAACGTGTCCCGCGTGCAAGTGTTAATCGTCAGAAAAGTACTAGTACGTCCCTCTCTCTCAATTATCAATCGTCAAAAACGGACTACTACGTGACCTGCACTCAATTATCAATCGTTAGAAAGCGTACTAGAACTTGTCCCCCATACAATGTGTTAAAAAATCAACGACCCTTAAACGAAACGAATTGTAAGACATAAAAACCTGTTACATCGGAAATTCGGACATCGGAGTCGAGTAGGAAAAAAATAAAGAAGCCTATTATACAGGAGTCGGAAACTGATATAAAAGCTGCGCACGAACAGGTAAAATAATGTACGGCAGTTTTTAACAAGACACGAACACAATGAGCGTGAAAGAATATAAAAAAAGATAGAAAAGAATAAGAGAATGGGGGTGGGGAAGTGCTTTTCATTTCGATTGTATCTAACGCAAACAAAATGTGGGAAATTCGGGTCGGAAGTGAGCGACCGAACACT
>CM063500.1:43994072-44001572 GCA_032207245.1 Pardosa pseudoannulata
ACGTGATTTGGCATCATAAACTGTCAAAGTGTCAATTGTAGAGAAAGGAAGTAAAAACAAACACTAATTAGTTAAATATAGATTTCGTTGTTAATACCAAAGCGCACGAAACAAAGGTCAGGACTGATTCGTTTGCTATGATAGGTAGAAGAAGATGTTGTACTTTGGTCTTATATTTATGTTTTATTGAATTTTCTCTATTAAAAAAAATCTTATACGATACTATAGTTCAGGGGTGGTTAAGCTCCTTGATATTCCAAGCAATTTTTCAAAATTTGAAATTTTTTGCGAGCCGCAATTAAATAGTATTTAAACTGTATGCAAAAAAGGTATCAAAAATGTTTTTGACAGAAATTATATTTATTGAATGTTATTTAAAGTTTTTCATCCTTTAATATTTCAAAGAAATTTTTGAATTGTCGATGATTTTTTGCATTGGTGCGAATGTAATTTACAATATGTTACACTGTTTTCATAATATAAGGATATTATAAAATTTTGTAATGTGATGTCTTCGGTGAATTATGCAGTGAATACAACACAATACAACACAATAACACAAATGTCAAACAATCCCAGATTTCTTCAAGTGTTTTGCTTATAAATTGCAGAGTTCACAATATCAAATAATGCCATTTTCAGGACGCATGTCAATTAACATTGTACACAATACCCTGTCATTGAAATTAAAATTAATAGATATTGGATGAAACATGAGAAGATTTACTAAATAATTTTTCACTGTGTATGGAAGAATGCAATCAAAATATAATGTGCATTTTCACATTATCAGTAATTACATTTCCACCAAAAAAACTTATTAAGTTCCACACTTATATGAAGCACTGTAAAGGGAAATGTTCAGTTAATGAAAACAAGTTATATTCTCAATAAATATGTGTAAATTATCATTTAATTGGGAAGTGATTTCTAGGAAATGTTAGTGATTTCTAGTGAAATGTAATGATTGAAATGTATAACCCAAAAATGAAAAGGGAACTCGGGTACATTTATCGATATCCACAAATAATCCTTCAAAGAGCCGCATCTGGCTCGCGAGCCGCAGGTTGGTCACTCCTGCTATAACATATTATTGAGTACATGTAATGTTATTCTTATTTTTATGCATTATCCATTTTTGATATTTCTTTATTTAGCAATTATAGTTCAAATTTGTATTTGGCAATTAAAGTTCAAATAGACCATAAAGTTTACCTCAATAAAGTTCACCAAGACTTACCTTGACACCATGATATACGTTGGTCTCCTTTGAATTTTTCTTGTAATTTTTTAACTTGTAAACGCATAGGCATTTGTCTCTATTCTAACAATTAATTAGGATACTTAAATGATATTTAATTAGGAAGTACATACAGTTTTATTATAATTTTCGTATTAAATATTTTTATACTTTTGAACATTTAGCAATTATTATTAGATAGGTACTTGCCATAGGTTACATAGGCTTCAATTTTTCTTGTAATTTTTAACTCGTAAACGATAGGTACTTGTCTCTATTCTAACAGTGAACAAGGATACTTCAATGAAATTTAGCTAGGGAGTACATACAATTTTATTATAATTTTCATGTAATATATTTTTATACTTTTGAACATTTAACAATTCATATTGCATTGGTACTTGTCTCTATTCTAAAAATTAATTATTATACTTAAATGAGATTTAGTTAGGGAGTACATGCAAATTTGTTATAATTTTCATATTATACATTTTTATATTTTTGAACCTTTAGCAATTAATATTGAATAGGTACTTGTCATAGGTTACATAGGTTTCAATTTTCTGGTATTTTTTTACTCTTAAACGCATAGACACTTGTCTGTAATCTAACAGTGAATTAGTGTACTTAAATGAGATTTAGTTAGGGAGTACACGCAATTTTATTACAAATTTTGTTTTATATCTTAATATATAAATTCTTCTATCCTTGTGTTGGTAATAGAACGTTGATTAGAGAATGGCTTAGATTTACAATTTAATCCAATAGAAATAGTTTTTTATTGAAAATATAGAATTGCGTGCATATTGAGATTTTTACAATGCCTCTTGAAACCCTAAGCTGTTAACATGTCTGTGGCGTTAAATTCAATTACCACGTTAGACCTTTTTTATGGAACAGATAGACTGCATCATTTTTATTAACACATTGTACATGGGTACATTTCGCAACAAAATTGTACCGGGAGAGGGTGATTTTTGCCTAAATTTAGTTATTCACTTAAATCTCAATAAATCGAAATTATTTACTTTCAAAGACTAGTTTTTATTTGTCTAAATGTTTTCAGAATTTATGTAGAAGACAAGAACATTCGGCTTCGTTTTCCTGTATATACCGTGATTTTTGTACCCACAAATAAACCATGTTGTTACACTAACCCGTACTGGTACGTTCCAGCTCTCAAGTATCAATCGTCAGAAAACATACTAGCACGTGTCCCGCATACAATGTGTTAATTAATAGCATTCTCTTTGCACAGTATCCCTGGCAAGTAGAAACAATACGGGCTACAATATAATGTAAACGGTGGATTAAATTATTTTTTACATTAAAATGGTCCAATTTATAATTTATTTAAAAACATTTTACAATTTTTGGATTTACAGCGTTAAAATATGACAACATCTGTCGGGTCATCTAGTATTGTTACATTTTTGAACATTTAGCAATTAATATTGCATAGGTACTTGTCACTATCCCTACAATGAATTGGGATTCTTAAATTAAATTCAGTTAGGGAGTACAGAATGTCATTTCACATGCAATTTTCTTATAATTTTTTTTCTTTTTTGTTCTTGGTTTGACAGCATTAAATTTTGAATTTAACTAGGCCAGATCTATTCATATGGCTTCCTGATTAAAATAGAAAATTATGTACAAATATAGAGTACAGAGTAAAAGAAAACTTTAAAAAATTAAGCTAACCATTTAAGATAATTTTGTATTTGTATGCTAACCAACACAGTCTATAGCCTTTTCTAGAGAGCGTTGTTGATTCTTTTTTTTAGCTCACAACTCTATAAAAGGATGAAACAAAAGCTGAAACAAGACTAGACTGTGTTGTGGAAAATTATCAGTGCATGCCTCTTGTAAATTATAATACGTTAAATATATATGTTTGTAAAAAAATGTTAAGTTTAATGTTGTGGCAAGTCAGAGAAAAATGAATGAGAGAGGGTTTTGAATGCATAGAAATGCCTCAGAGCCGGTTCGACAGTAAATGGTCACAGGAACTCTAAGGGAAGTGGTATTAAAAAAGTTTGCAGAAAAGTTATTCCTTTATCGTATAACTAAATAAAATTCACGTTATGGGATAAGTTATTTCTTGTGGCGACCTAGCCCAAGCCATACGGAAAGGATGACTAATCGCCAAGACAACAATCGAACCCAGTACCATAAACAATCATATATCTTAACCAAAATTTTGAGGGACGACCGAAGCCAGACCACCAAGCTGAATCTACTGAAACATCCCTTTACTTAGGAGCCATCCGCTGTTTAGTACAATCAACTTTAAGAACATACAAAGTATATTTAAACAATATTACAAACATAGAATACAAAGATTATACATTAATAGAAATATTAAAGAAGAACTCCAACTCTGGACTTCTGAGAATTACGTAAGATTTTAATTGAAAAATTATTAAAATTTTGAGGAAACCATTGTTTTCTTATATTATCTACTTTCTTACAAACATAAATCAAACGATTAAGAGAACCATCTCGGTCTGCACAACAGCAATTGAAACTCTTTCCAAAGAATCATACTTAATAAAGGGGATGGCACCATGCCCCGTGTAAATTTGATTAATGAAAAAGTTGCTTTCTAGTCTGCTAGCGCTCACAAACGGGAAATAATCATATAGATGACGACCCTTATCTTCCATAGTCTAGTCTTCAAGCCACTTATTGACAACATCTTCAAATAATAAAGTCTTGATCTGCTTAATGGAATACCCAACTACAAAGTCCACTGATTCCTTATGAGTTACTTCTTTATCCAAGACATTTACATACTCATTGTATTCTTCACCAACAACGGTCTGCAACCAATTCAAATAGATGCAATGATTAGTTCTTCTCAAGCTTCTCTTCATTTCCAAAATCTGCGGGTAACTACTCTTACCGGAAATCGCACCCGTTGTGGGATAAAAAATTTCTTTGCATAAACGAATATTTCGTATAACCGGATACTAGTCAACAGATTATGGGAATTTTTCTGAGGAACGTGAAATTGCTTATAAAATCGAATGTTCCGTATTAACCAGATTCATATGAATGAGTTTCTAAGGTATACAGAGGCTGTTCACACATTTTTTAGACGATGTATATTGTAGTCACAAAACTAAATTAGATAAAATTTCTTGTGTTTGAAATGTTCTATTTAATAGCCCTTATTTTGAACTATCTTGTAACACTATAATTTACAGGATAATAATTCCTTTTGAAGTGTCAGAAGAGGTATTCTATCCCATTCCTTTTCTTTTCACATTTTCTTTTAACATTAACACAAAGTACCTTTGCAATAGTCGAAAATTTCATTTTTTCCTTGGATACTTGTTTGGAATCTTTGGCCTACTTGATGCTTCAATTTGACTTTTTCTTTTCTTTCTTTTTGACGATATTACCAATCGATGCTTTAAATATGACAAAACCATGACTCTAAAATCATTTTTGGATAACGGAATATGTGTACTTCTCTTCGGAGAGAACATAAATATGGCCTTCAAACCACTGCTTCGTTAAAAACGCCATTTTGAATAAAAACAAACCTCTCAAGCAGCAGACGATAATTTTGACTTTTGAAAACATAGTACAATAGCAGTTATTTATTTTGCAACAAACGAATTTTTAATACAGCTAACCAAAATCGTCTAAAAATGTGCAAACAGCTTCTGTATGCTTTTTCAAGATAAGTTAATATGAAATGTTTGTCATAGAGATATCTCCTTAATATTTGTTAACTAAATGATAATAATCTATATCTATTATCTAACACATAATGCTGTCCCTGGCTTAGTAGGTGTTACTAAATGTCATTTCATGATCCTACATTTTAACGTATTATGCATTTTATCTCCATTTCATCTCAAAAGGAAAACGGACAGTTGTAATCCACTTTTGTCCGAATGTAAATATTCAGTAAAAGAGTCCAATTTACATATGAAAACTCTTCCGTTCCCTTCCGAATAACTTAAAACAGCACTCTAAATTCTCTTCAGCCTCCCGCTTTAACTGACGTTCTTCAACCCACTGTTATTCATAACTCATTGTTAGATTAAATTTCTTGTCATATTGATAACCTCAGATCTTTGCCTCATTAAGGTGTCTGTGAGTTATTTTTATAATTTTTTGGCGACTTCGAGTCTTATCGGCGGTGTCGAAGATTGATTCAGACGGATGATAACATTGTCTAAGTCTGATTACTATCTAAATTTTCAGGAGTTTTCTCCCTTTGATATTTCTGTATACTCCCATATTAGGCTGTCAATTCTAACGTGAAAATTTTCACAGTCCTACACAACATTAGTTTAATTCATGTTTAATTATGGTCACTATAATTAAACATGAATTAAACTAATGTTGTACATATGTTTAATACGTATATGCACACATAATTTTATACATACATACATATATATATATATATATATATATATATATATATATATATATATATATATATATATATATATATATATATACAGTATCGGGAGACATTAGAGGAGTACGAAGATTAACAAATTATTCAGCGTGTACCAGATAATTCTCAGCTAAAAAAACCCCATTTTTTATCTATCTCATACGGTGCTTTACAGTTCTGGAAAATTAAAAATTTTATAGATCCCGTCATATGACGGGCTATATGCTAGTTTTAAATAAAATGGCAATGCCATTCAAATGTGTTTCCTGTGTTGAATGTACGATATCATAATTCTTGCCTTCTGGATTTAATATAAAAGAGTGAATGCCAACGTCTAAATTCTGATGTTTTACATTTGTTTGAATAGTAACTTTTGAGAGGTATACAGAAAGAAAGAACAACTAAAAAGTAAATCAATTTTTTTTCTCTTCTACTATAAAATAACAGTATAAAGTAACATTTGTTATGCTCCAGTAATTTCGCATCATCTACAACCTGTCATTATTCACAGTAACGTTTCCTCTCTGACATCAAAAGCAGAAACCATTTGACATTCAATTTTTAATGAATGTATCATCCTCTAATCTACACAAAAAAGAAGATGTTTTTTACACTCTGCATTTATTTTTTTTCACGGATCAAGAGTTTTATGTTCTTATTCCTCAGATATTTTTTAAACAACCCAAAAAAATTCTGAGCATAGAAAAATTATATTTATATTTATTATATATATATATATTTATGGATATACATATATATATATATATATATATATAGAGAGAGAGAGAGAGATACATATATACATATATATATATATATATGTAACATATACATATATATATGTAGTATGTATATATATATATATACATATATATATATATACATAATATACTTATATATATGTATATGTATATACATATATATATAAATATATGCATATATTTATATATATATATATATATATATATATATATATATATATATATATATATATATATATATATATATATATATATATTATATATATATATATATATATATATATATATATATATACGTTATCTTTCTAACAACATTGGTTATGGTTTGTCTTCAAAATCATATATTTTCTTTTCTTTGTGTGTTGGAACTACAGAAAACAGTATTTACGTTTCCACGGGTAACCATTCTACAAATAATACTTTGTTTACTATCATATAATAGTGTTAGGATATCATTAAGGACTCTAACACGCTTCTGATGATCCGATGATATATCATATATATATATATATATATATATATATATATATATATATATATATATATATATATATATATATATATATACATATATATATATATACATATATATATACATATATATATATATATATATATATACATATATATATATATATATATATATATATACATATATATATACATATATATACATACATATATATATATATATATACATACATATATATATACACACACACACATATATATATATACATACATATATATATACATATATATATATACACACCCACACAAACATATATATATATAAGTATATATGTATATATGTTTGCATATATGCATATATATACATCTAAAAATTATACAATTTGGTGATATCTGTATCTTTGCTTAAACAAAATGTATTATTTGAGTGAAATATATATATTATAGTTTTCTGTTAACCTTTATTTTAAGTTATTCATATGAAAATGGCTATACTAAATTTAGAATGAAATATGGGTATTTAAATTTATAATGTTAGGAATAATTTAAAATTTTAAACACTATTGTGTTAATATTTTTTCCTTTTTGTTTGTAAGTTTAAT
>CM063500.1:44014072-44021572 GCA_032207245.1 Pardosa pseudoannulata
TTCAAAATTACGAGGACCCACCTGAGGTGGGCTAAGATACGCCGTGTTTTTTAAAGGTGACTGGTGCAAGTAAAATATGTTCGTGGTCACAATGTCCTCCTAGTTCTCAATCAGTACCTCATGGGGTGGCAATCTATAAGCCTATGGGTTTTTTGCTTGGCTCCTGCTTCAAAATTACGAGGACCCACTTGAGCATAAGTCGTGGTACTTTCAATACCCTTTGGTCTTCTGCTCGTTAAATATTGGCACACCTTTGCCTTAATACGAGTATCCCCCAACTCAATCGTGATTGGTTTGACCATGTGGCATAAGACAACAACAATTGTTATTTTAAGCGTATTAAAACGGATATCCAGTCAAGCAAATATAACAAAATGCAACGGTAAACTGCACACTTATAGTTTTCTTATTTGTTACTTCATCGATTAGAGAGTACGATTTGGTATCAGAATTATGCATCATAACTTTCATTTTAATAAATTTTACAAAACTGTTTGAATTGTTATAGTTGGCATAGTTGAAAATCTTTGAAGTAAAAATTGTTTTAATGGTTTGGAAATCATTCTCTTTTTAAATAACGAACTATATAAAGAAGTATGCCTCAAAATCTACTAAAAATCATCATAACAAGTATTTCCATAAACAAAAAGACAGTGGGAAACAGAAATAGATTTCCTGAAGAAAACTTTTCAGTAAAATCCTTTTTTTCCTAATTAACAAACTATAGTTATCATTTTTTATTGTTACATTTTCTATTGGGCGTCCTACATATTTGGCCACTTGCATGCAAGCACGCTCTGCACACCTACAAGTTCATGTCCTGTGAAGACATATCTGTGTTTGTATGTTAATTGGCTTCAGAATAAACTATAAAGATTGTTTTAAATGTTATTTAACGGTAAAAAGTTTCTAATATACTTTAGAAAATAATTATTTAATACTAAATTCTTAACCAGTTTAACAGTAAGTATTATCAGTGAACTATCATATAGCCCGTCATATGACGGGAGCAGTACAATTTTTAATCATCCAGAATTGTAAAGTACCCTATGAGGCAGGTAAAAAAAATGGTTTGTTTTTGGCAGAGAATTATCTGGTACACGCTCAAAAATTTGTTTATATTCCCACTCCTCTAAAGTCTCCCGATACTAAATTCTTAACCAGTTTAACAGTAACAGTACTGTGAATTCAGTTTAGAATCACGTTGAATTCGTTTAGGATGATAATTCAAAGTTTTCTTAGCTACGTGGAAATAATCGTTAAGTTTTTCCCATCTTTTTGTCTCATTAATTCATAGAAGTAAAGGAATGAAACTATAATTTCTACAACTCCCTGGAGGTTGATAGAATTTGTTGCCAGTACCTGTGATAAAACTTTCATTGCAACAAAAAATAATCGAGGATTAAATTTAAAACTATCACATATGTACATAATCTATTGTTTAAGCCAAATATAAAAGAAAATTATTTACGTAATATCTAAGTTCAGTGATAAAACGTATGGAAGGAATGCAGACGATATTTAAATAACTTAAAATATGAAATGGTTAAATGAGATAGTTAAAATAATGACATCATAATGCTAGAAAAAATTTTGTTTTCATGTACTTATAGTGTGATAAATTAATAAATTTAATCACCTGCTCTTACCCGGGGAAAACAGGGATTGAAAGAAAGGCATTAAAAGCTCGAAAAGGGGGTAAGTGGTGGATTTTGAACGTTTTAAACACGACAGTATTTTTTGCTGTGAATTGAAGCATATTTATACCTGTGTTTTTAGATTAGGATCGATAGTTTAGGAGTAGATGAACTTTACTCGGTTTGAATTTTACTAACCATAACTCATCAAGAATCCAATAGGGATGCCTCTATCTATTCCAAGTCCAACCGCTTCATAAATTCGAGGACAGACGGGCAGATAACTTAAGCTATTATTATATAGCGAATATGTATTGTATTTTAATGTTTACAAACGTTGCAGTGTTTTGGAGTAATACACATACTAAAACATGGTAAATAAAGAAAAAAAATTCCATTGTGTTCAGCAATCAAAATTCAGCTATTAGTCTCTAAAATTGCGTTATACTTTTAATCATTCTCCCATTGTTTCATGATACCATTGTCTTTATGAGGTACAATTAAAAATATTGACAAATTTTGATAAGCATGTGATAAGATTTCTGAGGTGTAACTGATACGTCTAGATTACATGTCGGCAGAGTGGAATAATAGTAAAGCAAAAAATTTACTATTTTAAAGGCAAATCTTATATACATAAGGAATAGGAAGTAAATTTCTTATTTCATTGGTTGCATACAACTATATGTTAAAAATTAGTTTTGCCAGGAGTTTAACGTATGTTTATCAACTATATTTATATATAAAAATATTTGCCAATTATCAAATACTAGCATATAGCCCGTCATATGAATGGGAACAATAACATTTTTAATTTTCTAGAATTGTAAAGTACCCTATGAGGCAGATAAATAAATGTTTTGTGTTTTGGCTGAGAATTATCTGGTACACGCTCAATAATTTTTTTATCTTCATACTCATAAAATGTCTCTGGATAATCTGAATGCAGTTTAGAATCACGCTGGATTCATTTAGAAATATAATTCAAAGTTTTCTTAGCTATGTCAGAATTATCGTTAAGTTTTTTTATTGCTACAGAGTGCATTTAAACGCATTTCTTAAGCACTGTTTTTCAAATACTTTTTTCATATTTCATAGATGATCTTTCAGCGGTGCATGTTATAACTAGTAAAGTGAATAAAATTTTTAAAAGTTTATTTATATTCTGAAACATTTCAACATTACACTCTTGTAAAGCTTCTATAGCATTTAACTCCCAATTATTTTTCTCAAAACAGAAATATTTCTAGATATTGCTCTTATTGTAGTATTATAGTATTTCTAAACTTTAAAAAAAGGAAGACAAAATTTTAAATTTCTTCCCTCCCCTTTTTTTTCAGTTTCGAGAAAAATTCTTGGGGGATGCATATGCCCTTATGTCATCCCCTGGCTACTCCTCAGCCTAGTTTAATTTTTTAATAAACATAAATCCATTGCTTAATTTTAGCCAAATTTTGTCATTTTTAAAGCTCTTTGTCCCTTTAATGTGGCAAAACTTAAAATGTCAGTTGGAAAATAACATCTGTATATGAAACTGTATAATAAACTTTGTTATTTGGAGTGTAGATTTGATACTAAGAGTGTACCTGCTGAATCAATCCAACCCTATCTACACATTTAACTACTTTGGCAAATTATAAGCCTCTCGGAAATTAAATGGCTCATTACGTCTAGGGTCATCTGCTCTAGGCACTCTCATATCTCAAGATATGCCTCTCATTTTCTCATTGCATGGCTCATTAGCATTTTGAATTAGTGATTAATCTCTCACTGTAACAGATTACCCTTACACTCCAAGAGAGATCGTTGCATTATATTTTTACCTTCTCTTACGAAAAGAAGGATAAAGTGTAACCTTGAAAAATTTCGGTATATTAGAATTCAACGGTTATACCTATTTTGACCAACGTTGAAACCATTTTTATTAATTTCAAAGCTACATCTGTGCATACTTACAAGAAAAAACTTGTAACTTTAAATATCCATTTTTATTACATATAAATCCGTTTATATGCTTCGGTGAGAAGTCTACACTTATCTCGATACTAGCATATAGCCCGTCATATGACGGGATCATTAAATTTTTTAAATTTCCAAAATTGTAAATTACTCTATGAAGCAGGTGAAAAAAATGGTTTGTATATTGGCTGAGAATTTGGCAACCACGAATTTGTTTTAAAATGTAACTCTATTCGCTGTTCTATGTATTCCTGAATTCTGTTGAATGCAGTGCGAAGGGAATCCAGCCCTAATTAATACTGGCTTGAATTAAGTTTTACATGTTATTCGTGATTAAAGTGTGTGTGTGAACAAATGACTCTTTATTGAAGTTTTTCTGAATTACATTTCTGTACGTAATACTGACTTTCTACGGATGCAAAGTTAGCAAAAGTTGTTCTCAACATTACCCTATGAGGCAGGTGAAAAAAATGGTTTGTTTTTTGGCTGAGAATTATCTGGTACATGCTCAATAATTTGTTCCTAATCAAATCTTCATATTCCTCTAAGTCTCACAATATTGTGAATGCAGTTTGAATCACATTGAATTCATTTAGAATGATAATTAGCTACTTCGAAATTATCGTTAACCCTTAATTTGGCCTAGTCGCCACACCGGACATGTATATTTATAACTACTATATAACATAATTGTCAGTGTTCGCCACAGCGGACATTAATTATCTCAAAAATGGAAAATGATATATATATATATATATTTTTGTTTATTTTACAGAGATCCTAATGTCTATACAGTGATGGGAAAATAACAGAAATTAAAAAATATTTGAAAAAACATCTTGTCAAATTAAGGGTTAAGTTCTTTCCAATTTTTCTTTTTGCCACAGTAATTAATAGAAGTAAAGGAATGAAATTATCATTTTTACTAAGCTCAGGAGGTAGATAGAATTTGTTGTTAATTTCGGTAATAAAATTTTCATTGAAAAAAAAATAATCGTAGATTAAACTTAAAATTGTCACATACGTACCTAATCTATTATTTAAGCTAAATATAAAAGAAAATTATTTATATAATATCTAAACTCAGTGATAAAACGTATGAAAATAATCCAGACGATATTTAAATAATTCAAAATAAGAAATGATTAAATGAGATGGTTAAAGGAATGAAGTAGTAATGCTAGAATAAAATGTTATTTTTACTTATTTATTATGGGAAAATTGCTAAATTTAATCGCCTGCTCTTAACCGGGGAAAACAGATTGATATAATGGCATTATATGCTAGAAAAGGGGTGAATTTCGACTGTTCCTAACCCTAACATATCAATAACTCAATGTGTTTGCCTCTAACCATTCCAGGTACAGCCGCCTCATAAATTCGAAGACAGACGGACAGATAACTTAGGTTATTATTATATAGAGGATGGACGTTTTGGTGTAACTGAAAAATGATCAGCCATAAAATATTGTGAATTTTTATTTAGATCTGTTGTAAGATGTAGTAATGAGAAATTATGTTGACGTTCATATATGGACGTTTTGGGGTAACTGAAAAATGATTAGGTATAAAATATTGTAAATTTTTATTTAAATCTGTTGTAAGACGTAGCAATGATAAATTATTTGGACGTTCATATATGGTCGTTTCTCTGTAAATGAAAAATGATTAGCCATAAAATATTGTAAAGGTTATTTAGATCTGTTGCAAGACGTAGTAATGAGAAATTATGTGGACGTTCATAGATGAACGTTTTTGTGTAACTGAAAAATGATTAACCATAATATATTGTAAATTTTTATTTAGATCTGTTGTAAGACATAGCAATGAGAAATTATGTGAACGTTCATATATGGACGTTTATGTGTAACTGAAAAATGATTAGCTATAAAATATTGTAAATTTTTATTTAGAACTTTAAGACATAGTAATGAGAAATTATGTGGACGTTCATATATGGTCATTTTTTGGCAACTGAAGAATGATTAGCCATAAAATAATATTGTAAAATTTTATTTAAATCTGTTGTAAGACGTAATGATAAATTATGTGGACGCTGATATATGGACGTTTTGGGGCAACTTTCAGTTACCTCAAAACGAACTGAAATGATTAGCCATAAAATATTGTAAATTATTATTTATATCTGTTGTAAAACTTAGTAATAATAAATTACGTGAACGCTTTGGGGGTAACTGAAAAATGATTAGCCATAAAATATTGTAAATTTTTATTTAGATCTGCTGTAAGACGTAGTTAGGCTTAGTTCATGAATTCTGCAGCGTGTCCTGAGTTCAGCGATATGCTTTAGAGAAAGACGATGCACGTTGCGTTTTTTCGCTTTCTTAAAATTTAAATCCACGTTTATCATTTTGTTTACAGTAAACATCGAGCATTTTAATGATTTTTCAACTGTCCTTTGACTAGGTGAATTTTCTTTTAGCATTAAACAATGTACCTTTGCAATAGTCGAAGATTTTCGTCTTTTCCTTGGATATTTGTTTGGAATTTTTGTCCCATTTGAGGCTCCAATACGACTCCCCCCCATTCTTTTTGGTTATATTAGCTATCGATGCTTTAGATATCACAAAACCACGATACTCACATCATTTTTTGATAACAGAATATGAATACTTCTTTTCGGAAAGAGCATAAATATAGCCTTCGATCCACTGATTCGTTAAAAACGCCATTTTGAATAAAAACAAACCTTTCAAGCAGCAGACGATAATTTTGACTTTTAAAAACATAGTATAATTGCAATTATTTATTTTTCAACAAGTGGTTTTTTAATACCGCTAACCAAAATCGTCTAAAATATGTGCGAATAGCCTGTGTATAATATCGGTCGCAAGCAATATGACTGAACTTACGTTAAGAAAGGAAATACACTTGCAATCAACGATAAAGGCGTGAAGTTGACAGTCAGTCATTAATATCCTACAACGATGAATATCTCTAAAACATTTATTCCCAAACTAAAGATCTTGAAATGCCCGGCAGTGAATTCCATGAGGAAGTATGATTGGAAATCTTGATAAAAACAAAGTATCCCGTGTCAACATATTGTTAACGAATCCAGCAAGTGCCAGAAGGTGGGTTTACTTAAGTCAAAGCTCTTAATCACTTTCCCTCCTTGAGTTTCGTGATGTGCCACCGGAAGTGTGTAAAAAAAGAACACACAGTGTATTACTTACTGAATAAGAGATCATGCGTGTGTCGATTGCATTAATTTAGGATATGATGATAACACTTCTTATATAAGATCTTTCATCATTTAGAGACACGAATATGGCCTGAATTAGAAAACTAGAGTTCTACATGGAATACTGGCGAAATTTGGTTGAGAGCGTTAGCCAGTTAATATCCTCATTGCCTTGCACTACCAGGAAACTTGGATAAGAAATACTATTTGATTTTCATTATTTTCTAGATAAGTTTGGTTGAGAGCGTAAGATGTTTAATACCCTCATTGCCTTGCAGTACCAGGAATTACTTGCAGGGATAAGATATACTATTTATTTTACATTATTTTCTAGATTGGTTGAGAGCGGAAGTTAGTTAATACCTTCGTAGTCTTGCAGTACCAGAAATTACTTTCAGGGATAAGATATACTATTTAATTTTCATTATTTTCTAGATAAGTTTGGTTGAGAGCTTAAGCTAGTTAATACCCTAATTGTCCTGCAGTATCAGTAATTACTTGGATAAGATATACTATTTAATTTTCATTATTTTCTAGATAAGTTTAGTTGAGAGTGTAAGCTAGTTAATACCTTCATTGCCTTGCAGTACCTGGAATTACTTGTAGGGATAAGATATACTATTTAATTTTCATTATTTTCTAGATAAGTTTGGTTCAGAGCGTTAGCTAGTTAATATCCTCATTGCCATGCAGTTCCAG
>CM063500.1:44026572-44031572 GCA_032207245.1 Pardosa pseudoannulata
AGACGCAATCGGCAACTTCGCGGTAGTCCCCTGGATGCGGCAACTGCGACAGTCATCGGCCAAGGAGCGTTTGGGAAGCTTTGAAGAGAACTACGGACGCGAGATGACGTGCCATTCGTCGTAGTGATCGTGATGATCGTCAGAAAAGGTAGGCGCATGAACTGTGCTCGTTTTCTTCCCTGTTTTTCTCATGCTAAGTTAATTCGGTGCAAAGGGTCGCGCGCGAATTAGGAAATGTTTTGTTTGGGATAGGCTTCGCGTTTCTATTGTTGTGTTTATTTTCGTTACTCAGTTTATTATTTCAGTGTGTTTTGCATGTATTTAATGTATTTAAGGTTGCATGTATTTATATATGAAATGACGTTCTCTTCAATATCCTGTCTCTCTTCTATTTAATGGTTAATTCTGCCATAGAAGGTAACGTCTGATTTTTTTAAGGGTATTTGCTCAAGTTGATGCTTTAGAATTATTCTCAAATAGCTGCGGGCTAGATAAGCATTTTATTATTAAAATGGATGTTCTGATCAGAGCCAGAAAGGCAGATCTTGTGCAGCTGGCATTAAAGTTTGAAGTTGAAGCTTCTGGGGAGATGGGCAAATTACCGCTTATAAAAATCATAATTGCGGCCGAGGATTTCGACGAGGAAACAGCCAAGGTTTTGCTCGAAGAAATCGTGAAAGAAAGGAAAGAGCAGGAATATCTTAGAAGATGCGAGAAACTCAGGGAAAGCGAGCAGGAATTGGCATATTTACGCCAAAGGTTAGAAATCGCGAAGGCTGGGAACGATAGGTTTCAGAGAGATTTTTATCAGGAGAAAAGGGAGAACGAAACAGGTTACGAAAAAACTCACCCCAGTAAGGGCAAGGAAACGAGGGAAGGAAAGGTTAATAGGGATTTTCCTCGGGAGAAAGGGGGCGGAGGAACGGCTCATTCGAAGTCTCCCCCCTTCATATGCGAAGCGAGGCAGGAACCTGATACCCGGGAGCTCGTGGGTCAGGCGGAAAAGCAACCGAACAGGGATTTTTCTCGGGAAACGGGGAACAGCGAAAAGGCTATTCCAAGGGCTCGCCCCAGTGGAAGCAAGGATATCCGTAGGGATTTCTCGGAGGAGACGGGATTGGCAAGACCTAGTTTTTCCCTAACTAGTGAGCCGAGGGTCACTTCGAGGGGGGAGGAAAGCCTGGTTTCGCTCTCTGAGGGAGAAAAATGCCCGGGGGTTGCGCGGGGGAAAAGGCGCCGGTGAAAGGCGAACTCATCGCATCGGAGGAAAATTTCAAGGACCAAGAGAGGTGCGCGGAGCCGCCGAAATTTTGGAACTTGGGAGATTTTTGAAAGGGGAATTTTCTCTTTTCGGAAAGGTTTCGGTACCCTAAATGGAAAGTGAAAGAGGACGTTGGTCAACTAGTTCATCTTGGTTCAATACAGATCGAAGTATTGGGACTCACACTTAATTCCATGTTCTGAGTACATGGGGGGTTTAAGAGAATATTGGCGAGGTCGGAGGTTTTGTATGAGCAGGAAAGTGGCAATATTTTCAAACCCATTGATCTTTCTAACACTAGAGACCATAAATATGTATTGTGGTTGGTGGACCAGCATACCAGATGGGCGCAAGAAATGCCCTTAGGAAGTTTAACGGTTAAGAACACCTGCAAGGCACCGTTAAATATCTTTTCAAGTAAGGGATATTCCACAGGTTTAAGGTGCAAAATGCATGGTCCAGAAGAGGCGTCAACAGAAGAGATCGCGCGGATAAAACAACCATTTGCTTCAAAACTGAGTTGTTTTCCCTTAGCGCATCTCGAAAACGAGGGGAATAACGGCGAAAAAATTATTTCCCAGTTAACTAGGGTAAGAAAAGAAAATAGCCAAATTACGCTTCCACTCGGTTCGGTCAGCGGGGAAAAAACCCACCCCCAAGTTACTGACTTACAGCCCTTAGAAGAAGGAGAACATCAAATTCCCTTTCGGATAGGCATTGCTCGCGAGAACGAACAAGTTGGGGGGCTAAGGTTGAAAATAAACCTCTTAGTGAACTTCGCGCCGAATGAGGAGGGGGAAGGAAGTTCCTTGGAGCGTTCGTTTCGTCGCGAGTGTAGCTCCGTAGTTAGGGGGGTGACCCGAGAATTTGAGAGCAAAGAGGAGCGAGTTGAACGGAACGGGGAGGAAAAATGGAAAGGATTGGATTTGGAGTTGAACGGAGAAATGGTTGTGGGGTCCGAATGCAGAAACAGAAATGCGAATCGGGATTGTTCGGAGGGCGGATTCTTCGTTGAAATTGAGGGATCTAAAGACTTTGCGTTTGAGGAAAAGGCGGGGGATACGGCAAGAGTAGCTTTTGGGAATTATCGGCTGATAAGGATGCTCATCCAGAGTCAAAGGGATCCTGTTCGCTTCTGCCAACGCAGGTCTGAAAAAGGTTTGGAAAGGGTTAAGGGTTTCGTGGTTTGGTACCCAGTGGATTTTTGGATAAGGGACAACGTTTGGAACCAAACGTTGAATTTTAAGGATATTTTGACATGGTGGGGGAAAGCCAAATTCAAGATGAAGCTGAATTGTTCATTCTCTCACAAGCCAGGTGCACAACATCTCGCGGCGAGTGTCATGTCTCGGGTGATGAGCGAAGCTTAGTTATAACTATTGTTTGGTGTTTTAATTTTTTTTATATATAAAAAAAGCTTATATTTATCTTAGTATGTGTGCTTCCTCACCGGTTTCGTTAATATTTTTTTGTCAGTACTGTGTTTGCATAGTGTGTTTGAATTTTCTAAAAATATTTCGATATTGTCTTTATTCTTTTTATGTGCATGTATGTATTGAAATTTAATTTTGATTAGGTTTAAGTTGTTTTTTTTTGTTTTGTGTAATACTTCTTGGCAGATATAAGTTTTTACCTTTGCACCTTATCATGAGAAGGGCGGGGAAAACAGAGTTTCGGTTCTGCTGCCACCGTTTTGGTCGTGGGTGGTGTTGAAATTAGGCCCCTTTTGAGCGCTAATTTCAAGCCAGGGGGGGCATGTAAGGAATTTGCACCCACGACTTTGTGTGTCTGAATGACATTGGGAGAATCGCCCCATTTTGACCCCTTCCACGCGGCTTTTCTTAGGAGAAATAAGAAGCCGGCCGGCAAAGGGGGCTGATAACGTTTTTCGGAGGCACTGGTGGATGTTTTTGCAGGTTCTCGGAGGAGGAGTGTATGCCCTTTTCGGCAGGGCTCAAGTTTCCAGACAACCCCCCCCCCCCCGAAGAAGGAAGGGGGCTGTTGGAGTTCAGCAGAGGAGAGAGATTGGGGGAGTCGAGATAGGGCCGGCAGCCGAGAAACATCTCTCTGCGCTGAGGTGGAAAACTAGGACTGGCTCTGAGACTCAATTTTGATATGTCATTTTCTTTAATCATTGTTTTTTTAAATATTGTGTAAATAAAAATGTTGTTTCGTCTGTAAGAGGTTTCCGAGGATTTTTTTTAAAAGTAATGCATCCCAGCGACAGTTTACGAACGTACCTGCCCCAGTAAAGTAGGCGGGCAGGTCTCACGCTAAAAACGTAGCGCACCGATAGAAAAGAGTGTGCGTTACAATATATATATATATATATATATATATATATATATATATATATATATATATATATGTATATGTTATGTATATTATATATATATATATATATATATATATATATATATATATATATATATGTATGTATATATATATATCAATAGATATATATGTATATGTATTTGGTCAAAATATTTAAAAAGACGGATTTAACATGAATAATGCTACAAACGAAAGAATATAGACACAGGAAGAAGGGATGGCCTTGTAGAGATGATGTAAACACACAAGATAAAGAAGTTATCTCCAAACACTTTGCTAGAAAAACCTTTTACAGATTCCTTACACTTTAACATTCCGCTTTTGTGCTTTAAACTTTTGGTTTTGAAAATACTAATTTTGTAGATTTCGGGTATGGATTTTTAAAAATATATTTGTAGTACTCTGTTAGACAGAAGAAGCACCAAGAATGAATTATACGAATTGGTCTAATATCGATAGATGTGATATGCATCTACTGAAAAATAAATGATTAAAATTTCATAAAATATGGACAATTTATTCAAATGATAGAGCTTTACAAAGAGAAAAACTCAATCGTCTGTCCACCTCTGGTACTTATGCAACCAGTTATTCGGCTTGGGATTGATTCTATAGATTCTATAGAATGTCCGCCTGGGGGATATAGTGCCAAATTCTATCCAACTGGCTCGTTAGTTTGTCAAAATCCCGAGTTTGGTGAAAAGCCCTGCCCTTAATATTGCAAACTTCCTCAATAAGATAGACATCTGGTGACCTTTCTGGCCAAGGTAGCGTTTGGCAAGCACAACGACAAACAGTAGAAACATGTGCATTGTGGGACCAGTTATCTTTCTAAAACGTAAACCCATAATGGCGTGACATGAAGGGCAACACAACGGGGCGTAGAACTTCGTCGACTCTTCGCTGTGCTGTAATTGTGCCACGGATGTCAACCGAAGGGGTCCCACTATGAAATGAAATAGCAAAAACATACCATTAAATCTGGTTGTCTACCTGTGTGGCAAAAGACAGTCTGGTTAGTATCCTACCACTGTTCGGGACGTCTCCCGACAAGTCTGCGCTGATCAATGGGGCTCAGTTCAAAGTGAAACTCATCGTTAAAGCCTATTCTACTCCAGTCAGTGACATTCCAGTTCGAATGAGCCTGATACCAGTGCAAACGGGCTTGTCGTTGTACAGAGGTCAATGGCAGTCAGCTCAAGTGGCGTCCTGACCTCAGCCCCTTTGAAGTCCCTCAGTCTTTCCGTTCACTGAAGCACTAGTTTCACGAAAAATAGATAATAATAATGCAAACTTTCAGTTACGAGAAAGCTGCTTATAATCAAGCTATTCAGATAAAAAATATAAACACCTAAATTTTGAAGTCAAATATATAACATTCTTATTAAATTGTCAAATAAATAAA
>CM063500.1:44041572-44046572 GCA_032207245.1 Pardosa pseudoannulata
TAAAATATAAAAAGTCCTAGTTTGCGTTATATATATAAGTTTATAGGTGTAAATTATAGGTCCCATATCTGTCAGTTCACAGTGGATCTCTTATTCCAGCATTACTACCCAGGTATGCACGACTACACTGTTTATTTTTCTGGTACTCATCCGTTTGATATGAGCGAAATGAAAAGCTTATATGAGATGTTTTGTGTTATGGTAGATTTTTTTAGAACTGATCCTGCATGTAATGTCTGGTAGACATTCCTAGGTTATTTCCTTAATGTTGGAACTTTGTTTTTCCATTAGAGATTTTTTATTGTTAAAGCGTTTTTGTTCCAACAAGCATGTATAAGAACTTTTTACAATAAATAAAATAATGTTTTCCTTGGAAGAAGTCTCTCTTATGTTCGCTGGACAAGGAACGTTTATAGTTGTACGTATAAAAAATTAAAATATTTTCGATCTTATTACAATCACTATGCATAGTCTGTTCCATAAGAATGTGTCGTCTATTTCTCTGTAAATACAAACGAATTAGTTAAGAATAAATTTGTACCAAGTAGCATACATATTAAACTGAAATGTATTTCACCTAACAAGTTATCCAGTCCCCATTATTATCTATTATGCAAGAATCACTTTATCATTCGATTTTGGCCGAACGCTGGCCGATTGGTTAGGGCGCTGATCGTTGATACAGGAGTTCTTCGGTTCGAATCCCATTATAGCACGGATGTTCGTGGCCGTTCAGAATCGACTTTAAGCAATATCTCCCGGTCTCATTAGCCCTCGTTTGCAAAACAGTAGACCGTAGCGTTCCAAACGAAAACCAAACCAAGAATCATTCGAATTTGACGTTGAGCGGCTTTTATCCCGTTCCGGTAGGTCGTCAACATTTTGTACCGCTTTATAACGTGCTACTCACTTCTTGACGAACAACTCCGACTGTCTCATGTACCGGGCTGCAGCCGCACAAGACATTTTTGGTCCTTTTGGATGGTTACACAGAAACACTGTCTCAAAACGACTCGCATACGTGGCACTCATTTTGGAATTGTTGATTTAAGCATAGCAAAATAAATCAAATAAAGAATATAACCATAAACAATTCTTCTCTAATTGTTGAAGAACACGTGCAATTAAGCCGGTATCTGAGCTCTATCTATTGACGAAGTTATGAGCGACACGCTCCTATGGAACAGACTGTAATTCTTTTCGAATACAAATACAACATTCATATAACCTGTTTTATTTAAGATAGTATTTATACCTGTTTTATTTAAGATAGTTTCACGAAAGTCGTTCAACGGCTAATCGCGATTAATCCATGGTGACAACAATGGTAGGATGAAATTCTCCGTTTAAACAGAGTTTAATCGCGGTTAGCCGTTAAACTTCTTTGGTGATACCGGCCATAATCTCTTTTCTAATTGTTTAGTCGCTGTTACTTTTCTTCAGTGACCAGTCTTAGTACTGATTTGCAGGACTTAGTTCTTTGTATGTAAATGGATTACCTCTAAAAAGTCTTTCTTCATTAGTCTCTCAAAACTTCAAACCAAAGTTCAGGTCAAAAACACAAAGATGAAAACTTGCAGAATAATAAAAAAAAAATGAATCCCCGTTTTTAAACCAATTAGAATACACTACTACGAAAACTAACATCTTGAGGACATCTGTACGAATAATTTCGCATTAAAAACACAAAATATGAGCCAAAACAGTGAGAACGATAAAGAAATCAGATTGCCTGTACGGCTTACGGGCAAAACATTGAAGGCAGGGTAACCTAGCCCGTACGAAGTACGTACTGAACAGGCAACGGGTTAATTGGAATTTATAATCTGTAATAGCTCAGTTGGCAAAGGTTGAGAAATTATTACAAAGATCAAGGTTGAGCAGGTCAAAGATCTTCCGTAATCATTTGGACACGGCACTAACTCACCATCAACCATATTTATACATACCGGTTTTTTTCTTCCAACAAAAGTGCAAGTTTTTTCATGTGCTGTTATCGTTGGTTTGTAATGGTACTTGATCATTGTCCTTGAGGATCAAGGCTCGAGCTGGTCAAAGATCTTCCGTAATCATTGGTCATGGCTCGGGCACATAAAATAAATTCGTGGTCACAATGTTCTCCAAGTTCCCAAACGACACCTCTGGAGGTAGCAGGCTAAGCTGGAGGGACTTTTCTTACCTGTTTCTAAATTATGAGTACCTACTCTTAAAAATCCATCCTCTCGAGTCAATGGTAACCATCTTTACATGAGAAATCATACTTCTAAATGAACAGGACACCAACTCACCAATCAACCATCGGAATTTATACATATTGGTTTTTATCTTCCTCCAAAAATGCATTGTCTTTTTCATGTGGTGTTATCGTTAGTTTGTAATAGTACTTGATAATTATCCTTGAGGATCAAGGCTAGAGCTGGTCAAAGATTTACCGTAATCATTGGTCATGGCTGGGGCACATAAAATAGGTTCGTGGTCACAATGTCCTCCAGGTTTCCAAATGACACCTCTAGAGGTGTCAGGCTAAGCCTGAGGGACTTTTGCCTCGTCCCTGTTACTAAATTATGAGGACGTACTCTTAGAAATCCAATCTCTCGAGTCAATGGTAACCATCTTTACATGAGGAATCATTTCACTTCAAAATGGACACTGCACCAACTCAGCAATAAACCATTTATATATATCGGTGTCTTCTTTCTCTAAAAATGAATTTTCATAAGCTGTTAAGGTTAATTTGTAATGGTATTTGATCATTAGAAACCGAAAATACCTAAAATTGTTTTTAATCGTGAAAGACCATTACAAACTAATTTTGGTAAATTTTGGTAACCATTTTTGGTAAACATTGTATTCTAAACTCAAATTACGAAAATTGGCTTATAATATCCTTTGACCAATGTAATTTTTCCTGGCAAAATAATAAATACTGTTTAACGAGGCTTGATCTTGCTATCCATGGATCGGTCTGTTTGTGTTTGGAATTTTTCCTCACCCTTTATGAATCTTTGAACAGTGTCAGGCATTTTGACAGCCTTTGAGTGATGGTTAGGTGTTTGGACTTGGATGTAAAAAAATAATTATGCTTTTAGATGTAAGTAAAACAAATGTTTAGAGAAGCAAATATATGACATTAAATTCTCATTTACTTCTACACCCTTTTGAACTGTACACAAAAATAACAAAAATAAGTAGCCGTAATATTATACTTGCACTTTGTAGATAAATAAAATAAATCAAATTTAGGTTTAAAGAATTTAAAATTTCATTAGTGTCAGTTATTGTGCTAGTGTGACCCATAGACAAAAAGATTATAAAATATAAGTAAAGTATTAGTTGAAAATGCCTAAGTAATTAAAAACAACTCTTCAAAAAGATAATGAGATGTAACTAAAGTATTAGTCGTAAATGTGTAAGTAATTAAAAAACAACTCTTCAAAAAGATGAGGAAATATAAGTAAAGTATTAGTAGTAAATATGTAATTAATTAAAAAAACAACTCTTCAAAAAGATGAGGAAATATAAGTAAAGTATTAGTTGTAAATGTAAAAGTAATTAAAAACAACTCTTCAAAAAGATGATGAGATGTAACTAAAAAATTAGTCGTAAATGTGTAAATAATTAAAAATCAACTCTTCAAAAAGATGAGGAAATATAAGTAAAGTATTAGTAGTAAATATGTAATTAATTAAAAAACAACTCTTCAAAAAGATGAGGAAATATAAGTATAGTATTTGTCGTAAATGTGTAATTAATTAAAAACAACTCTTCAAAAACATGATGATGAAATATAAGTAAAGTATTAGCGTAAATATGTAATTAACTAAAAAACAACTCTTCTAAAAGATGGTGAAATATAAGTAAAGTATTTGTCGTAAATGTGTAATTATTTAAAAAACAACTCTTCAAAAAGGTGATGAAATATACGTAAAGTATTAGTCGTAAATGTGTAATGAATTAAAAAATAACTCTTCTAAAAGATGATGAAATATCATTAAGGTATCAGTTGTAAATGTGTATTTAATTAAAAAACAACTCTTCAAAAATATAATGAAATATAAGTAAAGTATTAGCTGTAAATGTGTAATTAATTAAAAAATAACTCTTCAAAAATGTAATGAAATATAAGTAAAGTATTAGTTGTAAATGTGTAATTAATTAAAAAATAAATTTTTCTGTAAAATTTTATATTAGTTTTTTTATTCGGTTAAACAAATTCCCACTCCTTTATTATTTACTAGAAGTGTGCCCGTGCTTTGCTACGGTGAACTTAATATATTACTTTTAAACAAAGATTTTTTTTTTGTGCATAAGTCTATAAATTCGTCACAGTTCAGTTCCAGTCATTGGCATATTATATATTTCTATTATAAGCGTGTTATAATAATATTCCGTTTTTATAATCAAATTTGTGTCTTATATTAAATTTACTATTTATATTAAATTTTATGGTAAAATATAAGTTTAACCCTAAATTACATTACTGTATTACTACTGTACGTTGATTAGTAACGTTCACAGATCTTACCATATTACGTGGTAGAATAGGAAGCAGAGGTTTTGACAGCAACAGTGCTAATTTTGTTGGTAGTAATAAATGCTGTCCAAACCACATGGTTTTGTATGAAATAGAAACACACATTCGTATCGACAACCATATGAATATAAAGATAACTATATAAAAGGATAGGTTTTTATTTGCCCATGAGAGTCACTGAAATCTGTACTTTTTGTTGTTAGAATATTGTTGATAAACATTTCACTGTAACGTAAAAATGAACCAAGAATTGAATTTAAAATTAGTTCTTATATAAAAATGCTATAATTTGCGTCACATAGAAATGAAAGTAAATCACTTTAAATCTCAATTTCCAGGTCAAATCGAATGGATACTACTCAGACGATGTTTGAATAATGTAAAATAAGAAATGAATAAATGAGATATTTAAAGGAATGACGTCATAATGATAGAAAAATATCGTTTTCACCTATTTATTATGCGA
>CM063500.1:44059072-44074072 GCA_032207245.1 Pardosa pseudoannulata
CTGTGATGATATGAAGGATGTCCAAAATTTAGCGAATGGATTGTAAACCGTGTAGTTATGTATAAAAAACAAACACACAAACGAACAAACTTTTTAGTTTTCAAAGATATATAACTTAAAAGCTAGATATTTATTAGTCCGTGATATAGACTCATAGACTTTGATGAAAAGAATTTTTGGTTACTACCTGTGATGATATGAAGGATATCCAAAATTTAGCGAATGGGTTGTAAACCATGTAGTTATGTATAAAAAACAAACACACAAACGAACAAACTTCTTAGTTTTAAAGATATATAACTTAAACATTAAATATTTATTAGTCCATGATATAGAATAATAGACTTTGATAAAAAGAATTTTTTTGGTTAATACCGGTGATAAAATCTTCATTGCAACAAAAAATAATCGACGATTAAATTTAAAATTATCACATGTGCACCTAATCTATTATTTTTGACAAATATAAAAGAACATTATTTACATAATATCTAAGTTCAGTGATAAAACGTATGAAAAAATGAAGACGATATTTAAATAATTTAAAATAAGTAATGATTAAATTAGATGGTTATAGAAATGGCGCCATAATGCTAGAAAAAAATGTTGTGTTTACCTATTTTTTATGTGATAAACTTAACCCTCTAAGCGGTTCGCACGTACAATTCCGCCAAACCGATGATGTATTAAAAGCGGTTTTCACGTAAAATTTTCGACCTCCAAACAAGTTCCGAAAATGAATGTATTGTACATTTCTGCCTGTGTTTTTCCCCATAGAGTTTTGAGGTAGGAGGGTCAGGACGATTGCTTAGGAACTGCACCCCTCCTTGACTGATATTTATTGAGGGATGCACCCCTACTCCCTGAGGCACAAAGACGCTGACAGCTTTTCATGGATTTGTAAATATCTATTTCGAAGTATTTCGTTTGCGGTAACAGATGTATCTCTAATCGCACCACTTCAATTGCTTGGATGACTTTCGTAAAAAAAAATATAAATCATTCTCTTAAAGAATATTTTTGTTTGTACTTTTGGAATCCATTATTTCTTATGGGATGATCTTCGAAACTTGACGAGCTTTATGTTTATTAAAAATTAACAATCTATAATGTCTATTTATATATCTATTTATAACCGGAAGTAAAGGGACAATAACGAGGGTGGGTTTCCCGTATTCCATTCTAGTCGACAAAGGGTGAAGTAAAAAATGATAGAACACTTTGGTCTCAGACACAATAAAACTGTAGCGTATTTTTGGAAACTTTTTTTTCCTTGGTGTGTTCCACTCGGAGGATTAAGAACAGGCTCTTAATAAGGGCATTAAACGCTCGAAAAGGGAATGAGAAGGGGGATTTCGAACGTTTTAAAGACTTGATTTGAATTTTGCTAACCCTAACTTATCAAGAATCTAATATGGATATCCCTATGCATTCCAGGTCCAACCGCTTCTTAAATTCGAGGACAGACGGAAAGATAACTTAGGCTATTATTAGATAGGGGATGCAATCATTGAGCGAACGAGACACATTATCTTTCGATGTAGATCAGCATTATCATAATTATTTTATTTCATCAAAAAATAATTTCATTGCTCGTTTATAATAAAAATATTGACTTTCATCTACAAACCTATTATTAGTTTATAAAGATAATAAATTTTATTTAGATTAGAGTTACTTTGGATGTGAGTCAGTGTGTAAAATTTTACTAGGGTCTAATAAAACTGTAATTTTTTAATTACATAGGAGCAATTTTAATGCAAAACTTGAGTATACATGATGCTTTACGTTTGTTGTAGATAAAAACAAAATATCTGGATTCTTTATTCACGTATTATATGCACAGATTTGTGAATTTTAGAGTCATATTAGTTATTTAACTTTGTTAATAATTTTAACACTGTAATATAATATATAATTATATATTTAAAAATAAATAAATTTTATAATATGTATATATATATCCTTGTGTTGCCAGGTGGCTCTGTATGTACACTCTTGTAAAACTCTGTATTATGAGGATGATATGGTAAATTTTAGCCATCAGAAAAGTAAAATTTTTATATTTGTAATATTTTGTTTCGTTAAATTAAAATAAGAAAACATCACAGTGTATTATGAACAAACACAAACATGATATATATATATATATATATATATATATATATATATATATATAATATATTTATATATATATATATATATGTGTGTGTGTGTGTGTGTGTGTGTGTGTAAAAAGAATTTTCTAAGAAAGTCAGGGAACACAGCTGTATCTGACATTTTATAGTTGAGAAATTAGGTATTAAAGTGAGAAAGGGAAAAAGGAGAATTTTAAATATATATTTTAGGGATAACAATATTGATATTTCACTCTATATAAAATTTTTCGGTCCGTGTGTTTGTAATAGAACTCCTCCTAAACGGCTGGACTGATTTTGATGAAATTTTGTGTATTAATAAAGTTGATTAAAGAATAGTTTAGATTCACAATTTGATCTGACAGGAAATGTTTTTTTATTAAATATCTACAATTGAGCGGTTATTTGAGATTATTATTTTACCGGTAGAATCATCTAAATTTTGATCTACCTTAGTAGGAAGAAATCTGGGTGTTCTTGCATTTATCTCACGGTACAATGAATTATCAATATATAGTAACATACAATGCATAAATCAGGAACTTTTTTTAAAGGGGGAAATGTAATTCTTGATGAAAAGGAAAATAACAAGCCAGTGTCATCAGGAAAGGGTCTTTTTGATTTCACAACAAAGTGATTAAAAATGTCAGAAAAATTTTATTTCAATAAATCTTGCGTCAGCTTGAAATAGCTCAAAAAACAATCACATTCTGTACTGTACGACATAGCACCCAATTAAGATTCCCGATAATTAGCTGTGCGACAAAGTTGACTTTCAGAACTGTGAAATATTTTTTTAAAATTATAGTATTGGACAAGGAAATTATGGACAGTTGCAAATTTTTGTCACTTCCCAATTAAAATACAAGAGGACATCTCCAAAATTTTGTCACTTCCCAATTAAAAAGCAATTTTTGCGACAGTCTTGGGAAACCAGGAAGTCAAGGCATTCTGTATAAAAGGCATTGCTTCGTTCTCCGCAACAACTGACGTCTGTGTGTTCTAAACGAAAGTAAGTTACTCCTAGCGTGATCAGAAGATCTTGGATTTACGAGTTAGCTGTCCTGAAGTTTGAAAATGCAGTTCCTCGGTTGCATCTTGAGTGGTAAGTTTTTCATACTACTTCGTGACATTTCCTCTCTTCTTTTCTCGCTGGATGATGGTGGAATTGTTAACTTTAATTTTATTTTCTTTACTTGTAAATTGTATGACTTTTTTCTTAGTTATAAGTGGCGTTGGAGATTTCTCACTTAAAAATTCAATAATCCCTTTAAATCTATCATAGCCTTACTCTTTTTAGTAGTCATATAGACAGTTCTTTGTGTAACACCAATAAAATTTCTAACAAGTTAACATATAATACTAATTTATTAAACTATATTTTGCAAACACACGATATGACAGAAAAACACAGAAATAATTTTAAATTTATACTCATCTAAATTAGTGACCTGAAATGTTACAAAAGTACGTTTGAAATGCTTTATAATTGCAGTATATATATATATATATATATATATATATATATATATATTATATATATATATATATATATATATATATATATATATATGTAATGAGACTGACTTCTCGATGAGGCTTTGCAGTCATGGCCATAAAAATGATACCGTTTCAGCTAAAGACCTTTATTAAGATAACTTTGAAGGAGGGGATGAAGTTCTATGTACAAGACACTTTTGGCAACAAGAGGGCTAATGAGACCGGGACCTACTGCTTAAAGCCGATTCCGAACGGCTACGAACAACCATGCCATGGAGGGATTCGAACCCACGAACTCCGGTTCCGAAGGTCAGCACCCTAATCATTCGGCCATCGTTCGGGTATATATACTTTGGAAATGATGGGAAATGATACCTGAAGTTATAAGTTTTCTTTATATAATTCAAAATGAAAGGTCCTAGTGCTAAACCATAGAATGCAGAGGTAAAGATCTCAGTAATATTAGCTTTAAACACTTCATCGAAACAAAACAGGTTTCAATATCGTTTCTTTAACGTTTATTTAGAAAAAATTTTCTGGGTTGGGGTTCAGCCCCTCTAAAATAATAATCTGAAAGGAAAGACTACAGATTTTTAATTTTTTACATACAAATTGGGCCGAAATTTACGAACTTGCATGTTATATTATAAATTGACTATGTAAGTAAATTGACAGTAACATATCGTACAAAAATTTAATTGTCTGCTGAGCTTTAGTGTATTAATTCTTCCCCCCTTCCCCATATATGAAGTTTGTATGCTCTACCATTACCTGTATACATCCAAATTATTAGTTTGGTATTTTAAATAGAAGAGAAAAAGTAAACTGAATTTAATTTTCAAAAATATGAGTTGAGAAATGTATTCAATATCAGGAAAAATTATTTTTATTTTGGTATGTAGTCTTTATAATATTACTTCGAAAGCATAAAAAAAATCTTTAGACTTTTTATTAAAGCCTTAACTGGAACATTCATAATTCCAAATTTAAAATATAAACCATAAAATAAATAAAAATATATATAATATATATAATGTATAGATAATGATTTAATTTTAAGTATAGATTTCATATTTCAATCAAAAGAACAGGAGCTAAATAAGATATTATTATTATAGCAATAAAAATAATATTTCTAACTTATTGCCAATCGTAACATTTTTTTCTGTATCTTTTGCTCATACTGAATTTTATTTTAAGAAAATTGGAAGAAAAACAAGTAATAAAATTGAACTATGAAATCACAATTATTAATATAAAATAAGCTTAGTGTTGAAATTTTTGAAACATGCATAAAAAGTCCAAATTTTAAATACGCAAATATTGCCAGAGAGTACAAATAAAATCAATGCCGATTGTAAAAAAAGTCTCAAATTCCCTTCGTGAACCGTGAATGACTTCCAAGCAACCAAAGGAACTGTCCACATTGTCTTGACAGATACATCAATCACTATATCTCTATTTCCCAGTCCTCTGTTATTTCCCCTATTTCGGAATTTTTTCCCCATTCCTCTACGAATCTTCCCCATAACCGGCGGAGGCGGAGTCTGAGGAGAAATGCTCCGATTTCTACACATTTTCCTTAAATTTATTCCGTAATTACACTTTCCCTAATTTAGATAGAACTTCAAAATAAGTTTCTACTAAAAGCTTGAACATTGAAGAATGTAAGCTAGTTTTTAAAATTTTTAATTTTTTCAATCTCGAGTATATATAAACAGATAAAGGAAAAAGTACCGCTTATTTCTTCAATTCAAAAATTTGATTACCTTTTAAAAATAGATTTTAAATGAAAAATAAAAATTTGAAAAAGAGCTTCTATTTATTAAGGCATCAAGTACCTCGAGCAAAAAAAAAATTCTGAAAAAATCCAAATGTGATTTTGTAAACTAGGAAAAACTTTTCCATTCACTTAACATTACCTTCGTCATATCGGAGGCTGAGTAAAGCGCCGCCTTAACACCTGGGTCAACATCTGTGGGAAAATATCTCTAGAAAAATCTGTCTCCACTAGCGTGTATCTCCTTTTTATTTGGAAATTTCCTAAATTGTCCGCTAGGGCCATGTAGGTTTATAATTGGCCAGGCCCCTTCTCTGAGGGCTTAACCTGTAGCCCCAGTGGTCAATTTAGGTTCGGGGTTAAAAAGGGGAATGGAAAATGACGCGGGAATTTTTTTCCTTGATTCAAGTTTTGAAAACTCCTGAGAATTTTCCTTACACACACACACACATATATATATACATACACATGTATATATATATATATATATATATATATATATATATATATATATATATATATATATATATATATATATATATATATATATATATATATATATATATATATATATATATATATATATATATATATATATATATGGTAGTGGAATTGTTATCGTAAAATATTATTTCATTACTCGTAAAACATATAACTCATTTCTCAGTAATAAGAAATACTAGAGATTTCTGACTCTCCAATAAAAGTCCAATAACGGCGTCAAATTTATCCTAGCATGACACTTTTTTATAGTTATATAGACAGTGTTTGGAGTAACACCAACAAAGATCCTAACTGGATAACACTTAATAATTAATATTTTTAAAACTATATTTTGCAAACACACGAAATGATAGAAAAATACAGACGTAATTTTAGATATTTACTCATCTAAAGTGATCTGAAATGTTACAACAGTAGAATTGAAATTTTTTAAGATTGCGGTGCATATATATATATATATATATATATATATATATATATATATATATATATATATATATATATATATGTATATATATATATATATATATGGTTATGGAATTGTTATCTTTACATTTCATTTCATTACTCGTAAAACATAGAACTCATTTCTTAGTGATAAGCAACGTTAGAGATTTCTGACTCAAAAGTCCAATAATTGTTTTAATTTTAACATAGCATGCCACTTTTTTATTGTCATAAACTCTGTGTTTGGTGTAACACCAACAAAATTTCTAACAGGTTAACACTTAATACTATTAAATACAAACGTAATTTTAAATTTCTACTTATGTAAACTAAAGTAAATGTTATAATGGTAGATTCGAAAGGTTTTATACTTGATGTATATTTATGTATACTGGTGGAATTGTTATCTTTATAATTCTTTTTATTACTCGTAAAATATGTAACTCATTTCTTAGTTATAAGCAATGTTAAAGATTTCTAACTCAAAATTCCAATAACCACTTTAATTTTATCTTGGCATGAAACTTTTTTATAGTCATATAGACAGTGTTTGGTGTAACACCAACAAATTTTCTAACAGGTTAACAATTAATACTATTTTTTAAAACACATTATTTTGCAAACATATTGGATGAGAGAAAAATACAGAATAAGTTTAAATATATACTCATCTAAACTAAAGTTATCTGAAATTATATAACGGTAGATTTCAAAACTTTTATGACTGCAATAAATATATTTATATCTATAGCTGTGGAAATGTTATCTTTAAATTTCTTTTCCAAACTTGTAAAATATATTACTCCTTTTTTAGTTATATGCAACGTTAGAGATTTCTGACTCAAAAGTTCAATAATTGCTTAATCATACCATGACACTATTTTATAGTCATATAGGCAATGTTTAGTGTAACACCAAGAAAATTTCTAACAGGTTAACACTTAATACTACTTTTTAAAATATATTTTACAAACTTATTGAACGACAGAAAAATACAAACTTAATTTTAAATATATACTCAACTAAACTAATGTGACCTGAAATGTTATAACTGCAGATTTGAAATTTTTTAATTGTTCTATATATATATATATATATATATATATATATATATATATATATATATATATATATATATATATTATATATTATATATATATATATATATATATATATATATATTGGTGGAATAGTTGTCTTTAAATTTCTTTTTATTACTCATAAAACAAATAACACATTTCTCAGTTATAAGTGACGTTAGAGATTTCTGAACCTAAAGTCCAATAATTGTTTTAATTTTACCATAGCAGGACACCTTTTTTATAGTCATATAGAGAGTGTTTGGTACTAATTGAATGACAGAAAAATGCAAGCGTAATATTAAATATATACTCATCTAAACTAAAGTGATCTAAAATGTTGTAAAGGTAGATTAGACATTTTTTATCATTGCATTGTATATATATATATATATATATATATATATATATATATATATATATATGTATGTATGTATATATATATATATATGTATGTATATATATGTATGTATATATATTTGTATATATATATACATACATATATATATATATATATATAATATACATATATAACATATATATATATATATATGTGTATATATACATATATATACATATATATACACACACATACACTTATATATATATATCTTTTATAATAATAAAATAAATGAAAAAGACCCACGCTCGCGTAAGCTTTTAGGATCATCCGGTCAGGCGGAAGCATTTTGAGCTATTTGATGAGCTTGCAAACATGTAAGATCAGTAAGCGCGTGGACATGGAACTGTGAACACCTATTCCATGCTTAGCTCCGCTACGAACAATGAAAATGGCGTAGGTTTTGCTTTTTAGAAGAAACGATGATTTAATAAAATTATTATTATCAAGAAGACTGTTTTTCATTCGCCTTAACTCTGGATCACAACATTACATATATATACATATATTAGAGTTATAATAATTAATGAAAGCTTTATTTGAATAAATTGTATCTTTTTTATCATACATTTTATAAAATGTATCATTTTTAGTCATGATCTTGGCATTTGCCTTTGACGGCATATGTGAAGCAAAGGCAAATACTCCTCAACTCTTACACTTTACCCCAAAGGAGAAGAGCTACAGTATGGATATCCAGGAGGTTCATCAGTGCATTGCATGCCGTAAGTCATTATATATATTTTTTTATAAATTTAACTCTAAGTTAGTAAAGGAAAACTATTAACACCTTCATCGAGTAAAAGCCGTTGGTCTACTTCTTGAACAACTTTTTACAACTTATTTATTTTTTTAACATAAATAAAAATTTAAAATTAGTGAGTCCTATAACAATTTAGAAATATATTTGTTGGGTTTGGGTCTAATGCCTCTTGATTATTATAATGAGCGCTACTTTAATTACGGCAGAAGTGTGCGTCTTTCGTTGTTAACAAACACCGTTAAAGTGAAAGTACGACTTTGCTATGGATCGGGACAAATTTTGGTGTACACTTGCTTGAAAATTACTTGGCTTACTGGGACCATCTATTCACTAATATATTGACTAAAACTTTGACGGCATATTCCACAAAGGCAAATACTCCTCAACTCTTACACTTTACCCCAAAGGAGAAGAGCTACAGTATGGATATCCAGGAGGTTCATCAGTGCATTGCATGCCGTAAGTCATTTTATCTTTCTACAAATTTAACTTTAAGGAAATCTATTAACTTCTTCATCGCGTAAAAGTCATTGGTCTACTTCTTAGTAAACTCTTTAAACTTATTTTTTTTTTAAATATTAATAATAACAAAATTAGTGAGTCCTAAAACAGTTTAGAAATAATTTTTGCTGTGGAGTGGGTGGGTCTAATGCCACTTGATTATTCCAAACCCGAATCAGAGTTGCTCTTTGGAATTACGACAGAAGAGTGCGCCTTTCGTGGTTAACGAACACCGTTAAGGTGAAAGTACGACTTTGCTCGACGAATGGATCGGGACAGCCAATTTTAGGTGCTTACACTTCTGGTAGAAAATTGCTTGGCTTACTGGAACCATCTATTCACTAATATATTGACTAAACTTTGACGGCATATGTGCCGCAAAGGCAAATACTCCTGAACTCATACACTATACCCCAAAGGAGAAGAGCTACAGTATGGATATCCAGGAGGTTCATCAGTGCATTGAGTGCCGTCAAGTCATTTTATCTTTTTATAAATTTAACTTTAACTTAATGAAGGAAATCTTACAAAAATTCTTCATCATGTAAAAGCCGTTGGTTTACTTCTTGCTCAAACTCCTTGAAACTTATTTATTTTTTTAACACAAATAAGAACAAAATTAGTGAGCCTATAACAATTTAGATATAAATTTTACTGTGATGTGGGTGGGTTTAATGCCACCTGATTATTCCAAGCCCGAATGAGCGCTACTCCAAGTTCCCATTACAAATTATACCTCTGGGGGTACTGAATCAGGGATGAGGGGGTCTCTGGTTTGAATCTAAATTCCTACTTGCGGATGGATGAATAAGTTCGACGACCCCCTAAACAGGGTTGTTTCGTGTGTGTTCGAAATTACTTTGCATTTAAATACTTGATAATAAAGTGTATATAAAAATAAAAGAAATATAAAGTAAAAGAAATAAAATAAAAGTAATAGGTATGTATTAAGTGAAGAAAATAATTTAACAAAATGATTTAATAAAATAAATAAAATAAAATAAGACATAATAAGTAAAATAAAATAGGACAAAATAAATAAATAAAATGCAGAAAGTAGAAATACAAGAAATAGGTAATTATTAAGTGAATAAAATAATTTAATAAATTAAATAAAATAAAATAAGATAAAATAAATAAATAAAATGTATAAAAGAAAAGAAATAGGTATGTATTATGTGTTGGTATATTTAGTGATAAGATTATAATATATTACATTGTATTTAAATACATGATAATAAAATATATATAAAAGTAAAATAAATATAAAGTAAAAGAAATAAACTGAAAGAAATATGTATGTATTAAGTGAAGAAAATAATTTAATAAAATAAATAAAATAAAATAAGATAAAATAAATAAATAAAATACATAAAATAAACTAAGATAAATAAATAAAATACATAAAAGAAAATAAAAGAAATAAAAGAAATACGTATGTATTAACTGATGGTATATTTAGTGTTAATATTATAAAACATTACTTTATATTTAAATATTAGATCTTGTCTAGCTGGGAGTAGTCAGAAAATAAAAAACTGATTTTTTGAATGGCAGAGTTTCCCCTTCACTATCACAGCCTTCAAAATGCAATCTAACTTTAAGATAAATTTGTATTTTACAATTTTAATTTTATGAGATTGCTATCTTTTATTCCTATTCTAGACTCTGATGATAAACCAAGGAAAGATTTTCAGACTTGCCTACGTCTTTTGTCTAACAAGGTTAGTGATTTTTATAAATTTTGTAAATCTTAGCTGCAGTTATTTCAGACATCTATTGTTATTAAGGGGTCATTCAACAGTTAAAGCTGCAATAAATTGGATTTTTCAGAAAAAATATATGTGAAAAGGAATTAACTTTTGAATATTTTAAAACAATCCTTTTAAAAAAATTCCAATATTGAGAGGAGTCATAAATAAAAACACGTCAGCTGTTTACTGTAAATAAATTTATACTTACAAAACTTCATTTTTTCTTGTATTTTATTTTACGTAACAACCTGTTATCTCAATATTTTAATATTTTTCATGAAAATTTTACAGGTTGTATAGATATAATTTTCATCCAATTGAACCTAAATTTTCTTGTATATTTCTCAAAATATGTATTTTTAAATGCAAATTTTAACCTATAATTTGTTTTTATTAAAATAAATATTTTTAAAAAATATTTGAAAAAAGTTATTTTTACATTGATTCAATTATCATTGAAGAAAACAAGACATTTGCAAGAAAAATTGAGAAAAATGCAAGAAAAAAATTTAGGTTCTATAAATGAAAATTATTTGTATACAAATAAAAAATTCATGAAAATATATTAAAAACTTTTTGAAATAACATAGCATGAAATTTTTTCACGACCCTTTTACAGTTGTATACAATATAATTCTCATCGAACCTAAATTTTCTTGAATATTTAAAATATATTTTTTAAATGATAAATTTTTTAACCTAAATTTTATATATTAATATATATTTTAAAAAAATATTTGAAAAAAGTTATTATTACTTAAAAAGAAAAGCATTATCATTGAAAAAACGACATATTTTGAGAAATACGCAAGAAAATTTAGGTTCTATCGAATGAAAATTATGTTGTAAACAACCTGTAAAAATTTCATGAAAATTTATAAAAACTTTTTGAAATATTATACACGTTGCATGAAAATTTTTCATGACACTTTTGCATGTTGTATACCATATAATTTTCATCCAATTAACCTAAACTTCCTTGTATATTTTCCAAAATATATTTTTTGTAATGATAAATTTTACCTAATTTGTATTTTACAATTTATTTTAAAAATATTTGAAAAAAGTTAATTTTACCTTAAAAAGGAATGAATTATCATGAAGAAAAACACGACATATTTTTAAACATGAAAGAAAATTTAGGTCTATCGAATGAAAATTATATTGTATACAACCTGTAAAAAATTCATGAAAATATATTAAAAACTTTTTGAAATAACAAGTTGCATGAAATTTTTTTATGGCTTTTACAAGTTGTATACTATAGTTTTCATCCGATTGAATGTAAATTTCTTGTATATTTTCCCAAAATATGTTTTTTTAGCAATGATAGTTTTTTATTTTTATGGAAAAAATTAACTTTTTTCAAATATTTTTAATGTATTTTAAATATACAAATTTAAGTTCTACGTTATGATATATTTTAATACGTTTCAAGACAATAAGTTTGTCTTAAACTTAATTATATTTTCATTAATCATTCGCGTTAGCCTTGATTTTATTTTTATTAACAACAAAGTGTTTCTTGTTTAAAACTTTCTAACAAAAATATTTTTATGCTTCAAAAATGAATGAAATACGTGTGTAAAGATCATAATTTTTTCTAACTCTGTTTAAAAAAATTATGCTTGTAAAACTGGTAGTTTTTAAGGTATAAGTAGTCAAAAATGATAATTATTTTTTTTTACATGTTTTCAACTTAAAAGATTTGTATGACCCCTTCCTATAAAAAAGCAATTTTTATTTTAATATTATAAGAATATTATTAATATTAATAAAAATTATTTAATATTATATAAGTATAATATTAAATTATTAATATTATACTTATATATAAAATAATAATTTCTGTTATGTTTTATTTACTTCATAAAACAATACTTTCACAGAAGTTATTTTTCAAAAGTCTGAAAAATTAAACAATATTAACTTCATTCTCTCTTCTTTACTAGAAAATGATAAATTATTTATTCTCTTTAATATTTTTGAAAAAGTCATGACTAAAATTTTTCTATACTTAAGGATGTTATGTACATGAAATCACTAATGATAATGTGATTACCGTTTAAAACCGGTTTATCTTTCAACAGAACAAGAATTTCGCCTATTTAAATTATAATATTATGAGAATATTATTAATATTAATATTTATTATTTAATGTTATATAACTATACCATTAAATTATTAATATTATACTTATATATAAAAAATAATTTCTGTTCTTTATGTTTTATTTACTTCATAAAACAATGCTATCACAGAAGTTATTCTGAAAAAGCCTGAAAAATGAAGCAATATTAACTTCACTCTTTCTTCCTTATTAGAGAATGATAAGTATTTAATAGTTTTTTAAAAAGTCATGATTAGTATTTTGCTATACTTAAAGATGTTATGTACTTGAAATCCCTAATGATGAAAGTCATGATTAATAATATTTTGCTATACTTAAGGATGTCATGTACATGAAATCACTAATAATAAAAAGTCATGATTGATATTTTGATATACTTAAGGATGTTATGTACTTGAAATTACTAATGATAAGAAATCGTGATTGATATTTTTCTATACTTAAGGATGTTATGTACATTAAATCCCTAATGATGAAAGTCATGATTAATATTTTGCTATACTTAAGGATGTCATGTAGATGAAATTACTAATGATAAAAAGTCATGATTGATATTTTTCTATACTTAAGGATGTTATGTACTTGAAATTGTTAATGATAAAAAGTCGTGATTGATACTTTTCTATACTTAAGGATGTTATGTACATGAAATCCCAGATGATGAAAGTCATGATTAATATTTTCCTACACTTAAGGATGTTATACACATGAAATCCCTAATGATAAAAAGTCCTCACTAATATTTTGCTATACTTAAGGATGTCATGTACATGAAATCAATAATGATAAAAAGTTCATGACTGATATTTTGCTATACTTAAGAATGTTACACACATGAAATCACTAATGATAATCTAATTACTGTTTAAAATGGGTTTTATTATATCTTTCATTAGAACAAGCAGCTGGCCATTCAGTGCTGCGAACGCAATTATGACAAGGATTTCTGTAACAAGGCCTCCTCTGGACAGATCGACTTTGGCCGCATATGTAGCGACCCTTCAAAGGCAGTTCAGGTAAGTTGTAACTGACACAGCTTTAGATATTATTTACACACTACCAACCAGTGAGTTACATCATCCAGTCATAGCATCAACACACCTGCCAACTGCTACGAAAAATTAGTAGCTTCTACGATTTTAGAAAGTAATTTCCCTCCATCGCTTAGGACATCGCTCAGGATCTTTCATACCTGACTTTCCTGGGCCAAGCCCTTTAAGTCAGATTTCTGGATTTGCATGGAATGAGACATAACAGATATATTGCAACACGATATTGAGGATAAAAATCGATAATAAATTAGGAATTATAATAATTAAAAATTAGGTTAAAATAAGCTAAGGTTCACGAGTTCAGTGAAGGCAAGAAATATACATAAAAATTAGGTTGACAAAAATTACACGGTTAGGTAAGCAAAATAAATTACACGGTTAGGTAAGCAAAATATTAAAGTCAAGTTAGGTAAGCTAATACTGAGGTAATATTAGAATAACCAAGTTAAAAACAATTTTTTTCATTATTATTAAATAAATCATTAAGAAAAGATAGAAGCAAGAAGCATAGCAGATCTAGCCGAAAATCCGAGGGATTCAGCTAAGTGCTGAGAGAAATTTGATTGGCTCTCAAGGGCCAATAGAATTTATGCATCAATTCTAAGTGAAAGATCACGCAAAAAGCATTTGGGATTCAGCTGGGAGAGAGGAGAAAAGAGATTGGCTGATGTGGGCCAATAGAATTCATTCTATGCTTCTATCCAAAACAGATAAGGGCAAGTCCAGTAAATGATCAATGCTAATGTTAGAATAAAAATTAATGGCTAAAATTTTGAGAAAATTTGGAAGAGTGGGGAGATTAATTTCCCTGTGAATCTCACAATTACGATAGTACCATGGTGAATTAGTAATTTGCCGAATGATGATATTTTGTGCAGCAGATAAAGATTTAATATGAGTCTTATCTGCATATGACCATGCGGGACTTGCATAGGTTAATAAAGGACGTA
>CM063500.1:44079072-44089072 GCA_032207245.1 Pardosa pseudoannulata
CTTTTTATCTGCACATTATAAGTATCTACATTCTGAATTATTTAAAGGTGCTTAGTGCCTTTTGTGCTGTGTGTTAAAATATTTAGATTTTGAATTATTTAGGGAACATTGTATTTTTCGATCTGTATGTTATGAACATTTACTTTTTGAATTATTTAGGGTGCATAGTACCTTTTGAGTTGTGAGTTATAAAAGTTTACATTTTGAATTATTTAAGGGGACTTAATACCTTTTAATCTATACATTATAAATATTTACATTCTGAATTATTTAAAGGGACCTTTCGTTCTGTGTTTTAAAATAGTTACATTTTGAATTATTTAGGGAACATAGCACTTTTTTAGCTGTATGATATAAACATTTACTTTCTGAATTATTTAAGGGGACATAGTACCTTCTTAGCTGCGCATTATAAATATTTACATTTTGAATTATTTAAGAAGACACAGTACCTTCCGAGTTGTGGGTTATAAATATTTACATTCTGAATTATTTAGGGGAACAGAGTACCTTTTAATCGGCACATTATAATTATTTACAATATGAATTATTTAAAGGTACTTAGTGCCTTTTGTCCTGTGTGTTAAAATTCTTAGATTCTGAATTATTTAGGGAATAATATTTTTCGATCTGTATGTTATAAACATTTTATTTTCTGAATAATTTAAGGTACATAGTACTTTTCTAGCTACACATTATAAAATTTTACATTTACAGTTATTTAAAAGCACATAGTACCTTTTAATCTGCACATTATAAGTATTTAAATTCTGAATTATTTAAAGGTGTTTAGTGCCTTTTGTGCTGTGTGTAAAAATATTTAAATTCTGAATTATTTAGGGAACATGGTATTTTTCAATATGTATGTTATAATCATTTACTTTCTGAATTATTTAAAGGGACATAGTACCTTCCTAGCTGCGCCTTACAAATATTTACATTTTGCATTATTTAATTAGACACAGTACTTTCCGAGTTGTGGGTTACAAATATTTACATTCTGAATTATTTAAGGGCACATAGTACTTTTTAATCTACACATTATAAGTATTTACATTCTGAATTATTTAAAGGTGCTTAATGCTTTTAGTCTTGTGTGTTAAAACTCTTAGATTCTGAATTATTTAGGGAACATAGTATTTTTCGATCTGTTTGTTATAGACATTTACTTTCTAAATTATTTAAGGGAACATAGTCCTTCCGATCTGAGCATTATAAATATTTACATTTTGAATTATTTAAGAGGACATAGTACCTTTTAATTTGTACATTATAAATATTTACATTCTGAATTATTGAAAGGGGCATAATGCATTTCGAGCTGATGTTATAAAAATTTACTTTCTGAATTATTTAAAGGAACATAGTACCTTCCGAGTTGTGGGTTACAAATGAATTAGTTAAGGGGCATAGAACCTTTTAATCTATTTATCACAAATATTAAAATTCGGAATTATTTAAAAGAGCATAGTGCCTTTCATGCTATGTGTTAAAATATTTACATTCTGAATTATTCAGAGAACGTAGTACTTTTTGAGGTGTATATTATAAACTTTTGATTTCTTTAATAGTGCATTCCGTGCTGTGTTTTAAAATAGTTACATTCTGAACTGTTTAGGGAACATAGTATTTTTGACGCTGATGTTACAAACATTTACTTTCTGAATTATTTAAGGGAACATTGTACCTTTCGAGTTGTTGGTTAGAAATATTTATATTTTGAATTAATTAAGGGGCATAGAACCTTTTAATCTATACATCATAAATAATTAGATTTGTAATTATTTAAAGGGGCATAATGCATTTCGTGCTGTGTATTAAAATATTTACATTATGATTTATTTAGGAAACATAGTACTTTTAAGCTGTATGATATAAACATTTAATTTCTTTAATAGTGCCTTCGGTGCTGTGTTTCAAAATGTTTACATTCTGTATTATTTAAGGAACATAGTATTTTTTGAGCTGATGTTATAAACATTTACTTTCTGAATTATTTTAAGAGACATTGTACCTTAAAAGTTGTGGGTTGGAAATGTTTATATTTTGAATTAATTATTGGGGCATAGAACCTTTTGATCTATTCATCATTATTTAAAATATTTACATTCTGAATTATTTAGGGAACATAGTATTTTTTGAGCTATATGTTTATAAACATTTACTTTCTGATTTATTTCAGGAAACATAATAACTTCGAAATATGATTTATAAACATTTACTTTCATTATTAATTTAGAGAGCATAGTACCTTCTGATCTGTGCTTTACAAATATTTCCATTCTGAATTCTTTAAAAGGGCACAGTACCTTTCAATATGAAAATTTTTCAATATAAAACCCTATTTTTGATTTTGCGTAAGATAAAAAAATGTCTGGTAAGTTTAAAGTAAAACCTTTGTAGATCAGTAATAACTAAAATTTTTTAAAATCAGTAATCAGTAGAATTTATAAAATTATTAACTTTTACTGTATGTAGTAATATAGTGTTGAAAAATGTATAATTTTACATCAAGTGAAAAAAATAGAAATCACTTACTTGCAAAATAGCTTTAAAATACGTAAATTAGAATTAATTTTTTATTACATAGAAGCCAATTATCTTATTTACTCTTTGAATCTAAGTTATATTAGTATAAGCGAATTTTTTTATTTTATATCATAATAAAGGTAATTTTTTAAAATTTACAGATTATTAAATTATAAATTTTCTTTAAAAATAAAAATGTTAGACACTCTTAAAGTGTAACGATCACAAAGAAAAAGATATTTAATATATGATTTCTTATAAATATTTAGTTTGTAAGATATATTTAAAAACTTACCTTTTGGATAAGCAAATAAAATTTAAAAGTATATCTTTAGTATAAAATTAAAAAATTTTTAAATATTTATTAAAATATTTTTTACTTTTTTCTTATAAATAAATTTTAAAAAATTAAATAAAATATTTAGTTTTAAAATTAAATAAAATAAAAAAACAAGAAAATTAAAAATTAAAAAAATTAAGAAAATTAAAAATTAAAATTTGAAATTTATTTAAAAATTAAAATAATTTTTGAATTTCTGTTCTCTATTTTTTATCTATAATTTTTAAAAGAATTGAATAAATTGTTTGTAATGGATTATGATCTTGAATATTTTTCATCTAAAATTTTTATTCTCTGTGATATGCAGCAATGCAGGAAGAAGATTATTGACGGCTTCTGCACTACTAAATCTGAGAATTAAGCAACCACTAACATCATTGTCATGATGCGGTACGACATGATATGGACTATATAAAAGACTACGTGTCTTATGTTGTGCAGACTTTATGCTATGTTAACACTAACTGAAATAAAGTACTCATGATTGCATTGGTCTTTTGAAATTATTTAAAGCATCTGCTTAGATAAATAAAACTTTACAACGTATTTTTTATTCCTTAAAAATTCCTATACACATGCAAACAATAATTGAAATAAAGTTTTTATGATTGCATTGTTATTGGAAAACTTTCTAAACAACTTTTTAGATAAGTAAAGCTTTACAGCTCATTATTTTTTCTTTCTAATAAATCGTTATACGCGTACAGACATCAAGTGAAATAAAATACTAGTGATTGAATTGTTCTTGTGGAAGTATTCTAAAAATCTGTACATCAGTTTAGATAGGCATAGCTTTACAACATATTTTTTCTTCCTTCTAAATCCTTATACACGTAGGAACATTAAATGAAATAAAATACTCTTGATTGCATTTTTTCTTGCAAAATTATTCTAAACATCTTCTTAGATAGGTATAGTTTTACAACGTATTCTCTTTTTCTTTTAAATCCTTATACAGTACAAAATTAAGTGAAATAATGTACTCCTGACTGCATTGCTCTTGTAAAATTATTCTAAACATCTCCTTAAATATTTATAGTTTTACAAGAAATTTTTTCTTTATTCTAAATCCTTATACAACACGAAATTAAGTGAAATAAAATACTCCTGTTTGCATTGTTCTTGTGAAATTATTGTACACATCTTTTTAGATAGGTATAGATTTACAACGTATTTTCTAAATCCTTATACAGTACGTCCTTATACTTTCTTCTAAATCCTTATACAGTACGAAATTAAGTGAAATAAAATACTCCTGATTGCATTGCTCTTGTAAAATTAATCTAAAAATCTCCTGAAATATGTATAGTTTTACAACATACTTTTCCTTCCTTCGAAATCCCTATATACATACAAACATTAAGTGAAGTAAAATACTCATCATTTCATTGTTATTGTGGAATTATTCTAAACATATTTTAGATAGGTATAGATTTACAGCATATTTTTCTTCCTTCTAAATCACTGTACATGTACAAACATTAAGTGAAATGAAATAATCATGATTCCTTGCTCTTGTGAAATTATTCTAAACATCTGCTTAGATAGGTATAGCTTTACAGCATATTTTTTCTAGTTTCTAAATCAATCACTATACAAGTACAAACATTAAGTGAAACAAAATACTCATGATTTCATTGTTCTTGTGAAATTATTCTAAACATCTTTTTAGATAGCTATAGCTTTACAGCATATTTTTTCTTACTTCTAAATACTTATACATTATACATACTAAACATACTATATATACTTATACATACTAAACATTAGTTAAAATGAAATACTCAATATTACATTGTTCTTATGGAATTATTCTAAACATCTGCTCAACTGCTTAAATAGGTATAGCTTTACAACATGTTTCTTCTTCCTTCTAAATCCCTATACAGGTACAAACATTAACTAAAATAAAGTACTTGAAATTGCATTGTTCTTATGAAATTATTCTAAACATCTACACATCTGCTTCAATAGTATATCTTTCAAACATACATTTTTCTTCCTTTTAAAATTTCTATACACATACAAACATTAAGTGAAATAAAATATTCATGATTGCATTTTTCGTGTGAAATTGTTTTAAACAGTTTCTTATATAAGAATAAAGCATACTTTTCTTTCTTCTAAATCGCCACAGCCGTACAAACAAATACGCACGTACGAACATTAAGTGATAAAAAAATACTCATGATCGCATATTTTTGTAAAATTATTCTAAACATTTCCTTAGATAGGTATAGTTTAACAAAGTATTTTCTCTTTTTTCTAAATCCTTATACAGTACAAAATTAAGTGAAATAAAGTACTCCTGAATGCATTGTTCTTATAAAATTATTCTAAACATTTCCTTAGATAGGTATAGTTTTACAACATACTTTTCCTTCCTTCTAAATCCCTATACACATACAAACATTAAGTGAAATAAAATAATCATGATTTCATTGTTCTCGTGAAATTATTCTAAACATCTTTTTAGATAGATGTAGCTTTACAGTATATTCAATCTTCCTTTTAAATCTCTGTACACGTACAAACATTAAGTGAAGTGAAATAATCATGATTCCATTGCTCTTGTGAAATTATCCTAAACAACTTTTTATATAGATATAGTTTTACAGCATATTTTTTCTTCCATCTAAATACTTATACATTATACATATTAAACATACTATATTTAATTATACTAAACATTAGTTGAAATAAAATACTTAAGATTGCATTATTTATATGGAATTATTCTAAACATCTGCGCAACTGCTTAGATAGGTATAACTTTACAACATGCTTTATCTTCCATCTAAATTCCTATACAAGTACAAACATTAACTAAAATAAAATACTTGAAATTGTATTGTCCTTTTGAAATTATTCTAAACATCTACACATCTGCTTCGATAGTACATCTTTCAAACATACTTTTTTCTTCCTTCTAAATTTCTATACACGTACAAACATTAGCACTTGGCATGCTGGTATACGTTTTTTCGTGATTCGTCCGAAAGTTTAGTTATTGAGAAAACTCGCAGTCAACCGAAAACTACTTTATTTTTATGAACGAAACTTTTTATTTTACACTTTAATATATACTGCATGATTATTTAACAATAAAAAAACACTATTTTTACGAAATGACGAAAATAAACGATTTTTAAAATTAAAGTCCGATAATCTTTCAGCACATATTTCTTCCTCCCTATCTTTGTCACAGAGGCTCATTTTATCAATTTTGTATTCCACAATAAAAAACCAAGCTTCAAACTGACAAAACACCACTTGCTTGTTCTGGAGCTATAAATTCGATTGAAGACGAAATAACGCAATAAAAGACCGAGTAACTCGACCATCATATCTTGTGGAAAGAAAAAAATGCAAAGCGTTGCATAGCAACGCAAACAACACTCCTATAATGTCACACATACGTATAATTATACGTATTTGCCAGATTTGTGGTGGTTAGTGGGTATTCACGACAAATCTATTAAATACGTATTTTAACGTGAACCGCGCTCCAGTGATAGACTGCAATAAACGTAAAAATGCGTTGCCCGCATGCGAAGTGTTAAGTGAAATAAAATATTTATAATTACAATTTTCGTGTGGAATTGTTTTAAAAATATTCTTAGATAAGTATACAGCATATATTTACTACCTTCTAAATCGCCACAGTCATACAAACAAGTACGCATTTATACATACAATCCACACACACAAACACGCATACACACATATACATATAAATTAGTGATTTTCAACCATATGTACGAGGACACCAGAGCATCCCCGATCGTTTAACATGTGCCCAGTGCAGTGTAATCAAAATATAAATGTGTAGTAATAAAATTCCACGGAAAGTTTTCACATTTTGAATAAAATAAATGAAGTTGAACTAGCTACGTACATTTCAGTGTTTGTTCGTGGAATGACAGGAAAACTAGAAAAAAAAAATTAAATGATTGAAAGGACTTTGTCCTAAACTCCATTGTATCAGATAAGAATTTCTGGAATAAAGTTGACAGAAATAAATTTGCATTCTTCAAAAAAGAAGCATATAAATTAAAATCATTTTTCAATTCGACATACGTGTGTGAGTTTTTTTTTTCGACAACGAATATCGTAAAAGGAAAGTAAAAATCTTAACTTACACTTAAGCCTCTTAAAAAATGCTTACGAGAAGAGGTATAGACATACTCGCGTAACTACGAAAGAAAAGCCAAAAATGCAAATCATAAAATCACATAGATTTTAGGATTTGTATTTTGTATAAAGAATTTTAATACTTAGTAGATTTTGTAGGCTCTATTTAATTATTACTTTGCACACAAGTAGAAAAAATAATTTTTATATGTTAAGATTTATTTTTTGAATAAAATATTTTTTTGTATATTATGGTCATATATTATTAACTGTATCCAACAATAAATTCACAGTGAAAAATAAATCGCTCCCGTCCAAGAGATATTCTAGAATGTGCTATTAGGAACAAAAAGGTTGGAGACTCTTGATATATATGTTATCAAACATCATTGTACACTGAAATGTTGATAACAATATTTTTATAATACAAATCTTTTAAAATTAGAGAACTTTTAGTATATATACAAATATATATATATATATATATATATATATATATATATATATATATATATATATATATATATATATATATATATATATATATATATATGTGTGTGTATATTATAAATATATACATATATGTATACATACATTTATATATATATATTCATATATGCATACATATTTATCTATTTCTAATATATACATATCCACATGTATATATACATATACACTCATGTCCATAAATTAAGGATAATCAAGTTCAGGCAATGAAAGAGACAAAAGCAAAACAAATTTGACTTTTTTGTAAAGTCTATTTATTAAACAAAAGGTAAAGAGCAAAAAAGATGCTATATGTTTGACATAATTAATAAAAATTGCGATTTTTACTCCATGGAGCAAATTTCAAAAAAGAACCTATTTACAGAAAACAGTATAACATGGTTAGTATGATGGTTAATACGGAGTATGTCTCCCGGACGATGCAATACAAGCGTTACAACGCCTACGCATGCTGAGTATCAGATTATCAATCTGATCTTGGGGAAAATTACACCATTCATCAAGCAATGCCCTCCGAAGTTCCGATAGACAGTTGGGAGGGGGTTGACGGGCTGCAATTCGTCGGCCAAGCATGTCCCACACATGCTCTATTGGATTCAAGTCCGGTGAGTATGCTGGCTAATCCATACGGGTGATATCCTCCGATTGAAGGCCTATGTCCGCAGAAAAAAGTTGAGAGAAATAAATTTACATTTTTGAAAAATGCAGCATAAAAAATTAAAATCATTTTCAGTTCCGTGTGAGACATCGTAAAATTAAAGTACAAATTATGACTTACAGATAAACACCTTGAAAACAGCTTACGAGAAGGAGTATATTCATACTCGCCTAACTACGTGGGAAAATACAATAAAATGCAGAGCTAAAAATAACATCGATTTTAAGATTTGTAATTTTTATAAAGAATTTTTATACTTAGTAGATTTTGTAGGCAATATTTAATAATTATTTTGAACAAAAAACTATAATTTAGAAAGAATAATTTTATATGTTAAGATTTTATATTTTGAATTACATTTTTTTGTACATTATGGGCATATATTATATTAACTCTATCCAATTATAAATTTATCATGAAAATAACAAATGGACCTCGTGCAAGAGATATTCTAGAATGTGCTATTAGGGATAATAAGGTTGGGGACTACTGATGTATTATTATCAAACACACTGGTACTCTCAAATACTAATAACAATATTTTTATAATACAAATCTTCTAAAATTAGAGAATTATATATATATATATATATATATATATATATATATATATATATATTTATATATATATATATATGTCAGGTCTAAAAAGGGCTAATTAGAAATTATATGAGTTATAAGCAATTTTAAAAGGGAACTCTTTTATAATAATAAAATAAATGAAAAAGACCCACGCTTGCGTAAGCTTTCAGGATAATCCGGTCAGGTGGAAGCATTTTGGAAAAATTTGATGAGATTGCAAACAGATAAGATCAGTGAGCGCGTGGACATGGAGCGGTCAACACCTATTCCACGCATAGCTCCTCCACGATTAATGAAAATGGCGCAAGTTGCTGTTACATAGAACTATGAGTTAATAAAACGTATTATTATCAAGAAGACTGCTTTCCATTCGCCTTAACTCTGGAATACTGGACTTTATACACACACACACACACACACACACACACACATATATATATATATATATATATATATATATATATATATATATATATATATATATATATATATATATATATATATATATATATATATATATATATATATATATAGCCCCAAGAAGTCCTCTGTGTCTATATTTGCGTATAACAAGTGAAACCTAAGTTCTCTATTCATAGTTTATTAATATGGTTATCCGTAGTTTAGAGTAATTAATGATGTTTGATAAAATACATGAGTTAAAATTGACAAAAAGTTGTTTTTGATTAAAATACGGAAGTTTTCATGAAAATTGAATAGGCTAAGTAAATTATGACTTTTGTACGACATATATTAAGCTATAACTGTTAGATATATTCTGAATATTTCATTCTTGCGTGTTCGAATTTTGTTTTTAAGAAAGTTAACTTACTAAAACACATGTATATGTTTTTCTTAAAGACTTACAACAATTTTATATTTTATCGACTTGCAGTTTGAATTTTAGTACTCATCATCAAATATAGCAATGAGCCTCAAACCCAGGAATCTGAAATTTTGAATAGTCCAAGATTCGGAGATTATTTCACGTGTTAGGTTTGCTTTATATCAATTATAATGTTTATATATTGTGATTTAAAATGAGATTATTTTATTCTTATTCCGTCGATGCATAATATTTATTCATTATATAAAATTTCATTGTTATAATTTTTTAATTTTTAAAAACTAGATTGACAACCATTGTAAATGATTTTATTCCAAAATTTTTCTACTTTATTCGTCTGAAATGTTAATTTCTCGAATACTAAATTTGGCATCCACAAACCTGACCCTTGGGCACCCATAAA
>CM063500.1:44099072-44109072 GCA_032207245.1 Pardosa pseudoannulata
AAGTAGCCCTCAAGGACAATAATACATTATATTCCAAAACTTTTTGGATCAGAGTTAATGTATCAAATTCGTAACATGATTGCAAGTAGCTCTCAAGGACAACAATAAATTATATTCCAAACTTCCTGGATGAAATGGTTAATGTATCAAATTCGTAATAATGCATTGCAAGTAGCCCTCAAGGACAACTTTTTGGATCAGAGTTAATGTATCAAATTCGTAACATGATTGCAAGTAGCTCTCAAGGACAACAATAAATTATATTCCAAACTTCCTGGATCATAGTTAATGCATCAAAGTCGCAACATGGTTGTGTTGCAAGTAGCGCTCAAGGACAACTATAAATTCTACCCCAAAACAACTTGGATCATTGTTAAGGTTTTCTGAAAGAGGAAGAAACAAAGTCGACTTACGTGTTACCCCTTTGTCGAGGTCTTCGTAGTAGCCGAAGTAACACATCTGTCGTAAGAGGGCTGTGTGGTACTTCTCAAACGCTTCAATACTCCTCAAACGATTGTAGATCACTTCTAAGTCTTCTTCTGTCCTGTCTGATGGTCTGTTAAGAAAGAAACATGGTCAATAGATTGCACAATAAAAAATGAAAAACAAGAATTAAGAGTAAACACATATAATTATGCGTTGCAATTAAATTGGAAACAGCGTTTCCACCAATTTACAGCAAAACTTTAAAATGAAAACCATCATGTTTTTGATAACACCTAAGGAAGAATTTTCAAAAATTAAATAATTTCCGGTTCTTTACATGTTTAAAAAATTAAAGGTATGCTGTGACAGGTGTGATATCCTGGTAACTGTCACACCCGTAGCAGCATATTTACAATAAAGAAATGGAAATTCTTTAATTTTTTTAAGAATTCTTCCTTAGGTGTTATAATTGCATCGCACAATATATATATATTTAAAATAGTATATTCTTTAAATAAAAAGGGATAAAAAAAATTGTTCAATGTGTCACAACCGTAACTATGGAAGGGTGGTATATGTTTTAATAACATATTAAAAAATAGAACAATAATAAAGATCCGTATAATTATCCCCTATATAATAATAGCCTAAGTTATCTGAATGTCCTCGAATTTATGAAGCGGTTGGACCTGGAATGGATAGAGGTATCCATATTGGATTCTTGACGAGTTAGGGTCAGCAAAATTTAAAGCGGGTATAGTTTATCGTCTCCTATCGATACGATTCTAAATTTTTATATAAAAATTGGTTTCAAAATTTAAAGAATTTTAGATGTAATTTATCAGGAACAATTTTTAAAGGAAAAATATTACTAACTTATACCTGAAGATAATTTTGTTTTTATTACTCATTTTTATTTTCAATAAATTTTTTTTAAATAGATTTTTAAATATCGTCAGCTTAAATTTTTTCATTTATAAAAAAATATAATTTTATTCTTTGTATTATTAAATGCTAATAGATTGCAATAGTATAAAATTAATTCATTTTATTTTTTTTTGCATGATGAATTTTCACATTATTTAACAACATTTATTTCTCATTCTACAACTAAAGTGGCAAATGATAGTTCTAAATTAAATTGGTATAAATTATTCATATCACAGTAGAAAAAAACTGTCGTCTTTAAAACGTCGAAATCTAACGATCAAAACAACAATTTTTTTGGTAGCATAATGACGTCATTCCTTTAAGCAACTCATTTAATCATTTCTTATTTTAAATTATTTAAATATCGTCTGCATTATCATATTTATCACTGAACAAGATAAACTTAAATAATTTTCTTTGATATTTGGATTAAATAATAGATTAGGCACATATGTGATAATTTAAAATTAATCATGTATTATTTTTTTGCAATGAAAATTTTATAACCGGTATTAACAACAAATTCTATCTACCGTTATGTAGTGGAAATGATAGTTTCATTCCTTACTTCTATTAATTACTGTAGATAAAAAATTGAGATGAAATTAACGATAATTTCTACGTAGATAAGAAAACTTATATTTATCTTTCTAAATGAATTCAACGCGATTCAAAACTGCATTCACTGTATTGGCAGACTTTAGAAAGTAGGAAGATTATTTACGTGTGCCAGATAATCACCCAAAGAACAAATCATTTACCTGCCTCATAAAGCAGTTTACAATTCAGGAAAATTATTTTGTTGATCCCTTATAGGTCAGTGACAGAGTTGTACTAAATATTTATAAACCCAAAACTCGGTTAGGGAACAACAGTTGTACCGTAGATATTTCTCTTTAGTAAATAAATAGTCATTTATATTGTTAATTTTTTGCTGATCATAGTACAAAAGTGTGATTTTTGTATGGCGAAGTGGAAAATATTTTTTTGTCCATGTCCAGATGTTTGTAAAATTACTATTAAAAATCCTTTAAGAGTCAAAGTATCGTTTAATTTTTTATTTAAAGTCAGGCTCCAAAATTAAGTGGTTCTCAAAAAGATGTACAAATAACAACTTTCTTTTAGAGAAATGAGAGTTTTACAAAGTGACAATGACAAAAGATCCCTCTTGAGAGTAAATAGGAGGAATTTTCGAAAATGCTGTCGATTTGTAGACCAAAACAAGTAGTGGTCAGCCGAAGATTAAAGGTTAATACGACCATCGATTTTTGAATGAAATAACATGTGACAACAACACTTTTACAATTTATTGTACTGTATCGGTTTTTAGAATTGTAAGTTGCAACGCTTAGAGGTTAACAGAATTAGATGAATTTGATAATATTGAGTTTGGATAGAATTAGAGAAAGATAACATTGCTGAGTTTCTAACAATGAAAACCAAAACTGTTCGTCTCACGTTTACTTGAATACCCCCCAAAAATGCTTTTTTTTTAATTTATTTTCTCTCATTGATAATAGTGGGGTATTGACCGACTCGGGACTACAAAGCGTTCTGAAAAAGAACGCGTTGTGACGCCTTCAATGTTCTTGTGTGAAGAAGTAGTGTGAAGGAGGATCACAAATTTAACAGAATTGGAAATCACTTTTATTTCCTTGAGTAAATAATTCTTCTTATTCAGCAGCATTACAGCCTACTGGAGGCCAATGTTTTCTCTGCCAGTTTGACGCGATGTTTCTCCATCTATTAATGCCCAGTACTCTCAAATCGCTCTTTCAACACAATCCATTCACCTTATTGGTGGTATTATCTTCCTCGTTTGCGTTACCCTCAAACTTTGAAAACGTCAATTTTTTAACAGGTTCTTAGTCTTCTTTTCGAAAAATGTGTCCCAGACATCTGATTCTGTAGGACTTTATGACTCTTAAGATGTTAGGCTGTCTAAATTTTATGTAAATTTCATGATGTATGATGTATAAACATCTCCAGACGTTGTTTTCTTTCACTGCTCCAAAAATGCATCTTAAAACTTTTCTTTCAAAAATTAGGAGCATGTTCTCTTCAGTTTTGTTCATCGCCCAAGTCTCGCTGCCATATAAAATTATTGGTCTAATTAATGTCTTATATAAGTTTTTTTTTCTTGTTAACAGAGATAAATTTTGATTTTAATTGGTTCTTTAGCCCAAAATAACATCGGTTTGCCATCAAAAGGCGGTTACCAATTTCAACTTTAATCTCGTTTTTACTGGTAATGAGTGCTTCCAGATATTTGAACTGAGTTACACCCTCAAAAATAAAATTTCCAGTTTGAAGAGGCTGTACATCATGGACTTTCAGGCTTACCACTAAAAACATAGTTTTCTCTTCATTTACTGTTAACCCTCTGAGTGGAACACATCGAGGAAAAAAAGTCTCTAAAAATACGCTAAAGGTTTACTGTGTCAGTGGCCAAAGCGTTCTATGTTTTTTCCTTCACCTTGTGGACTAGAATGGAATACGTGAAGCCCACCCTCGTTATTGTCCCTTTACTTCTGGTTATAAATAGATATACAAATATAAAATTATACATTGTTAATTTTTAATACACATAAAGCTCGTCAAGTCTCGAAGGTCATCCCATATTAATTAATGGATTCTAAAAGTATAAATAAAAATATTCTTTGAGAGACTTATTTATATTTTTTTTTCGAAGGTCATCCAAGATATATGAGTGGTGCAATTAGAGATACATCTGTTACTGCAAAAGAAATATTTCGAAATAGATATTTACAAAGCCATGAAAAGCTATAAGCCTCTTTATGCCTCAGGGGGTAGGGGTGCATCCCTCAATAAATGTCAGTCAAGGAGGGATGTATTTCCTAAACAATCGACCTGACCCTACAGCAAAACTCCATGGAGGAAAGCACTGGCAAAAATGAACATTATATCCGTTTTCGGAGCGCTATTTGAGGTCGAAAATTGTACGTTTTGAAGACATCGATTTGGTGGAATTGTACGTTCGAACCGCTTAGAGGGTTAATCCAATATCTCTTGCTGCAGTTTCCAGAGCAACAAACGCCTCTATGACATCTTTCCTTGTTCTGCCAATTATATCTATGTCATCGGCGTATGCTAGTAGTTGCGTGGATCTGTGTAGAATTGTGTTTCTGTAGTTCAGCCCTGAGTCCCTAATGACTTTTTCAAGGGCTATGTTAAATAGGATGCATGACAAAGAATCACCCTGTCTAAGTTCTCTTTCAGGGAGTAAATAGTTGCTTTATGCAAATTGATTCTAATATCGCAAAACAGTTCGAAATGTAAAGGATTGATCTTTGGATAACATATCTACGATGATCACAATCGTAAAAGAAATTTAAATATTCTCACACTTTGGGGAGGCTTTTCCAAGGTGCAATGCGAATCCATATATCCCCCTTTCGTTGTCCGAGGCTCTGCCATTCCTTATATGAGCTGACCTTATGAGTCTCCCGAACGTAATTGCTAAAAAGCTGGCTCCAGTCAGAAGCCTCCACGAGGTCAACGCACCTACGTAAAAAAAGATGTCGAAAAGCCCCGAGTCGCAAAATTCTAGGCTTATACCTGGGGATCAGTTACGGTCCAGCCAACCGTTTTCCGGTCAGTTACGATTCCAGTTACCTGAGAACTCCAACTAAGGTTACAGCTAGTTAAGTAGTCGATTTTTCATTCACTAGCTGTCCCTTTCCGGAATTCTTAATTTAATGCTCTTTAATCATTGCCGCAAACGATCAGGGTGTGATGTCTATTCATCCGAACTATCAACATCTCAGACACTGAATCGCCTCGTTATTGTAGTCTGTTCAAGCAGTTGGGACACCGCTCCGCCGATTTCGGTCGTTAGTGTTCTGAACAAGGGGGTCTTCACAGCGTCTACACTAGGATTAAGTATTAGATTCTTCTATAATAGCCTTCGTGTAGCCAGAATTAAAAAAATGGAGTTCTCTAAATCAGAGGGTCGTAACATTTCAGGCAGCCCCTATTTGACCATAATCGATCACTTCTCTATTGTATAATAGTTAATTATATCAATGAAGCCCAGTGACGTTGGTGTAGCTCTTCGCGCTCTCACGACACATGTTCGAGGTTCGATTCCTGGGTTTAACAAGGTTGGCTCAGCCTTTCATCCTTCAGTGGGTAGATAAAGTGAGGACCAAGCATGCTTCGGCACCAAACAATGGGTGTTCATCGTCAGGTAGGCCACCTAATCGGTACATATGCTTCGCACACCAAGGCCCTTGGTCTCAGACACGGAGATTGACTCTGTAGGCTCTGTTCCCCTAGGGGCTATTGTGACAAGGAGTTAATTATATCAGTTATTAAAATATTATTAAGTATTATACGAAAGTTATCTGCTTAGGTTTTATTTGTTTATTTCGGTTTAGAGGGCTACAGTCTACTGTCTGCTATACAAAAAAGGAGACCAGCACCTAAAGCCGATTCCGTACTACTATAAACAACCATGCCAGCTCCTGGATTCAAACCCGCGAACTTTAGCACCGAACTCCAACGCCCTACCATTCGACCATGATTCGGCCTGCGTATTAAGAATCACAAAATAGAAGTTCAAATGTAGCAATATATTCAGTATTAAACACTTACTGTACATTCTACATTAAAACTTATTTACAAAACTGTAAAAAAAAAAGAATAAAATGTATATAAAATTAGCTGTCAAATAAAACTATGTCTTAAAAATTCTTTTTTTTTTTAAATTTTTTAAAATTTTAAAATTTGTTAAATAAAACTAAATCTTAAAATTTGATTTTTTTAAAATTTGTTTTAAATTTAATTTGTTTTAAAAATATTTATATGTATTCTATTTAATCTGTCTTATAGGTCTTCTTACTATCTCTAGGTCAGAAGTGCAGGTATGTCTTCATCCCACATCCCACATTCCAACCTTTGTTACATCTACGATTATGATATTCTTGCATTATTTAATAGAAATATATTGTTTACACTAAATCATACCGAAAACCATGAATTATATATATTATATGGGTTTATATAGAATTATATAAACCCATAATATAAAAAAAATTAATAAAACAAAATCGCAGAAAATTCAAGATTTTATTTTATTTAATTTAATTTAATTTAATTTAAATTTTTATTATTTTAATTTTATTATTTCAATTTAATTTAATTTTTATTTATTTATTTTATTGTTTTAAATTTAATTTAAAAAAATATTTATTTGTATTCTATTTAATCTGTCTTATTGGTCTTCTTACTATCTCTAGGTCAGAAGTGCAGGTATGTCTTCATCCCACATCCCACATTCCAACCTTTGTTACACCTACGATATGATATTCTTGCATTATTTAATAGAAATATATTAGTTTACACTAAATCATACCGAAAACCATGATATAAACCGATAATATAAAAAAATTAATAAAACAAAATCGCAGAAAATTCAAGATTTTATTTTATTTTATTTTATTTTATTTATTTAATTTAATTTAATTTAATTTTATTTTATTATTTTAATTTTATTAATTTAATTTAATTTAATTTTTATTTATTTATTTTATTGTTTTAAATTTAATTTTTAAAAAATATTTATTTGTATTCTATTTAATCTGTCTTATAGGTCTTCTTACTATCTCTAACGATTATGATATTCTTGCATTATTTAATAGAAATATATTGTTTACACTAAATCATACCGAAAAACCATGATATAAACCGATAATATAAAAAAAATTAATAAAACAAAATCGCAGAAAATTCAAGATTTTATTTTATTTTTTTTATTTTATTTATTTAATTTAATTTAATTTTTATTATTATTATTTTAATTTTATTATTTTAATTTAATTTAATTTTTATTTATTTATTTTATTGTTTTAAATTTAATTTTTAAAAAAATTTATTGTATTCTATTTAATCTGTCTTATAGGTCTTCTTACTATCTCTAGGTCAGAAGTGCAGGTATGTCTTCATCCCACATCCCACATTCCAACCTTTGTTACACCTACGATTATGATATTCTTGCATTATTTAATAGAAATATATTGTTTACACTAAATCATACCGAAAACCATGATATAAACCGATAATATAAAAAAAATTAATAAAACAAAATCGCAGAAAATTCAGATTTTATTTTATTTTTATTTTTAATTTAATTAAATAATTTTATTATTTTAAAAAAATATAATTGTAAATTTAATTTTTAAAAAAATATTTATTTGTATTCTATTTAATTGTCTTATAGGTCTTCTTACTATCTCTAGGTCAGAACAGGTAGTCTTCATACAATATTCCAACCTTTGTTACACCTACGATTATGATATTCTTCATTATTTAATAGAAATATATTGTTTACACTAAATCATACCGAAAACCATGATATAAACCGATAATATAAAAAAAATTAATAAAACTAGAAAATTCAAGATTTTATTTTATTTTCTAAGAATGCAAATATAAAAAATTAATTGGATAAATGAAAGAATATACGTTTTTTAAATTAACGCATAGAATGTTAGTTTAATATGAAAGTTATTGATAAATTAATTGAATGCCTGAAATCAGAAAGTATTCTATTATTCATTTTTTTTTTCTAGAATTCAAATGTAAAAAGCAGAATGAAAAAATGAAAGAATTTTTTTTAATTCGAATATAAAAAAAAAAAGAAAAATAGATATATTTTATTATATGAATTGATAATCATGTCAAAATCCATGAAAAAAAAAAGTTTTTTTTTTTTAAATAAAAAAAAATATTAAAGAAAAATAATTATTTTTAATTAATTTATAAGTATATATACTTAAAAAGAAATAAAATTTTTTATTAAAATATAAAAATTTTAAAGAAAATAATTACTTTTTTATTAATTTATAATTTATATTTTACATAGTTTTTATTTTTTAAATGATATAAAAAACCGAGAATATTTCATCTTTAGAATTTCATAAAATATTGAAGAATTTCAGATATAATTTATGAGAAACAATTTTTTATATAGAAGAAAAAATATACTGCAACGGTTATATTTAAAGAGTTAAATTTGTTTTTTCTTACTCAATTTTTACTTTCGATTTGAATTTTTTTTTTGTTAAATAGATTTATAATAAAAAAAAAATCAGCTTAAATTTTTTTCATTTATAAAAAGTATGAATTTTATGCTTTGTTTAGAATACTGAACATCGATGTTATAAAATAAATCATATTTTCTTTTTACCTTTTGTCCATGATTCGTGCCCATTCTGTCACCATTATTTTAATCCATGGGTCACTTTATTTCTCATTCTACAACTACTAGATGGCAGCACTATACACTTAATGTCACATCCTTGAATTGTAATGGTTTCGATACGTCTACTAGGATACGTCACGCTATTGCCTATAAAATCTCCATTTCCTAGAATATAGAAAAAAAATTAGGTCAAAAATTTTGAAATAAAATTTAGAAATAAGTACAAGCATGTTAAATTTTAATTTGTGAAATGTAGCTGTTAAAGGTGAAATACTATAAATTTCTATTATTCGAAATGAAAAAAAAAATAGTGCCTGAGAATAAAAATATACATATTTATGTAAATCTTTATTAAAAGAGATATAAAATTAAATTTATAGAAATAATTATAGAAAATATATGATAATAATATTGTATAAGCGTTTCTTAAGCCATAAAGCAATTAATAGTTTGATAAACATTCATGTAAACACTATTGACAATACAGATGTAATAATGAATATATAATATATATATATGTATATATATGTATGTATATATATATATATATATATATATGTATATATATGTATGTATATATATATATATATATATATATATATATATATATATATATATATGTAATCCATTTTTTATAAAACTCCTTCACAAGGAGAAAGTTCAACAGCTAGCATTCATAAAGTACAAAGATGCAGTCGGGTCTCATATTCAAGAGAACTCAGAAGTCTAATTTAAAACTTTATTTCAGAGCGGCAACACGGCACATCTGTCCTTCTGGACAATATACAATCAAAAGCCACATAGTTCACTCTGCTCTCACACAAGTACACCCAAGAGCGCTGACAACAAGAATTTTCCCACAACAAAAACAACTTAATAAGCGAATTGACTGCAATATCAGCAAAACGCGAAAACATGTTCCACCAACACCTGGGAAACTGCTGTATAGACAGAAAGTTTACAGTTTTATGACAGAAAGGAATGTTAAGTGGAAAATACTCCGTTGAACACACCATGTTGAGACTGGTAAAGATATTTAGATGAATTAAAATGGATGAGAGGAGTTTTTTGAAGAAATATTAACGTTAAATAATTTTGATATATTACATATATATATATATATATATATATATATATATACATATACATATACATATATATACATATACATATACATATATATATATATATATATATATATACTATATATATATATATATATATATATATATATATATATATATATATATATATATATATATATATATATATATATATATATATATATATATATATATATATATATATATATATATATATATATATATATATATATATATATATATATATATATATATATATATATATATATATATATATATATATATATATATACACATATATATATATATACATACA
>CM063500.1:44119072-44124072 GCA_032207245.1 Pardosa pseudoannulata
TCAGATTGCCCGTACGCCGTACGGGCAAATCAGTAAAGGCCCGAAAGCTGTGCCCGTACGGCGTACGGGCAAAACAGGGAAGGGGTTAATTAGGAGAGATTTTACATCTAAATATATCTATAATGTCCACTGGTGTAGTTTCAAAGCCAAGGCGAGGCGATTTATCATTATAAATAACTGTCATCTAACGATTGACTCAGATACCATTAGTAAAACATACTTCCCAAAGTACTATCACACATTTGTTTGACAATTGAATTCAATATTATTCGGTTCATAGTGGAAATGAATCCATTATGCTAAAATAGTCTAAGTGTTAAGTTACATAGCTTTTCCTAATTCAAAAAATCATTTAATATTCAAACTATAGACTATACTATTATGCGATCTGTAAACTATACTATTATGAAATAAAAGAAACAAGGGCATACGTCGTTGAACATAAGAGTAGCGTTATAGCTTTAAACTGCGCGTAAGCCGCAATAGATTTGGAGCATACAAAATGAGGTATTTTTCAAAGCAATTTTATCCCCCCAAACAAAACTACATAGATATAAATTATTGAAGATTTTATTTAAAATATAAACTTGTACTACTAATATTTATTTGATCAAACAATTGTTTGTAGGCCGCAATTTGGTAACCCCTTCTTTAAGTGAATTTTTAAATAGCATTCAGAACTAGAGCATCATCTTTCATGACAAGTGTAGAGTGCACAAAGTGAGATATTTTTTAAAGCAAATTTTTTCCCACAAAACATAACTACACAATAAAATTATTAACGATTTTATTTAAAGAATTATCAATGAAAACATAAGTAAAATATCATTTTAATAATATATATTTGATCAATCAATTGTTACCAGTCCGCAATTTGATAATCCCTGCTTTAAGTCAGTTTTAAATAGCATTCAGAACTAGAGCATCATCTTTCATGACAAGCCTAGAGTACACAAAGTGAGATAGTTTTCAATGCAATTTTCTCCTACGAAACACCACTACATAAATATAAATTATTAATGATTTTATTTAAAAGTATCATCACAAAAAGATAAATAAAATTTCATTCTAAAAAATATTTATTTGATCAAGCAATTGTTACTAGTCAAAATTTGATAACCCCTACTTTAAGTGAATTTTTAAATTCAGAACTAGAGCATCATATTTCATCACAAGGCTAGAGTGCACAAAGTGAGATATTTTTCAATGCAATTTTCTCCTACAAAACACCACTATATAAATATAAATTATTAACGATTTTATTTAAAAGTATCATCCCAAAATTATAAATAAAATTTTATTCTAATAATATTTATTTGATCAAGCAATTGTTACCAGTCCGCACAATTTTTGTAACCCCTGCTTTAAGTGAGCTTTTAAATATACATTCAGAACTAGAGCATCATCTTTCATGACAGGTGTAGAGTGCACAAAGTGAGATATCTTTCAAAGCAATTTTTCCCTCCAAATTCCACTACATAAATATAAATTATTAACGGTTTCATTTAAAAATACCACCAGAAAAAAACTAATTAAAATTTCATTCTAATAATATTTATTTGATTAAGGAATTGTTTGCAGGCTTCAATTTGATAACCCCTGCTTTAAGTGAATTTTTATATAGCATTCAGAAGTAAAGAGCATCATCTTTCATGACAAGGCTGAAGTGCACAAAGTGAGATATTTTTCAAAGCAATTTTTTTCCCACCAAACAGCACTACATATATATAAATCATTAACGTTTAATTTAAAAATATCACCAGAAAAAGATAAATAAAATTTCATTCTAATAATATTTATTTGATCAAGCAATTGTTACCAGTCCGCAATTTGGTAACCCCTACTTTAAGTGAATTTTTAAATTCAGAACTAGAGCATCATATTTCATCACAAGGCTAGAGTGCACAAAGTGAGATATTTTTCAATGCAATTTTCTCTTACGAAACATCACTACATTAAATATAAAATTATTAACGATTTTATTTAAAAGTATCATCACAAAAAGATAAATATAAATTTGTACTACTAATAATTATTTGGTCAACAATTGTTCACAGGCTACAATTTGGTAACCCCTGCTTTAAGTGAGTTTTTAAATAGCATTCAGAACTAGAGCATCATCTTTCATGACAAGGTTGAAATGCACAAAATGAGATATTTTTCAAAGTAATTTTTCCCCACCAAACTCCACTACATATATATAAATTATTAACGATTTCATTTAAAAATATCACTAGAAAAGATAAATAAAATTTCATTCTAATAATATTTATTTTGATCAAGCAATTGTTCGCAAGCTACAATTTGGTAACCCCTGCTTTAAATGATTGTTTTAAATAGCATTTAAAACTAGAGCATCATCTTTCATGAAAAGTCTACAGTGCACAAAGTGAGATATTTTTCAAAGAAATTTTTTCCCGCCAAACTCCACTACCTATATATAAATTATTAACGGTTTCATTTAAAAAATATCACCAGAAAAGGATAAATAAAATTTCGTTCAAATGATATTTATTTGATTAAGCAATTGTTTGCAGGCCGCAATTTGATAACCCCTGCTTTAAGTGAGTTTTTATATAGCATTCAGAAGTAAAGCATGATATTTCATGACGAGGCTGGAGTGCACAAAGTGAGATATTTTTCAAAGCAATTTTTTTCCCACCAAACAACACTATATATATATATATATATATATATATATATATATATATATATAAATCATTAACGGTTTCATTTAAAAATATCACCAGAAAAATGTAAATAAAATTTCATTCTAATAATGTTTATTTGATCAAACAATTGTTCGCAGTCCTCAATTTTTAACCCCTGTTATATGTGTACTTTTAAATATCATTCAGAACTAGAGCATCATATTTCATCACAAGGATAGAGTGCACAAAGTGAGATATTATTTAAAGCAGTTTTCTTCCACCAAACATAACTACATAAATAAAATTATTAACGATTTTATTTAAAGAATCATCAAAAATAAATAAATAAAATATCATTCTATTAATATTTATTTGATCAAGCAATTGCTCTCAGGCCACAAATTCGTAACCCCTGTTTTAAGTGAACCTTTAAATAGTATTCAGAACTAGAGCATCATCTTTTATCTCAAGGCCGGAGTGCACAAAGTGAGATATTTTTCAATGCAATTTTCTCCTACGAAACACCACTACATAAATATAAATTATTAATGGTTTCATTTAAAAATATCATCAGAAAAAGTTAAATAAAGTTTCATTCTAATAATATTTGATCCCACAATTGTTCGCAGTCCTCAATTTGGTAACCCCTGCTATAAGTGTGTGTATTTTTAAATAGCATTCAGAACTAGAGCATCATCTTTCAAGATAAGCAATTGTTTGATGGAGACAATGAATACTTTTTTCTGTCGATTTATTTACCATTTTCTCCTGGAGGCAAACTCGGCAAAATATCGATTTCGTCTGAAGAGATATATCGGTGTCTGTTCCACTTATTCACCTACAATAAAGAAGGAACTAACAATAGATTGATGAAAGAGTTAAAATATTGAAGAGGCTACCGTGCAACAAAGAAATAATTGGGAGGTTTTACAGGCCTTTTGAATTACCCAATGGCTGAATGAAGAACTTTAAAGATAAATGACTTTAATAAATGGAGTGAGATATTTTATAATGTTTCAAGGTTTGTTTAATATACTCTCATTTAGCAGAAATATTTCTTTTAAAGAAGTCAACATAAATAACTGATACTTCAGAGATGTATTTTCTAAGGTTTCCTAGTGTTACCTAGGCCCTCTATATATTTCACACACATACACAGACAGATATTTATGCGTATAAATTTATATATATATATATATATATATATATATATATATATATATATACATATATATATATATATATATATATATATATATATATACATATTATATATACATATATATATATATATATATATATATATATATATATATATATATATATATATATATATATATATATGTATATATATGTATATATATATATATGTATGTATATATATATATGTATATATATATATGTATATTATGTATATATATATATATATATATATATATATATATATATATATTTATATATATATATATATATATACATGTATATATATATATATATATATTTATATACATTAAATAAAATTAAATGAAATACGTACTTGGTTTTGCTATGTTTGAAATACAATTTAAGAGATTTGCAGAACATTTTCACGTCAAAATTTTGAACATAGATTTTACACTTTTACTTAGAAAATGTCACATTTTTCATTGGATCATTTTTCCATGTTTCTGGTTTTATTAACCGTAACAATTGTCGGATCTGAATAACACCATCTCCTAATTCACTAATAGAAAAAGCACACATTAGTACTAATATAATTAATTATTGCGCATTGGCTGCACATGAAAATTTCGGACCATTTCCCGTCTTTGAACTCCCATTGACAAGCGTTATACCTCTGGACATGCTAAAGTGTAATGATTTGTTTCAACTTGAAAGTCAAGTTATCTTCGAGTAATCGAGTCTCCTAATAAGAGAGAGTTTAAGCACCTTCAAAATAGCAGTTAGAATGCAGCTAGACAGATAATTTCGGTATAGTTGTAACGTTCGTACACTAGTCGTTGAAATTCCCGAAATGAAATCCCTTGAATTTTTTTTGGAAGCATATTAAAGATGAGGGTACCAATTTCACTTCCATATATCAAGGACCTAAAACAAGGAATCACCTACGTCAGTGGAGGAATTCATTAAATTGTTGAAAGAAACGTCGCTTTAATATTTTGTAAGTCCGATATCTTCTTTTTAGGTTATTTGTCAACAAGACTATGTTTCACCACACAACGAATTCGCAGTTTAAACTTTGCTGTTGGAACTGGGCATATAATTTACCTGATGGTTGGATCATTCTTGGGGATGAAAACATTGGCCTCCAAGATCCCGCTAAATACCATCCCTTGAATTTGTCTTTTG
>CM063500.1:44129072-44151882 GCA_032207245.1 Pardosa pseudoannulata
GTGTAAAATTTATGTTCAAAATTTTGACGTGAAAATGTTCTGCAAATCTCTTAAATTGTATTTCAAACATAGCAAAACCAAGTACGTATTTCATTTAATTTTATTTAATGTATATAAATATATATATACATGTATATATATATATATATATATATATATATATATATATATATATATTATATATATATATACATATATATACATATATATATAATACAAATTATATAATATACATACATATATATATATATATATTACATATTATACGTATATATACATACATATTTATATACACACACATATATATATATATATATATGTGTGTGTGTATATATATGTATATAAATGTTTATATATGTATATTAAATATGTATATAATATTATATACATATATACAGTATATATTATGTTTATATATATAAATATATAGATATATATATATATATATAAAAATATATATATATATATATATATATTATTATATATATATTTATGTATATATATATATATAAATTTATACGCATAAATATCTGTCTGTGTATGTGTGTGAAATATATACATGGCCTAGGTAACACTAGGAAACTTTAGAAAATACAACCCTGAAGTATCAGTTATTTATGTTGACTTTTCTTAGAGGAAAAATTCCTGCTAAATGAGAGTATATTAAACAAACCTTGATACATTATAAAATATCTCACTCCATTTATTAAAGTCATTTATCTTTAAAGTTCTTCATTCATCCATCGGGTAATTCTAAAGGCCTGTAAAACCTCCCAATTATTTCTTTGTTGCACGGTAGCCTCTTCAATATTTTAACTCTTTCATCAATCTATTGTTAGTTCCTTCTTTATTGTAGGTGAATAAGTGGAACAGACACCGATATATCTCTTCAGACGAAATCGATATTTTGCCGAGTTTGCCTCCAGGAGAAAATGGTAAATAAATCGGCAGAAAAAAGTATTCATTGTCTCCATGAAACAATTGCTTATCTTGAAAGATGATGCTCTACTTCTGAATGCTATTTAAAAATACACACACTTATAGCAGGGGTTACCAAATTGAGGACTGCGAACAATTGTAGGATCAAATAAATATTATTAGAATGAAATTTTATTTATCTTTTTCTGATGATATTTTTAAATGAAACCATTAATAATTTATATTTATGTAGCTATGTTTGGGAGAAAATTGCTTTGAAAAATATTTTGTGTGCTCCAGGTTTATTGCCGCGTACGCACAGTTTAACGCTATAATGTTATTCTTATGTTACAGAGATTTATGCCCTTGTTTCTTTTGCTGCATAATATTATAGTTTACAGCTATTTCATAATAACAAATATATAACAAGCTGTATATTTTCCACAATAATCGGTCCTCCAATCATTTTTTAAAAGGTCATTTTTTCATAGTCAATATTTCATAAAAGATATTTCACAAAAACAAATGAATAAGAAGCTATATATTTTTTTCTGCAATATTCGGTCCTCCAACCCCCTTTTTTAGAGGTTAATATTTTTTTAGTCAATATTTTCTAAAAGCTATTTAATAAAAAGAAATGTATAAGCAGCTATATATTTTTTCTACAGTATTCGGTCCTCCAACCATCTTTTTTAAAAGGTCAATATTTTTTCCTAGTGAATATTTCATAAAAGCTATTTTATAAAAACAAATGTATAAGAAGCTATATATTTTTTTCCACAATGTTCGGTCCTCCAACCATCTTTTTTAAAAGGTCAATATTTTTTCCTAGTGAATATTTCATAAAAGCTATTTCATAAAAACAAATGTATAAGAAGCTATATATTTTTTCCACAATGTTCGGTCTTTCGACCCTCTTTTATAAAAGGTCAATATTTTTTCCTAGTGAATATTTCATAAAAGCTATTTCATAAAAACAAATGTATAAGAAGCTATATATTTTTTTCCACAATGTTCGGTCTTCCGACCCTCTTTTATAAAAGGTCAATATTTTTTCCTAGTGAATATTTCATAAAAGCTATTTCATAAAAACAAATGTATAAGAAGCTATATATTTTTTCCACAATGTTCGGTCTTCCGACCCTCTTTTATAAAAGGTCAATATTTTTTCCTAGTGAATATTTCATAAAAGCTATTTCATAAAAACAAATGTATAAGAAGCTATATATTTTTTTCCACAATGTTCGGTCTTCCGACCCTCTTTTATAAAAGGTCAATATTTTTTCCTAGTGAATATTTCATAAAAGCTATTTCATAAAAACAAATGTATAAGAAGCTATATATTTTTTTCCACAATGTTCGGTCTTCCGACCCTCTTTTATAAAAGGTCAATATTTTTTCCTAGTGAATATTTCATAAAAGCTATTTCATAAAAACAAATGTATAAGAAGCTATATATTTTTTTCCACAATGTTCGGTCTTCCGACCCTCTTTTATAAAAGGTCAATATTTTTTCCTAGTGAATATTTCATAAAAGCTATTTCATAAAAACAAATGTATAAGAAGCTATATATTTTTTTCCACAATGTTCGGTCTTCCGACCCTCTTTTATAAAAGGTCAATATTTTTTCCTAGTGAATATTTCATAAAAGCTATTTCATAAAAACAAATGTATAAGAAGCTATATATTTTTTCCACAATGTTCGGTCTTCCGACCCTCTTTTATAAAAGGTCAATATTCCTAGTGAATATTTCATAAAAGCTATTTCATAAAAACAAATGTATAAGAAGCTATATATTTTTTTCCACAATGTTCGGTCTTCCGACCCTCTTTTATAAAAGGTCAATATTTTTTCCTAGTGAATATTTCATAAAAGCTATTTCATAAAAACAAGTGCATAAGAAGCTTTATATTTTTTCTACAATATTCGGTCCTCCAACCCTCTTTTTTAAAAGGTCAATATTTTTTCCTAGTGAATATTTCATAAAGCTATTTCATAAAAAAATGTATAAGAAGCTATATATTTTTTTCCACAATGTTCGGTCACCCTCTTTTATAAAAGGTCAATATTTTTTCCTAGTGAATATTTCATAAAAGCTATTTCATAAAAACAAATGTATAAGAAGCTATATATTTTTTTTCCACAATGTTCGTTCTTCCGACCCTCTTTATAAAAGGTCAATATTTTTTCCTAGTGAATATTTCATAAAAGCTATTCATAAAAACAAATGTATAAGCTATTATATTTTTTTCCACAATGTTCGGTCTTCCGACCCTTTTATAAAAAGGTCAATATTTTTTCCTAGTGAATATTTCATAAAAGCCATTTCATAAAAACAAATATAAGAAGCTATATTTTTTTTTCCAAATGTTCGGTCTTCCGACTTTTTATAAAAGGTCAATATTTTTTCCTAGTGAATATTTCATAAAAGCTATTTCATAAAAACAAATGTATAAGAAGCTATATATTTTTTTCCACAATGTTCGGTCTTCCGACCCTCTTTTATAAAAGGTCAATATTTTTTCCTAGTGAATATTTCATAAAAGCTATTTCATAAAAACAAATGTATAAGAAGCTATATATTTTTTTCCACAATGTTCGGTGTTCCGACCCTCTTTTATAAAAGGTCAATATTTCATAAAAGCTGTTTTATAAAAATAAGTGCATATGAACCTATATATTTCCCACAATATTTGGTCCTCCAACCCTCTTTTTTAAAATATCAATAATTTTTCATAGTCAATATTTTTAAACTACTGTTTTTTAGTAGTACACTAATTCTTCTTGCTTTTAATGTCAACTTGTCCTTTATCATCAGTGATTCTCAACGAGAGCAGTACCAGCTCCCGGGGGTCAATAGGAGGACGCTGCGAGCCGTTGAACTTCTTTTGGGTGACAGGAAGGCGATCGCCATATTTAGGGTTGTAGGAGGACAATGAGTATGTTTGGGTATTTTAAATTAATTTTAATCAGGGCTTCGAACCGGAACTGAACCGAAAACCGGAAAAAACCGTTATTTTGGTCGGAACGAAAACCGGAACTGAACCGAAAAAAATATCGGTTTATTTCGGTTCGATATATCTTTCAGTCATTTTGTTACTGTTACCAACTTATCAATATTTTCTAATTTAATGTCAACTTTATAATTATCATTACATGTATATTGCTTCTCGATTTCCTATTTTGATATTCACTAGTATTTTTCTGTTTCAGTTTCGCATGAAACTACTTGTAGAAGACATATTTAATTCAGTTGATTAAACTAGAAGTATAGATGATTTTTTAAGAAAAATATCGAGTTATATTTTATTATTATTATATTATATTGTTTTATTATTATTTTATTATTATCGAGTTATAATTAAAAGTAATTGTTGATACCCTACAACCCCTAACGGAAGCAACTTTGAAACTACAAAGTGAAGAATTAACTTTAAGCGATTTTTACGGAATTTGGACACATTGCAAAATAAAGTTACGAAATTTAAAAAATTTCTTTGCAGATATTTTATATAATCAGTTATCTAACAGGGAAGCATTGTTAATAGAAATTGATAGTTTAGTAGGAGCAGTTTATTTGGACCCGCGTTATCAAATTTTGCTTTCCACGTCACAAAAGGTACAGGCTGTGCAACATTTAAAGAATATTTGGAACAAATTACAATTTTTTGAAAAGTCCATTTCAATAGTAAACGAGGAAACAAAATCTTCTACTGAAAGCGATGAAAATGAAGACGATTTTTTTAAAAAGTAAAGAATTGGCAGTAATAAAAACACATAGAACCTCTATTTCTACCGAGATTGACATTGAATTCATTTTAAATAATTTTGACAATGTACGAAAGCTTGATATAAAGCATAATATTTTAGATTTCTGGGAAGAGAATAAAATTACATATCCACACTTGTATAAGATTGCAATGGTGGTTTTGGCAGCTCCAGCTACACAAGTTAGTTTTGAAATTTATTCTCCGAGACAACAGAAGTAATCTCAGTGAAACCACGTTAGAAGATATATTAATAATTAGAGGCAATTTTCATATGTTAAATAAATAATATATTTTTTACATAATTATTGCAAAGCTAAGTGCACGATGTGAGAGTCAAACGACGAATGTGGGTAATCATGAACTTAGTTGTCAAATGCGATTTTGATAATGGATAACAATGCCAATGCTCGCCGTCCTCTGCTCACCGCTGTTTGTATCAATTCACATAGTGTACCAATTAAAAAAAGAATAAAATCTTCTAAATTTTGATAGAATTACATTTTTTGTTTATGATAGAATTATATTTTTAGTACAAATAAGAATATACATAAAATGAAATTATTCATTTGGAACTGAAACGAAAACAGTTATTTTTGGCAGAGCGAAAACCGGAACTGAACCTATATTAATTTTTTAGTTGAACCGGAACGAAAACCGGAACAAAAAAAATTACGATTCGAAGCCCTGATTTTAATACACCCAAATAACATAATTAAATAGATTGTCCAGTTTACACCCTTTTTCCTAGTACTGTCCACTAATTTGTCCACTATGCCCTTGTTTCTTTTATTGCATAATTGTATAGTTTACAGATTTTTCATAAAAATAAATATATAACAAGCTATATCTTTTCCCACAATGTCCTCCAATGCACTTTTTTTAAAAGATATGGCAAAATCAATATTTTTTAAACTATCGTTTTATAGCAGTAAATTGATTCATCTACCTTTTAATGTCAACTTGTCCTTTATCTATATCAGTGTTTTTCAGCGAGGGCGGTACCAGCCCCCTGGGGACAACGGGAGGATGCTGAGGTGAACTTTTTTTGGGTGGCAGAGAGGTGATCGACATATTTAGGGTGTAGGAAAGTAATGTGAGTATGTGTGGGTATTTTAAATTAATTTTAAAGCATCTAAATACAATAATTTAATAGATTGTCACGTTTACACCATTTGACCCAGTAATGTCCAGGAATTTGTCCAGTGTACCCTTGTTTCTTTTATTGAATAATAGCATATTTTACAGCTATTTCATAAAAACAAATGTATAACAAGCTATATATTTCTTCCACAATGTTCTATCCTCAAATGTACTCTTTTTTTAAAAGGTATAGAATAGTCATTATATTTTAAACTACCGTTTTATAGCAGTAAATGAATTCATCTAGCTTTTAATGTCAACTTGTCCTTTATCTACATCAGTGTTTCATAATGGGGGCGGTACAAGCCCCGAGAGGCAATGGGAGGATGTTGGGGGTCGGTGAACTTCTTCTGGGAGGCAAGGGGTGATCGCTATAATTAGGGTTGTAGGAGGGCAATATGAGTATGTTTCGGTATTTCAAATTAATTATAAAGCACCCCAAAAACATAATTAAATAGATTGTCCAGTTTACACCATTTGTCCCAGTAATGTCCACTAATTTGTCCAGTATACCTTTGTTTCTTTTATTTCATAATAATATAGTTTACAGCTATTTCATAAAAATAAATGTTAAACAAACTACATATTTTTCCATAATGTTCGATCATTCAATGCACTGTTTTTTTTAAAGGTATGGCATAATCATTAATTTTTTAAACTACCGTTTTATAACTACCAACAACTAGGGTGTATATACTTTTTAAATCCTTTTTATAAAATATTAACTCAAAATTATGAAACTGTAACACACATATATATTGAGGTATAAGTATATTGATCACATTACAGTTTTTCTTAAAATTAAGTAGTATTTTCCAAAATTCACTCTTTGTGAAAGTTTTTATCAAGTTTTAAAATAGTCCTTGTTATTTAATTTTCCCTCAATTGATGTAAAATATTTACCAAATACTTCTTATATTTATTAACATAAATTTAGGTTTCTATATTAGATTTCGACTTAATTCAGATTATTAAATTCAATTTCAAAGAAAAAAAAGTGTATATTTTTCAGAAAAATATACGAACGAATACAAAAATAGTATTCATTGTGTATTAATTATGCAATCTATTGAGAAAATAATACCCAAAAATGTTTAGAAGATATTTTAGTAATACAGTGGACTACGCTTAATGGGATCTCGTTTAATGTTATCAATCGCTTATTGTTATCGAAATCACTTGGTCACGATTTTCTCTATTCATTTATATGTGAAAATTTTCGTTTTATGTGATCGTTATATCGGTTAATGTTATCAGTTTTCTAAACTCCTTTTAACTATGAAAGGAATATTCAAAATCTATTCAGAAGGAACCCATTCTTTCTTTTTCTTCGTTGTTGTTTGAATTTACGATAATTCTCCTCTGCAAAATAGAGAAATGGAGAATGAACAAGGGATTGGGAAATAAACGTTCCTGGAATTTTTCAGATATACTCACACCCTGCTGGTGGTCAATGGTTGTCAGATAAGCAGAAGGTAACACATTATTATCGGAACTGAGATGGAGCGTATTTTCATTTTATGCCTTGCTCGCATACATGTAGCTTGTAAGTATGGAAGCCAGAAAAGGAAATGATTTAACATTAAAACAAAAGATCGAAATTTTAAATCATTACAACAGGTTGATTATTATTACGAACAATTTATCAATGAGTTTCTTAGAAGAAATTGTAGACAGTAAACGATCAGTTTTTTTTTTTAAATTATATATACAATTCATATGATTTAAAGGATAATATAAAGTACATAAATATAAGGTGTGTTTTTTCATTTGTTTTGAAATTTGGTACGTGTGAATTAAAAGGGGGGGGTAAATATATCTAATTTTGCATATTGTTTATTGTTATCAATCGGTTATTATTATCAAAATCACGGTGTCCCAAACAGATTACATTAAGCGGAGTTCACTGTAATTTAGAAAAAAAATAAAAGAATAATATAAAAATTAAGGAGTAAGAAACACGTTATAAAATTTATAAAATACTTTAAAACACTGAATTTTTAAATTTATCATATTTTCAGTTTGTTTAATGTACATGAATGATTTCATGATGTATATGATGTACAATGAATGTACATGTATTTGAATGTACACTTATACAAATGGTCCTAACTCTAACTTAAAAGCTTCCAAAAACGTCTTGTGTAATATCCACTATTCTTTTATTAAGCGCCTTAAGAAATTTTCACTTCTTTTACCTTAAATACACAGAGAAAAATGCTGGATTGCAAGAGCCTACTGACAAATAAATAATATAATCCATTATATAAATTATTAAATTACTTCCATGAGAATAATATTGAAAGCGTTATATTTCCAGTCACTTTCCTGTTTGTGAACGGCATTTTAGGGTTTAATTATAAGCCGAAATAGAGATACGGCCATTTCATCTAGGAAGTCGGAAAATGTTTACGATAACGCAATCTGGTATCTATCTAAAATGCACTTCTCTCCGAGATAAATTATCATAAATTATCCCCTTTAAGCAGATGCGATAACGAAAGGAGAAAATAATTAATGCGTAATATGTAACACTTTTATTTGCTTTGCGCTTGTATACAGATGGTAGACAAAACAGTAGAAACTCGTGGAATAATAATAATTACTCCTAGGATGTTTTTCAGTGCAATTTCCAAAGTAAAACAGACAAATTAAGACTGGGTTATGTATCGATATAACTCGAAATATCGATATTATTTCATCGGGAAACCGATTTCGAGATTTTCGATTAAGCAATGTACCGCATTGTGCAGCGAAATGGCGGAAGCTGGTTAGGTAAATGGATATTTCCATGATATTCGAAACCTTCCCATCCGATATCCTAAGCCAAATCGTCTCTCCGATTCCCAAAGTTAACGCAAGGGAATAACACCGTATGCGCGATATAACGCCATACGCAATGTAAGGCATACGTTATATAAGAGATAACAGATTTATCTCCTTCGTGAAATCATTTAAACTATTCGTTCGAGGGAGTAACACCTAATTTAAACTCGATATACGCCATACGATATATGACATACGTTATATAAGAATCTCACATTTATTTTCGTGAAATTTTTTCATATTTTCGAGTGTTTAATGTAAACACCGAAAGAGATTTCATGATGTAAGGCATATGTTATATAAGAGATACAGTATTTATCTCCTTCGTAAATAATTTTCCTATCTCGTTCGAGGGATTAACACTACGGTTAAAACACCGCATGCTCGATATAACGCCTGCAATATATGACATACGTTATATAAGAGATCGCACATTTATCTACTTCGTGAAATCTTTTTCCTACTCGTTCGAGGGATTAACACGAGGGTGTAAACCTACTGACCGAAAGAATATAACGCCATGCGCAATGTAAGGCATGCGTTATATAATGAGATAACAGATTTATCTCCTTCGTGAAAGCGTTATATCTTCTATCTCGTACGAGGGAGTAACACCTACGGGTTTTAAACACCGAATGCTCGATATAACGCCATACGCAATGTAAGGCATACGTTATATAGAGATCGCACATTTATCTACTTCGTGAAATCCTTTTTCCTATCTCGTTCGAGGGAGTAACACCGAGGGTTTAAACACCGCATGCTCGATATAACGCCATGCGCAATGTAAGGAATACGTTATATAAGAGATCGCACATTTATCTACTTCGTGAAATCCTTTTTCCTATCTCGTTCGAGGGGATTAACACGAGGGTGTAAACAACCGAAAGAAATATAACGCCATACGCAATGTAAGGCATACGTTATATAAGAGATAACAGATTTATCTCCTTCGTGAAATCATTTCTCCTATCTCGTTCGAGGGAGTAACACCTACGGTTTAAACACCGCATGCTCGATATAACGCCATACGCAATATATGACATACGTTATATAAGAGATCTCACATTTATCTACTTCGTGAAATCCTTTTTCCTATCTCGTTCGAGTGATTAACACCGAGGGTGTAAACACCGAAAGAAATATAACGCCATGCGCAATGTAAGGCATACGTTATATAAGAGATCGCACATTTATCTACTTCGTGAAATCCTTTTTCCTATCTCATTCGAGGGATTAACACCGAGGGTGTAAACACCGAAAGAGATATAACGCCATGCGCAATGTAAGGCATACGTTATATAAGAGATCGCACATTTATCTACTTCGTGAAATCCTTTTCCTATCTCGTTCGAGGGATTAACACCGAGGGTAAACACCGAAAGAGATATAACGCCATGCGCAATGTAAGGCATACGTTATATAAGAGATCGCAGATTTATTTCCTTCGTGAAATCATTTTTTCTATCTCGCGCGAGGGATTAACAGCTAGGGTTTAAACATCACGTGCGCTATATAAAGCCATACGCAATGTAAGGTATACGTTATATAAGAGATCACAGATTTATCTTGTTCGTGAAATCATGTCTCCTATCTCGTTCGATGGAGAAACAACTCATACGCGATCTAGCATTCCCTGAAATATGAATATAGTTGCTGATTTCTCAGTGTTATTAATGGAAGTAACAACACATACCAAATATTGGTAAATGCCGATTTACCTACTCAACTGAAATATCTGAAGTAGTGTTCGAGGTAATTGACAATATGAAATATGAAATATATATATATATATATATATATATATATATATATATATATATATATATATATATATATATATATATATATATAATATATATATATATATATATATATATAATATATATATATACACTATCCATCAATAAATATTTGGACACATATGCAAATGACGATATCTCCGGTCCTGAGGTACGTCACAGCCGCCGGCGGTATACATCGTGTAGGAAACAGCATCGGCATCAGTCCCATGCAAGATGCTTCGCAGTTCGGAGGTCTGTGATTTCGAGAAAGGTATAAATCTCGGGTATCACAAATATGGCCGATTATTAAGGGACATACCTAGCGATCTGAAGTACACAAAATCGACAGTAGCCTATGTGATTAAGAAGTGGAAGATGAGCGATGACCGTCGGATTGTGCCCCGAGTCGGCAGACCTAGGAAACTGGGAGATAGAGTGCTGTCCAGAGAAATTCAGAAGAAACGCACCCAACCGATGGCCCTAAATGATTAAATGATTTTCTCATCTAGGTCACAGCCATTGCATTGCAACTTAAATATGATTCTAAAATACAGCTGTTTTTTGTTTTATATTAATATTTTAAGGAATGCACTACCCATCCAAAATCAGTGAAGGAACTTGTATGTCTACTCCAAGCCGAGTAGAAGACAATACCAATAGCTGCAATACAAACACGTGTGGAAATTATGCCCCGGAGGGTTCACGTTATAATTGCCTCTCTTGCAGGCTTTTCTTTTCTATCATATGTGTCCAAATACTTATTGGTAGACATTGTATATATATATATATATATATATATATATATATATATATATATATATATATATATATCATATGTATATATATAACATATATACATAAATATATATATATATATAATATATATATATATATATATATATACATATATATATATATATATATATTCATATGTATATATATATATATATACATATATACATATATATACATATATATATATACATATATGTGTGTATATATATATAAATATATATATATATATATATATATATATATATATATATATGTTATATTTATATATATATATATATATATATATATATACGTATATATATATATATATATATATATACATATATACATGTATATATTCATATATATATATATATATATATATATACATATATATATATATATATATTATATATATATATATATATATATATATATATATATATATATATATGTATGTATATATATATATATATATATATGTATACGTATATATATATATATATATATATATATAAATATATATATATATATATATATATATATATATATATTTATATATAATGCTGTTGAAATTTTAAATTACCCGCTGTCCAGTAATTTTCTCAATCAATTACTGCACTGCATTGCAGATACTGTTGAACCGATCGACAATAGATTTTCTTGACCTTTCACATAATTGCCCCTTTATATATGTGCTGAAGTGTTTTAATTTGCCCTGTTTTTTTAAATATGACATTTTTAAAGCACGAATTAGCTTCTAAAATTTTTATGAAGCAAATTATTATTTTAGGAAATTTAATTAACATATGTGCTTATTAAGTCGAACATTGATTTCTCAAGGATTTTAACACAGAGAGTTTCAAGAAAAGAAATTGTCACATTAAGTTTAATGTATCCGTAAAAAATATTATAATCTATTTTATATAAGCACATATATATGTATGTCTGTGTAAATACTCGATGCGCTGGAAAGCTTAATTAAAGATTTCCATTTATCTTTTACACTCAGTTTTTGTTTCGCTATTCCGTGTAGAACAAGAATTATAATGAAAAATTTCAATCGGAAAGGACTGTTTTCAATCAAATATGTTATTTTAAACTAAGTGAAATAGTGGATAATCACTAGAAAAATCCCCTTTTTTAAGAATGACTCCTCAATGAGGAGTCACTACTCAGATGATTTAATTGCTCTGCTTTAATTCTTCAAGATCTTCAAGATATGGGTCAATAGGATTATACTGGACTAGCCTGTCAATCCTGAGTTTCTTTCAGTGAGCATGAATAGCAGCAAACTTGTCCTAATTCAGTTCCTTGGTATTATTTTGAATTTTTATGGAATTTAGTAAAAAGATTAAATAGAAATTTCAAAATTGATGAAATTTTAAGTTCCCTATGAATACCGTTATGTCTAAAGTACCATGAAGAGTGGTAATTTATAGAAGAATGACATTTTGTGCTACTTTTAAAATTTTATGTTAGATTCCGCTGCATACGAATACACCGGTGTTGCATATCTAATAATTGGACTAATAAATGAAGTGTAAAGGAGCATTTTATTATTAATATTTAATATGCGATTGCGAGAATTTAGGCCTGCATTAAATAAGGTGTGCAATCCATTTAAAATAGGCTAACTCACGACAAGATTCTTGAGCGTCTGAAAAGAGTTCGCTTTCTTTTTATTAACCCATATTGGACCGCTGTCCTATAAACAGGACAGCAAATAAAATTCCATTTAATAATAAAGTTATAAATATTTTTTGAGTGGATTTTGCTTTAACACCTTTAAAATAGACACACTTTAGAATAGTAACAAAAAAAACAGATATCAAATTATATTGTGCTGTAAATTTATTTTCAGCAACCTCTTAAAAATTGTCATTTTTAAATCTTTAATTTTATATTTACTATTATTATTTTTTAAACATTGTGGAGGTTACTTTTAGTTTAAAAACAGAGCTAATAATGTAGCTTAAAGTTTTTGTGGAAAAATATATTTTACATGTGTATTTTGTAAGTATCAAAAAAGGTGCCCTAAAATTAAGACACGTGTCCAATCCCGATTATTTTTCTATGAATTCGATATTGCATTGATAGCGCATATTCTTTTCTTATCTTTCAACGAAAACCAGTTCAAACACCTGTTCACACACCTGGACACAACAAGGGGTAAATCGATGTCTATTTTATTCAGAAAACTGGAGAATTTTTGAAAGATAAACTTACTCTTTTACTGCCAGTTCAATAGCTGCAAGAGAAAACCTACAACAGTATGCTTAAAATGTAATGTTGGAATGTTTTGACTGTTTCCCCAAATTTCATCTATGAATCAGCCTAATGCAATGTAAGTGATATTTGTTAAGTTTTAGTAGGGTAATGGACCGTTGTCCTATTTATAGGACAGCCAATTACATAAAAAATTAAAAATATTTTTTTTCAAAATTTTGGTTTTATATACTTAGTTACACCATATTAATGATATGGATTAAGTTTTAATAACTTACAGAAATATTTAGTTGGTGTGGTACAATATGGGTTAATTGTACATTTAATTTTTACATTTAATTTTCAAAACCTCAAATATATATATATATGTAATAATTATTGTTTCAAGTCACAATCCCCCTATTCTTTCCTATTTTTTCCCCCGAGCTCCCTATTGTTTTTACTTTCCCTGGCTACTGGGCAAGGAGAAACATAATCAGATAGCAGTACTAACTATGCAGTCGGCCCACATTGTAGAGAACGGCACAAGTCAATTTAAAACTTTATTTTAGACCTGTTAAAAAGAAGGACATCTTTACAAGTCAGTAGTAGATAAGAGGAAGACTCAAATAAGGCTCGAATAGAGGTGCAACCAAGAGCGAAGACAGATAGAATTTTCCATGGGACAAGAACATTAGTTAGCAAATTAGACTGTAAAGATCAGGAAAAACGGGGAGCCATTTCCCGGCGACAGCTGGAAAACGTGTTGAATAGACAGAACATTTATATCTATAGGACAGAAAGGTTTCTATAATGTATCAAAAGAATTTTAAGTCGAGAACACTCCTTTGATTAAGACCTTTAGAGGCTGGGAAAACGTTTTTAAGGAATTAGAATGGGAGAGAGGGTTTTTTTAAGGAAATGCTAAAGTGAAATAATTTTTATATCTTACATATATATATATATATATATATATATATATATATATATATATATATATATAGTATATATATATATATATATATATATATATATATATATATATATTATATATATTATATAATATATATATATATACATATATATATATATATATATATATATATATAATATATATATATATATATATATAATATGTATATATATATGTATGTATATATATATATATATATATATATATATATATATACATATATATATGCGTGTATATATATATATATATTATAATATCTATATATATATATATATATATATGTAATATATCAAAAATTATTTAACGTTAATATTTCTTCAAAAAAACTCCTCTCTTCCATTTTAATTCATCTAAATATCTTTACCAGTCTCAATCATGGTGTGTTCAACGGTGTATTTTCCACTTAACATTCTTTCTGTCATAAAAACTGTAAACTTTCTGTCTATACAGCATTTTCCCAGGTGTTGGTGGAACATGTTTTCGCGTTTTGCTGATATGCAGTCAATTCGATTATTAAGTTGTTTTTGTTGTGGGAAAAAAATTCTTTGTTGTCAGCGTCTTGGGTGTGGTGGACTTGTGTGATGAGCAGAGTGAACTCTGTGGCTTTTGCGTATATTTAGATAGTATGCATTAGATTAGATAGTATGCATTAGACTATACACTTATACAAATGTTCCTAACTCTAAGCTAAAAGCTTCCAAAAACGCTTTGTGTAATATCCAGTATTCATTTATTAAGAGTCTTAGCACGAAAATTTTCACTTCTTTAACCTTAAATACCCAGAGAAAAACGCAGTATAGCAAGACGCTAGTCCGAAACAAGAAATATAATGCATTATATAAATTATTATATTACTTCCACGAGAATAATATTGAAAGCGTGGTATATTTTCCAGAAGGAAAGATGTGCCGTGTTGCAGCTCTGAATAAAGTTTTAAATTAGACTTCTGAGTTCTCTTGAATATGAGACCGACTGCATCTTTGTACTTTATGAATGCTAGCTGTTGAACTTTCTCCTTGTGAAGGAGTTTTATAAAAAATGGATTACATATATATATATATATATATATATATATATATATATATATATATATATATATATATATATATATATATATATATGCATTATTACATCTGTATTGTCAATAGTGTTTACATGAATGTTTATCAAACTATTAATTGCTTTATGGCTTAAGAAACGCTTATACAATATTATTATCATATATTTTCTATAATTATTTCTATAAATTTAATTTTATATCTCTTTTAATAAAGATTTACATAAATATGTATATTTTTATTCTCAGGCACTATTTTTTTTTTCATTTCGAATAATAGAAATTTATAGTATTTCACCTTTAACAGCTACATTTCACAAATTAAAATTTAACATGCTTGTACTTATTTCTAAATTTTATTTCAAAATTTTTGACCTAATTTTTTTTCTATATTCTAGGAAATGGAGATTTTATAGGCAATAGCGTGACGTATCCTAGTAGACGTATCGAAACCATTACAATTCAAGGATGTGACATTAAGTGTATAGTGCTGCCATCTAGTAGTTGTAGAATGAGAAATAAAGTGACCCATGGATTAAAATAATGGTGACAGAATGGGCACGAATCATGGACAAAAGGTAAAAAGAAAATATGATTTATTTTATAACATCGATGTTCAGTATTCTAAACAAAGCATAAAATTCATACTTTTTATAAATGAAAAAAATTTAAGCTGATTTTTTTTTTATTATAAATCTATTTAACAAAAAAAAAATTCAAATCGAAAGTAAAAATTGAGTAAGAAAAAACAAATTTAACTCTTTAAATATAACCGTTGCAGTATATTTTTTCTTCTATATAAAAAATTGTTTCTCATAAATTATATCTGAAATTCTTCAATATTTTATGAAATTCTAAAGATGAAAATATTCTCGTTTTTTTTTTATTATTTAAAAATAAAATTATATAAAAATATAAAATTATAAATTAATAAAAATGTAATTATTTTTTAAATTATTTTTTTATATATTAATAAAATATTTTATTATAATTTTATATTTTAAGTTAAAAAGTTTTATTTCTTTAAGTATCTTTTTAGTTATTTGACTTTACTAAATTAATTAGAAAATAATTATTTTTCTTTATATATTTTTTTATTCGAAAAAAACTTTTTTTTTACTTCATGGAGTTTTGAATGATTATCAATTCATAAAACAGTAATAAAATACTGTTTCGGATATCTTAATTTTTTTCTTTTATTAACATATATAAGTTGCCTGTTAATTAAAAATGAAATTCTTTCATTTTTTCGTTTGATGCTTTTTACATTTGCAATTCTAGAAAAAAAAATGAAATAATTTCAGAATTTTTTTTTTATCTTTCTGATTTCAGGCTTCCATTCAGTTTGTATTTCAATATTTCATTTATTAAAACTAACATTCTATAGCTAATTTAAAAATCGTATTAAAGACTTGTGGTTTTAAAAATCCAATTAATTTCTAATATATTATTCATCTTACAAAATAAAATAAAAATCTTTAATATCTGAGATTTTGATTTATTATTTTTTTTAATATTATATGTTTATATCAGGGTTTCGGTATGATTTAGTGTAAACAATATGTCCTAATAAATAATGCATGATTATATAATCGTAGTGTAACAAAGGTGGGTGTTGAAGACATATGCAATTCTGACTAGAGATAGTAAGAAGACCTATAACACATAAAACAGAATATATAAGTTTTTTTTAAAAATAAATTTAAAAAAAATTTAAAAAACAAAATTTTAAGATTTAGTTTTGTCACAAATTTTTAAAATTAAAAAAACAAATTCTTAATATTTAGTTTTTTTTGACAGCTAATTTTTTTATACATTCATGCTTTTTTACGAATACACATTAGTTTTTATTACAGAATAATACAGTTAAGTTTTTAATATGAATATACCGTAAAGATTTTTAATACAGATATACAGTATTTTTAATACAGAATTAACAGTTTGTTTTTGATACAGTATATACGTAAGTTTTTATACAAAATATACATTAAGTTTTTATAAAATATACAGTAAGTTTTTAATACTTAATATACAGTAAGTTTTTAATAAAGAATATCAGTAATTTTTATAAATACCGTATTTTAATAAAGAATATACAGTAAGTTTTTAATACAGAATACTGTTTTTAATACAGATATAATATTTTTAATAAGAATACCGTAAGATTTTAATACAGAATATACAGTAAATTTTTATTACTGGTAAATACAGTAAGTTTTTAATACAGAATATAGTAAGTTTTTAATAAGAATATACCGTAAGTTTTTATACAGAATATACAGTAAGTTTTTAATACAGAATATACGAAAGTTTTTGATACAGAATATACAGTAAGTTTTTAATACAAAATATAATTAAGTTTTTAATACAGAATATACAGTCATTTTTAATACAGAATATACTAAGTTTTTAATACAGATAACAGTAAGGTTTTAATAAGATTATTCCGTTATTTTTATCAGAATATAAGTAAGTTTTAATAACAATATACAGTAAATTTTTAATATCGAATATACAAATTTTAATGCAGAATATATAAGTTTTTAATACAGATATACAGTAAGTTTTTAATACAGAAATTACAGTAAGTTTTTAATACAGAATATACAGTAAGTTTTTAATACAGAATATACATAAGTTTTTAATACGAATATACAGTAAGTTTTTATTACAAAATATACAGTAAGTTTTTAATACAAAATATACATTAATTTTTATACAGAATATAAAGTTTTTTAATACAGAATATACAGTAAGTTTTTATAATACAGAATATACAGTAAGTTTTTAATAAGAATATACCGTAAGATTTTAATACAATATACAGTAAGTTTTAAATACAGAATATACAAAATTTTTTAATATCGAATATACAGCAAGATTTAATGCAGAATATACAGTAAGTTTTTAATAGAGTATACAGTAATTTTTATACAGAATATACAGTGTTTTTTAATAAGAATATACCGAAGATTTTAATATGAATATACAGTAAGTTTTTTTAAATACAGAATACAGCAAGTTTTTAAGTAGAATATACAGTAAGTTTTTTATACAGAATATACGAAGTTTTTAATAAGAATTTTCAGTAAGTTTTAATACAAAATATACATTAAGTTTTTAATACAGAATATACAGTAAGTTTTTAATACAGAATTTTACAGTAAGTTTTTTAAACAGAATATACAGTAAGTTTTTAATAGAATATACCGTAAGATTTTAATACAGAATATACAGTAATTTTTAATACAATATTCGAAATTTTTAATATCGAATAACAGTAAGATTTTTATACAGAATATACAGTAAGTTTTAATACAGAGTTTACAGTAAGTTTTTAATACAGAATATATAAGTTTTTAATAAGAATAAGAGTACGTTTTTTAATACCGAATAGGCAGTAAGTTTTTAATACCGATATACAGTATTTCTTAATACACATATTAAAGTATGTTTTTAATATCGAATATACAGTAAGTTTTAATACAGAATATTACAGTACGTTTTTATTTCAAAATATTTTGCTACATTTAAAGTTTCATCAATTTCTTTATTTGATACTTAATATAAAGATGGCGAATGGTTTTCGCTTCATTCAGAACCGACTTTGAGAGTTTGAATCCAGCATGATTGTAGCCGTACGGATAGGCTTAAGCAATCTCGGTCTCCTATTATGTGTAGCAGACAATAGACTCTAAACCCGAAATAAACAACAAAAAAATAACAGGCAGATAAAATTTCCATAATACTTAATAATATTTTTATAATTGATATAACTAAGTAATTCAACAGTCCTGGGGGGCCAGAACCTACGGAGCCAATTGATGAGACAACCTTAGTGCGAAGCATAAAGTACCGGTTATGGTCTACCTGAGGCGGACAGTGTTTTAGTGCCGCGAAGCATGCTTGGTTCAGTTTGTCTACCCATAAATGATAAAGGTGAGGCATTGCTCACTCCTGGGATCAATTGACATGCGTCGTTGAAGAGCGAAGAGCTACCTCAAACGCCACCTTCATTGATATAATAAACTGTTTTATAAAGGAATGGTCTACTATGATCGAATTGGGGCGTTTGAATTGTTACAATCAGCTGGTTTAGAGCTCTACGTTTATGGCTACAGTGCTATTGATGGCACAATCTACTTCCTAATACTGTACTGTTCTTTTTCAGAACGTCGTAGTCACAAGGCGATCAATACCTTGTCATTTTCATTGAGATAAATGAAAAAAAAATACTTTTTGAGATCAGCCAAACTGTTTTGGGTTTCATTGATGGAAACTCAATAGTATATCATCTGTAATTCTATCCAAACTCAATGTATCTTTCTTCTAATTCTTTTAAATAATTTCTCATATGGGTCACCACCGTTTATTGCAACTAAATGTGATTCTAAAATTCAGATGTTGTGGTTTTATCTTTAATATTCATTGTATGTATAATAATTTGTGTTTTTGTTGTAATCTTTATTGTTATTTCAAACCAATTCAGTATGGGAATATTTATTATTGTTCTATTTATTTAAGTTTATTAAAACATGTACCGTCATTCCATAGTTATGTGACACATTGAACTGTTATATCTTTTAATTTTAATTAAAGAGTGAAACACATAGCCCATCATATGACAGTTCTTTATAATTTTTAAATTTATAGAATTTAAAGTCAATATGAAGGTAAATGGTTTGTTATTTTGAGAATATCTAGTACACTCTCAAGAATTACTGACCGCATGTTAGTGCCAAGCTCAATTTATCTCGTCTGTTACTGTGATTGGATTAACAACAGAGGTTTTAATATTGACAGTGATTATTGGCAGGTATAAGAGGTGTAAATTTAGCGAATGATTGCAAACTAGTTATATATAAAATAACAACACACAAACAAACAAATTCGTTAATTTTCAAAGATACATAACTTAAAACGCAGATATTTATTAGCCAGTGAAAAAGACTCCTAGATTTTATGAAAAAAAATTCGTTGAATACCGGTGATAAATTTCATTGCAACAAAAAATATCGATGATTAAATTTTAAAATATCATAAAGTACCTACTCTATTATTTAAGCAAAATATAAATGAAAATTATTTACGTAACATCTAACTTCAGTGATAAAAAGTATGAAAATAATGCAGATAATCTTTAAATAATTTTTAATAAGTAATGATAAAATGAAATGGTTCAATGAATGACGTCATAATGCTAGAGAACAATTTTATTTTCTTCTACTTATAATGTATAAATTGATAAATTTAATCAGCCAGCTCTTAATAACATACTGCTTGAAAATAATGAAAATAATGGATTACGATCGAATAAATGTAATGTAAATAACTTTTTGTACTCCTTTGAAATTTTGCTAACTCTTACTCATCCAGATCCTATAATATTCCAGGTTAACTCACATCATAATATTAGGAAATAGGATAGATTCTTATTATATTATATGATATACTATTTTAAAATATATATAATATATATATATATATATATATATATATTTTGTGCAGCATATAATTATCACTAGGAAGAATTCTAAAATTAAAGAATTTCCGTTTCTTCGTATAAATATCTGTTTACGGATGACAGTTACTAGATATCACATAAAATATTATTGCATAGTTATATTATTTTAAACATGTAAAATAGATATTTAATTTTTAGATTATCTTTGGTTCTTGTATTTTTGCTAAAGGTATAAATTTTAAAATTACAAGATATATATATGTTATAAAATTATTGTTTTTATCACTTTAGTGATATTTATGCATAGTTTCTTTTTAAAGACATGAAGGACAGAAAAACTTAGAAATGATCTACAATTTTTGAGGAGTATTACGAAAGTACAGTTTGCAGTATGTGTTTTCTTAATGAATAGAAATATTTTTTTATTAACCTTTAAAGGTAAAATTTTTTTGTGGTTAAATTTTTATTTTTATTTTTTGATGTGTATAACTTAAACAGAAGAAGACATGTTTATGGGATCTACAATTTTTTTGGGTATTGTAATTTTATATTGGTTAAGTACACAATCCCTTTTAGTGGTTTGTGTTCGACTGTATTATTTTACTAAAGAGGGTTAAAAACACGTAAGTCGACTTTGTTTCGTCTTCTTTGTTTGGAGTAGAATATATTATTCTTCTTAAGAGCTACTTGCAATTCAACCATGCTATGAATTTGATGTGTTGGACAAGTTTCAGGGTATTTTGGAATAGAATTTATGTTGTCCTTAAGCGCTGCTTCCAATGCAACCATGTTAGGAATTTGATGTGTTGACAATGATTCAGGGTAATTTTGGAATAGAATTTATTGTTGTCCTTAAGCGCTGCTTCCAAACGCAACCATGTTAGGAATTTGATGTGTTGACAATGATTCAGGGTGTTTTGGTGTAGAATAGTATGTTGTTTTTGAACGGTCCTTGCAACTCAACCATGACGACGAATTTGATTTGTGTGACAATGATTCAGAGTATTTTGCAATAGAATTTATTGTTGTCCTTAAGCGCTGCTTCCAACGCAATCCATGTTAGGAATTTGATATGTTAACAATGATCCAGGGTGTTTTGGTGTAGAATGTATTGTTGTCTTTGAACGGTTCTTGCAACGCAACCATGCTTACGAATTTGATGTGTTGACAATGTTTCAGGGTGTTTTGGTGTGAATGTATGTTGTTTTTGAACGGTCCTTGCAACTCAACCATGCTACGAATTTGATGTGTTGACAATGATTTGGGTATTTTGGAATAGAAATTTATTGTTGTCTTATGTGCTGCTTCCAACGCAACCATGAATGTTCGTAGCCGTTCGGAATCGGCTTTAAGCTGTAGGTCCCGTCTCATTAGTCGTGTGCAAAACAGTAGACCGTAGCGTTCCAAACCAAACCAACCAACGCAAATGTTACGAATTTGATGTATTAACAATGATCCAGGATGTTTTGGAGTAGAATTTAGTGTTTTCTTTTAGCGCTGCTTATAATGCAACCATATTACGAATTTTGATGTGTTCAACAATGATCCCAGGGTGTATTTGGAGTAGCATTTATTGTAGCACATGAATACTACTTGCAACACAATCATGTTACAAATTTGATATTTCTTTATTTACAATTGATATTTCTTTAGCACAGTCATGTTTTAAGGCTAGTGTTCTAAGAACAAATGTAAAAAATGCTTTGAATATTGAATTATTAATATTATTATTAATCTTGAAATCTATTGTGCTGTGGGATAGCTTTCCAGCAGACAGTCACTGCCGGAAGAAGAGTTACCGTTTAATCTGCTCATTCAATCAGCATTAAGTATCAGACGCATATATACATATATGGTGGAATAAAAGGTTATAAACTAGTTATAAAAGTACGTG
>CM063500.1:44151982-44159482 GCA_032207245.1 Pardosa pseudoannulata
GAAGAACAACTAAAATGTAGAGCTCAAAGGGCAGGAGAGAGTACTCAGTCCTACATTCAGAGTGTATTAGGGCTTTGTCAAGAAGTCAATCCTTCAATGTCCGACAACGAGAAAGTATCTCACTTAATGAAAGGAGTGGCTGAAGATATGTACCAAGTGCTCTTAATGAAAGAAGTGAAGACTACAGCTGACTTTATCAAGTGGTGTAACTACATTGAGGACATGAGGCAAAAAAGAATTGGCCGAAAATTTGAGAGACTACCAAACGTCGTACCAGTTGCAACCATGGAGGAAGAGACAGATTTAGTGTCTCTTATCCGTAGAATTGTACGCGAAGAGGTAAATCGATTAGTAAATCAAGTCGACGAGTTTCCGGACCCCTATTCCCAGCCGCTACAGACCGTCATCCAAGACGAAGTCGAAAGAGCTTTGGCGCCAGTGGTCGTAAAGTCTGCAGACGCCCAACGACGTCCCACGTATGCAGCCGCTGTGACGAGGAAACCTAGAAGTTCTGTCCAGAGATCAGCACCGCAGCCCAGGAAAACGGACCTATGGAGAACGACCGACAACAGACCAGTTTGTTTCCACTGTGGACGCCCTGGACACGTCGTACGCTATTGCCGTGAGAGGAAGGCCATTTTTGACGATTATCGAGCCCGCCGACAGAACTTCGATGACGCTGACGATGAGTTTCGCCGACCCAGCCCCGAACGCCGTTCTTTTCCTAGTCCTACTAGAGGCCGATCACCAACCCGTCGTTTCCGATCGCCGTCGCCATATCGTCGATCAGGTCAATCTCCAAGCCGTAGAAACGAGGAAAACTAAGCAGAGCGACCTTTCGAGGAGGTGAGGCCGCATGTTATGAAAATCCTCCATCGGCCGCAAGGATGACGGGTAACCACCTCGATGTTCTAGTAAATAATCAGCCGATCCGTGCTCTAGTAGATTCTGGAGCCTCGTTTTCTGTCGTCTCCGATAAGTTTCGTCGATCCTTAAAGAAAGTTATGTTCGCTGACGCCAAGAACACTATGCTGAAAGTCGCTAATGGCAATTTTGTTAGGCCACTGGGAAAATGTGTTCTGCGTGTCGTTATAAATAGACGAGAGCTGCCTGTTGAATTCATCGTCCTACAGCATTGTAGTCACGACGTAATCCTCGGATGGGACTTTTTGGAAGCTTCTCAAGCTGTGATAGACTGTGGCAGAAGTGAACTGTTGTTAGAAGATCCTGGCCAAGAAACCAAAGCACTAGAAGCTTGGAAGGTGTATGCCACGAAAGACTACAAGCTTAAGCCACGATCCTTGACAAGAATAGCAGTATCAGGTTTAGATGTCGGAAGAAACATAAGCGTAATCGTGGAGGGCAATAGACACTTGCTGCTCGAAAGAAACCTTGCTACACCATCTATGGTATCCTTATACCATAATGGACGAAGTGAAATTTGGATTGCCAACATGCAAGCCAAAGATCAAGTCATTCCTAAAGGAATGTACGTAGGCGAAGCTGAGCTCCTGGATGAAGGGCAGATATGCGAGATTGCGGAAACAACAAAAAGTACAAGTACTCTGCAGGAGCCGACGAACTCCAATACAGATTATACAATGATGATATCCCCTGAGTTGAGCAGCGAAAGAAAACGCAAATTAGTCGAGCTCTTACAAACCTTTTCGGAAATTTTTACAAAAGCCAACAAGTCGACAGCCTCAAAGACAAATGTGAAACACAGGATCAATACGGGTGACCATGCTCCAATCTACCAAAGGGCTTACCGAGTTTCACCGACTGAAAGACGCATAATTCGCGAAGAAGTTCAGAAAATGCTTGATCAAGGTATTGTCCAGCCATCTGAGAGTCCGTGGTCATCTCCCGTCGTACTCATAAGGAAAAAGGATGGAAGCTGGCGTTTTTTGCGTGGACTATCGCAAACTGAATAGAATCACGAAGAAAGATGTTTATCCTCTGCCCCGTATTGACGATACTCTAGACTGTTTAAAAGGCGCAAAGTTCTTTTCTTCCATGGATCTCCGATCTGGTTACTGGCAGATAGAAGTGGATGAAGCGGATCGTGAAAAGACTGCCTTTATTACTCCAGAAGGTTTATACGAATTTAAAGTCATGCCGTTTGGACTTTGCAATGCACCGGCGACTTTTGAAAGAATGATGGATAATTTGCTACGCCATCTTAAATGGACTATGTGCCTATGTTACTTGGACGACATAGTAGTTTTCTCAGAAAGTTACGAAGATCACCTTATCCGATTAAGGACAGTCTTGAAATGCATTCAACAAGCTGGACTCAAGCTTAACCCCAAGAAGTGCCTTTTTGCTGCTCAAGAAGTAAAAATACTAGGCCATCTCGTATCCAGTAGCGGTGTCCGTCCAGATCCTGACAAAGTGAGAGCAGTGACCAATTTTCCTACTCCGCAGAACTTACATGACGTACGAAGCTTTCTTGGGCTTTGCTCCTACTTCAGAAGGTTTATTAGAGGCTTTTGCTATATCGCCGAGCCCCTGCAGATGCTGTTGAAAGGCGATGCGAAATTTCATTGGGGTCCTGAAGAGGTAGAGGCTTTTGACAACCTTAAGAAGGCGCTTAACATCTGATCCAGTATTGGGGATATTCGACGAAAGATGCCCTACAGAAATTCATACAGACGCCAGCGGATATGGTATTGGAGCAGTTCTGGTTCAAATTCAGAATGACGTGGAAAAAGTCATAGGGTACGCCTCTAGGACCCTGACAAAGGCCGAAAAAAATTATTCTACTACAGAACGAGAATGCCTTGCCGTCGTATGGGCTATCAATAAATTCCGGCCATACCTGTTTGGAAGACATTTTACCGTCGTGACAGATCACCATTCATTGTGCTGGCTTATGACCCTAAAGGATCCCTCAGGCAGACTGGCAAGGTGGGCTCTTCGACTCCAAGAACATAATTTTTCAGTAAAATACAAATCCGGTAGGAAGCATAACGATGCCGACGCTCTCTCCAGGAATCCAGTAGATGAAGAGACTGAGACGCAAGATCAATTTTTAGCTGTAACCACGAGTATAGACCTCGCTGTCGAGCAGAAGAAAGATCCAGACATAGCAAAAATGATCCTTCCGAAGATCGGCTCATCCACCGAAAATAAATTTGAGTTAATTGACGGAGTCCTGTGCAGAAAGAATTTTGATCCAGATGGAAAGACATGGTTGCCCGTCATTCCCAAACATCTGCGAGCAGACATACTGAAGCATTTTCACGACGCACCTACCGCAGGGCATCTTGGCTTTGCGAAAACGTACGACAGGATCCGTAAAAGATTTTATTGGCCGGGGATGTACCGAAATGTTGTTAGATATGTCATGCACTGCCGAGAATGCCAAAGGAAAAAATCAGTTCCTCAAGTACCACCTGGACGCTTGGTTTCTATCCCTCCTGCTGTCGCACCTTTTCATCGAATTGGGATAGATCTGCTTGGGAGATTTCCTAAATCTGCCCATGGTAATAAATGGATCGCAGTTTGCACCGATTATTGTACACGCTATGCAATAACTAAAGCTTTACCAACTGCTGAAGCCGAAGAAGTAGCCAAGTTCCTGCTCGAAGAGATTCTTCTAAAACACGGAGCTCCTCGAGTCATTATTACAGATCGTGGTGCTGTTTTTCAATCCAGACTTGTTTCCGCTCTCGTCGAATTGTGTAATATCGATCATCGCATGACGACGGCCTATCATCCCCAGACAAATGGTTTGACGGAGCGCCTTAACAAAACTGTAGCCGATATGCTGTCCATGTATGTTAACACCGAACAGAAAAACTGGGACGAAATTCTACCATTTGTGACGTTCGCCTATAACACTGCTAAGCAGGAGACAACAGGATTCACCCCGTTCTACCTAGTTCATGGACGTGAAGCCGAAACGACGCTGGACACGATGTTTCCATTCTGCCCTGATGATGCAACTAACGATTACATAGCCAAGACCATTTCCAGAGCAGAAGAGTCGAGACAGTTAGCTAGAACTCATACTCTGAGAGCGCAAGATAAAGACCGTCGACGTTATGACTCGAAGCACCGAATGGTGTTTTATAGTCCTGGAGACCTCGTATGGGTTTATACCCCGGTTCCGAAAGGTCGGTCTTTCAGAGAAGCTCTTAAGAAGGTATTTTGGTCCCTATCAAGTGTTGCGCCGTTTATCCGACGTTACCTATGAAGTGCAAGATTTCGATCCTGCCTCCCGAAAAAGAAAACCAAAAGACGTTGTCCATGTTTTACGTATGAAGCCATACCATGATCCGACGAAGCAGAACGAAAGTGAAGATGGACGAAATCCAGGTGTCGTTCTTCCGGAAGAGAAGTCAAAAGAAATTTACAAGGGACCTTTGACACGCTCCAGATCTAAATAGCAGCGAGACGCTGTCTTTTTGAGAAAGGGGCAATGCCGCATAAAGAAGCTGAGCCAACGAGCTAAGTGGCCGAATGGTCAAAGCACGCGATCCAGACCCGAAGATTGTGGGTTCGATCCTTGCCGTGGCTGTTTATCCATAGTATCGGATTTTTAATTTAAAAATGTTATTTATTGTTTCCTTATGTTTCCTTATGTTCTTGAACTTTCTAGATCTTTCTTTAATATGTAAATTATTTATTTCTCGAATATTCTGTTCGGGTATAAAAGCTGATACCCACTAGTTGTAGGCAACTTCTCGATCCTGTAAGGTTGCGAGTTGCTACTTAGCTTCAATAAATTGTTCTGTTAAGTTAAACGGTGTGTTCATTCAAATCTTCGTGACAATATATATATATATATATATATATATATATATATATATATATATATATATATATATATATATATATATATATATATATATATATATATATATACATATATATAATATATATACATATATATATACATATATATACATATATATATATATATATATATATATATATATATATATATATATATATATATATATATATTTAAAATAGTATATTCTTTAAATAAAAAGGGATAAAAAAAATTGTTCAATGTGTCACAACCGTAACTATGGAAGGGTGGTATATGTTTTAATAACATATTAAAAAATAGAACAATAATAAAGATCCGTATAATTATCCCCTATATAATAATAGCCTAAGTTATCTGAATGTCCTCGAATTTATGAAGCGGTTGGACCTGGAATGGATAGAGGTATCCATATTGGATTCTTGACGAGTTAGGGTCAGCAAAATTTAAAGCGGGTATAGTTTATCGTCTCCTATCGATACGATTCTAAATTAAATTGGTATAAATATGTTTCATATCACAGCGAAAAATACTGTCTCTTTAAAACGTTCAAAATCCACCCCTTCAAAAACAGTATTTTTTTCTAGCATTATGACGTCATTCCTTTAGCCATCTAATTTAATCATTTCTGATTTTAAATTATTTAAATATCGTCTGCATTATTTTCATACTTTTATGAATAAACTTAGATATCTTACATATTACGTAAATAGATTTCTTTTATATCACCGGTATTAACAAATTATATTTATATCCAGAGTGTAGTGGAAAGGACAGTTTCATTCGTATACCCCATTAATGACTGTAAAAAAATTTGGAAGAACTCAACGATAATTTCGACGTAGCTAAGAAAACTTTGAATTATCTTTCTGAATGAAATTAACGGGATTCTAAACTGCATTCACTGTATCGGCAGACTTTAAAGGAGTATGAATATAAAAAAATTATTGAGCGTGTACCAGATAATTCTCATCGAAAAAACAAATCGGTTTTTTATCTGAATTATAGGGCAGTTTGCAATTCTGGAAAATAAAAATTTTTATTGATCCCGTCATATGACGGGCTGTATACTAGTTTTGAATGAAATAACTATAAAAATTTACAACAAAAACATAAATTATATACAGTAGCAATCAAATATTAATATAAAACAACAACAGCTGTATTTTAGAATCACATTTAAGTTGCAATAGAATGGTGGTGACGCAGATGAGGAAGTCCTTTAACAGAATTAAAAGATGATAATATTGCGTCTGGATAGAATTAGAGAAAGATAAAATTACTGAGTTTCTATCAGTGAAACCCAAAACAGTTCTTCTCATGTTTACTTGAAAATCCCGAAACATTTTTTTTTGTATTTATTTTCTCTCATTGATAATGGTCGGGTATTGACCGACTCGTGACTACAAAGCGTTCTGAAAAAAAAAAGCGCTGTGATGCCTTCAACGTTCTTGAGTGAAGAAGTAGCGTGAAGAAGGATCACAGACTTAACAGAATTGGAAATCACTTTTATCTTCTGGAGTAAATAATTGCTGTATACAAAGGGATTCTAATATCCCAAAATTGTTGGAAATGTCAAGGATTGTTGCTTGGATAACATATCCACGATGATCACAGTTGTAAAAGAGAATTAAATATTCTCTCACCATGGGGAGGCTTTTCCAAAGTGCAACGCGAACCCAATCTATCCCCGTTTGGTGTCCGAGTATCTGCTTTTCCTTTTATGAGCGGACCTTACGAGTCTCTCGAACGTAAAAAGCTGGCACCTGTCAAAAGCCGCAGAAACCTCCACGAGGTAAATGCACCTACGTAAAAAAATGTCGAACAGACCCGTGTTTTAAAACTCTAGCCTTTTTATACCTGGGGGTCAGTTACGTTCCCACCAAACTTTTTCTGGTCAGTTACGATTCCAGTTACTGGAGAACTCCAGCTCAGGTTACAGCTAGTTTATTAGTCGAATTCTCAATAGCTAGTTGTCCCTTTCCGGAATTCTCAAGGCAATGCTCTGGAATCATTGCCGCAACCGATCAGGGCGTAATGCCTATTCAAGTGAACTGTCAACATCCCAGACACTGCGTCGCCGAGCTATTGTAGTGTGGTCAAGCAGATAGGACCCAACTTGGCCGATTTCGGTCGTTAATGTTCCGAACACGTTGGTCTTCACACCGTCTACACTAGAATTAGGTATTACATTCTTCTATCAATAGCCTTCGTGTAACTAGAATTAAAAAAAACTTAGCTCTTTAGACAAGAGAGTCGTAAGATTTCAGGCGGACTCTATTCGACCATAATCGCTTCACTATTGTACAATAGTTAATTATATCAATGAAGCCCAGTAACATTGTGATAGCTCTTCGTGCTCTCACGACACATGTTCGAGGTTCGATCTCCGGTGTGAATAAGGTTGGCTCAGCCTTTCATCCCTTCAGTGGGTAGATAAACTAACGACCAAGCATAATTCGGCACTAAACAATGGGTGTTCCTAGTAAGGTTGACCACCTAACCGGTACATATGCTTCAAACTCCAAGGCCTTTGGTCTCGGAAACGGAGACTAGCTGCGTAGGTTCTGGCCCCCTAGGGACTATTGCACCAAGGAATTATATCAATTATTAGAATATTGTTAAGTATTATGCAAAAGTTATCTGCTTAGGTTTTGTTTGTTTATTTCGGTTTGGAGCAATACATTCTACTATACGCTACACAAAAAAAGGAGACCGGG
>CM063500.1:44164482-44176982 GCA_032207245.1 Pardosa pseudoannulata
GCATAATTTCCACACGTGTTTGTATTGCAGCTATTGGTATTGTCTTCTACTCGGCTTGGAGTAGGCATACAAGTTCCTTCACTGATTTTGGACGGGTAGTGCACTCCTTAAAATATTAATATAAAACAACAAACAGCTGTATTTTAGAATCATATTTAAGTTGCAATGCAATAGATGTGACCTAGATGAGAAAATCATTTAATCATTTAGGGCCATCGGTTGGATGCGGTTCTTCCAAATTTCTCTCGACAGGGCCATCGGTTGGGTGCGGTTGTTCTGAATTTCTCTGGACAGCACTCGTTGGTCTCTATCTCCCAGTTTCGTACGTCTGCCGACTCCGGGCACAATCCGACGGTCATCGCTCATCTTCCATTTCTTAATCACATAGGCTACTGTCGATTTGGGGTACTTCAGATCGCTAGGTATGTCCCTTAAGTATCGGCCAAGTTTGTGATACCTGATAATTATACCTTTCTCGAAATCTGAGAGCTCCGAACTGCGCGGCATCTTGCGACTAATGTCGATACGGTTTCCTACACGATGTATAAAGGCGGAGGCCGTGACGTACCTCAGGACCGGAGATATCGTCATTTGCATATGTGTCCAAATATTTATTGATGGATAGTGTATATATATATATATATATATATATATATATACATATATATATATATATATATATATATATATATATATATATATATATATATATATATATATATATATATATATATATATATATGTATATATATATATATATATATATTTCATATTGTCAATTACCTCCAGCACTACTTCAGATATTTCAGTTGAGTAGGTAAATCGGCATTTACCTATATTTCGTATGTGTTGTTAATAACACCGAGAAATCAGCAACTATATTCATATTTCAGGGAATGCTAGATCGCGTATGAGTTGTTTCTCCATCGAACGAGATAGGAGACATGATTTCACGAACAAGATAAATCTGTGATCTCTTATATAACGTATACCTTACATTGCGTATGGCTTTATATAGCGCACGTGATGTTTAAACCCTAGCTGTTAATCCCTCGAACGAGATAGGAAAAAGGATTTCACGAAGTAGATAAATGTGCGATCTCTTATATAACGTATGCCTTACATTGCGCATGGCGTTATATTTCTTTCGGTGTTTACACCCTCGGTGTTAATCCCTCGAACGAGATAGGAAAAAGGATTTCACGAAGTAGATAAATGTGCGATCTCTTATATAACGTATGTCATATATTGCGTATGGCGTTATATCGAGTATGCGGTGTTTAAACCGTAGGTGTTACTCCCTCGAACGAGATAGGAGAAATGATTTCACGGAGATAAATCAGTTATCTCTTATATAACGTATGCCTTACATTGCGTATGGCGTTATATCGCCCATACGGTGTTATTCCCTTGCGTTAACTTTGGGAATCGGAGAGACGATTTGGCTTAGGATATCGGATGGGAAGGTTTCGAATATCATGGAAATATCCATTTACCTAACCAGCTTCCGCCATTTCGCTGCACAATGCGGTACATTGCTTAACCCGAAAATCTCGAAATCGGTTTCCCGATGAAATAATATCGATATTTCGAGTTATATCGATACATAACCCAATCGTAATTTGTCTATTTTACTTTGGAAATTGCACTGAAAAACATCCTAGGAGTAAGTATTATTATTCCACGAGTTTCTACTGTTTTGTTTACCATATGTGTACAAACGCAAAACAAATAAAAGTGTTACATATTACGCATTAAATATTTTCTCCTTTCGTTATCGCATCTGCTTAAAGGGGATAATTTATGATAATTTATCTCCGAGAGAAGTGCATTTTAGATGGAAACCAGATTGTGTTATCGTAAACATTTCCGACTTCCTAGATGAAATGGCCGTATCTCTATTTCGGCTTATAATTAAACCCTAAAATGCCGTTCACAAACAGGAAAGTGACTAGAAATATAACGCTTTCAATATTATTCTCGTGGAAGTAATATAATAATTTATATAATGCATTATATTATTTATTTGTCAGTAGGCTCTTGCAATCCAGCATTTTTCTCTGTGTATTTAAGGTTAAAGAAATGAAAATTTTCGAGCTAAGGTGCTTAATAAAGGAATAGTGGATATCACACAAGGCTTTTTTGGAAGCTTTTAGTTTAGAGTTAAATGTGAAAGTGTACATTCAAATACTTGTTCATTAATTGTACATCATATACATCATGCACATCATACATGTACTTTAAACAAACTGAAAATAGGATACAATAAATAATTCAGTGTTTTAAATTATTTTATGAATTTTGAAATGTTTCTTGCTCCTTAATTTTTATATTATTCTTTTATTTTTTTCTAAATTACAGTGGACACCGCTTAATGTGTTCTGTTAGGAACACAGTGATTTTGATAAGAATAACCGATTGATAACAATAAACGATATTCAAAATTAGATAAATTTACCCCCCCCCTTTAATTCAAACGTACAAACGTACCAAATTTCAAAACAAAATGAAAAAACATACCTTATATTTATCTACTGTATATTATCCTTTAAAACATAAGAATTGTATACATAATTAAAAAAACTGACCAATTGCTGACTCTCTATAATTTCTTCTAAGAAGCTCATTGATAAATTGTTCGTAATCATAATCAACCTGTTATAACGGTTTAAAATCTCGATCTTTTGTTTTAATGTTAAATCATTTCGATTTGTGACTTTACATGAACAAGCTACATGTAAGCGAGCAAGGCATAAAATGTGAATACGCTCCTTCTCAGTTCCGATAATAATGTGTTGCCTTTTGCTTATCTGACAACCACTGACCACCAGCAGGGTGTGCGCATTTCTGAAAAATTCCAGGAACGTGTAATACCCCATTTCTTTGTTATTCTCTATTTCCCGAGGTTGAAAAGAAGAATTCTCGGAAATTCAAACGGCAGCGAAGGGAAAGTTAAGAATGGGTTCCTTCTAAATATATTGTGAATATTCCTTTGCCAGTTAAAATGAGGTTCGAAAACTGATAACATTAACCGATGTAACGATCACATAAAGCAATAATTTTAACATACAAATGAATAGAGAAAATCGGGACCAAGTGATTTCGATAATAATAATCGATTGATAACATTAACCTCGATCATATTAACGAAGTCCCCTGTATTACCAAAATATCTTTTAAACATTTTTGGGTATTATTTTCTCAATAGATTGCATAATTAATACACAGAAAATACTATTTTTGAATTCATCTGTCTATTTTTCTGAAAAATATAAACTTTTTTTTAAAAAATTGATCTGAATTAAGTAGAAATGTAATATGGAAACCAAAATTTTTGTTACTGAATATAAGAAGTTTTTGGTTTTATATCAATCTAGTGAAAATTAAATAACGAAGAGCATTTCAAAAGCTTGACAAAAAATTTCACAAAGAGATAATTTTGGAGAATACTACTTAATTAAAAAAAACTGTAATGTTATTTTTGTATTTGTCCGTGGATTTTTCTGAAAAATATAAACTTTTTTTTTCTTTTAAATTGAATTTAATTATCTGAATTAGGTCGAAATCTAATATGGAAACCCAGAATTTTGTTACTGAATATAAGAAGTTTTTGGTAAATATTTTATATCAATCTAGTGAAAATTAAATAACAAGGAGCATTTTAAAAGCTTGACACAAACTTTCACAAAGAGAAAATATTGGAAAATACTACTTAATTAAAAAAAAAACTGTAATGTTATTTTTGTAATCGTCCTTGGATTTTTCTGAAAAATATAAACTTTTTTCTTTTAAATTGAATTTAATTATCTGAATTAAGTCGAAATCTAATATAGAAACCCAGATTTTTCTTACTTTATATAAGAAGTTTTTGGTAAATATTTTATATCAATCTAGTGAAAATCAAATAACGAGGAGCATTTTAAAAGCTTAACAAAAACTTTCACAAAGAGATAATTTTGGAAAATACTACTTAATTAAAAAAAAACTGTAATTTTATCAATATACTCATACCTTAATATATATGTGTATACAGTTTTATAATTCTGAGTTAATATTTTATAAAAAATCTTTAAAAAATGCATATTCCCTGAACCCTAGAACTTTTGTTGGAGTCTATTGGACACAGTCTGTTTACTTTGTTCTCATTTCTGTATTTTTTCCAAGGAAATTGAAAATTTTTCGTGATTTTCAATCATTTTCCATGGTGGTTACATAGGAAAAATTTTGGGGTTCTAGGTTAACCCTTTGACAATTTCATTTTTTTCCAGAATTCGGTCAAAAATGTCACAATTTTTATTGCATTTCTTTGTTCATTTTACATATTTATCTATAGATATGTTGTTAAAATTAACATTTCTAATATTTTTAAGCATTTATTACAACTTTTTTTCTTTCTATGAAAGCATCATAGAACTGAAGTTTACCTTTAGTCTCATCGATATCCAAGTTAATTTTTGGAATTCCAGTAAAAGCAAATCTAGGAGGCGGATCCGAAGGATTATCACAATTAATTTCAAAAAATTGTCTTGCTTGACCGATTCCATCTGTACTACTATCAGAGTCACTACTATCCAGGTCATCTAGTAAACTTTCACTACTATCATTTACAGATAATTCAGTTTCTGATTCCGAGTCACAGTTCGAATCACAAGAAATTAGCTCCATACGCTCTGAATTATCCATTATTTAAAAGTAAAAATATATTATTCAACTCTTACATCAATAAAATTATCAGGCGGTTAGTAAAATATAACCAGAAAGCTATACACTGAATGATAACATTTCGTCTTCTCATACAAAACATGCAAAAAAACCCGAGCTTTTGAACCAATCAGAGTAGAAAATACAATAAACTGCAAACTATCATTTACTGGATATCTATACGAATAATTTTCTACTAAAATTGGAAAAAATACTGCCGAAACAGTTCAAGCGAAATAGAAATCAGATTGCCCGTATGCCGTACGGGCAAATCAGTAAAGGCCCGAAAGCTGTGCCCGTACGGCGTACGGGCAAAACAGGGAAGAGGTTAATTAGGAGAGATTTTACAACTAAATATATCTATAATGTCCACTGGTGTATTTTCAAAGCCGAGGCGATTTATCATTATAAATAGCTGTCATCCAATGATTGACTCAGATACGATTAGTAAAACAAACTTCTCAAAGTACTGTCGCACTTTTGTTTGACATTGAATTCAATATTATTGGGTTTACAGTAGAAATGATCAATTATACTAAAATAATCTAAGTGTTTCGTTACATAGCTTTTCCTAATTCAAAAAATCATTTAATTTTCGAACTACAAACTATACTATTATGCGATCTGTAAACTATACTATTATGCAATAAAAAAAAGAAGGGCATACGTCTTTGAACATAAGAGTAGCGTTATAGCTTTAAACTGTGCGTAAGCCGAAATAAATCTGGAGCAGACAAAATGAGGTATTTTTCAAAGCAATTTTATCCTCTCAAACATAACTACATAAATATAAATTATTAATGATTTTATTTAAAAGTATCATCACAAAAAGATAAATATAAATTTGTACTACTAATATTTATTTGATCAAACAATTGTTTGTAGGCCGCAGTTTGATAACCCCTTCTTTAAGTGAACTTTTAAATAGCATTCAGAACTAGAGCATCATTTTTCATGACAAGTGTAGAGTGCAAAAAGTGAGATAGTTTTTAAAGCAAATTTTTCCCACAAAACATAAGTACACAAATAAAATTATTAACGATTTTATTTAAAGAATTATCAATAAAAACATAAGTAAAATATCATTTTAATAATATATATTTGATCAATCTATTGTTACCAGTCCGCAATTTGATAATCCCTGCTTTAAGTCAGTTTTAAATAGCATTTAGAACCAGAGCATCATCTTTCATGACAAGTCTAGAGTGCACAAAGTGAGATATTTTTCAAAGCAATTGTTTCCCACCGAACTCCACTACATAAATAAAAATTATTAACGGTTTCCTTTAAAAATATCATCACAGAAAGATAAATATAAATTTGTATTACTAATATTTATTTGATCAAACAATTTTTCTCAGGCTACAATTTGGTAACCCCTGCTTTAAGTGAATTTTTTAAATAGTAGTCAGAACTAGAGTATAATATTTCATCACAAGGCTAGAGGGCACAAAGTGAGATATTTTTCAAAGCATCTTTTTCCCACCAAACATAAATATATAAATAAAATTATTAACGATTTCATTTAAAGAATCATCAAAAAAGATAAGTAAAATATCATTGTAATTATATTTATTTGATCAAGCAATTGTTACCAGTTCGCAATTTGGTAACCCCTGCTTTAAATGAATTTTTAAATAGCATTCAGAATTAGAGCATCACCTTTCATGACAAGGCTAGAGTACACAAAGTGAGATAGTTTTCAATGCAATTTTCTCCTACGAAACACCATACATAGATATAAATTATTTATATCTATTTTATTTAAAAGTATCATCACAAAAAGATAAATAAAATTTCATTCTAATAATATTTATTTGATCAAGCAATTGTTACTAGTCCGCAATTTGGTAACCCCTACTTTAAGTGAATTTTTAAATTCAGAACTAGAGCATCATATCTCATCAAAAGGCTAGAGTGCACAAAGTGAGATATTTTTCAATGCAATTTTCTCCTACGAAACATAACTACATAAATATAAATTATTAACGATTTTATTGAAAATTATCATCACAAAAAGATAAATATAAATTTGTACTACTAATAATTATTTGGTCAACAATTGTTCGCAGGCAACAAATTGATAACCCCTGCTTTAAGTGAGTTTTTAAATAGCATTCAGAACTAGAGCATTCATCTTTCATGGAAGATAAAAGATGAGTGCACAAATGAAGATCCAGAGTGCACAAAGTGAGATATGTTTTCAAAGCAGTTTTCTCCCACCAAACATAACTACATAAATAAAATTATCAATGATTTTATTTAAAGAATCATAAAAAAAGTAAGTAAAATATCATTCTAATAATATTTATTTGTTCAAGCAATTGTTACCAGTCCGCAATTTGGTAACCCCTGCATTAAGTGAATTTTTAAATAGCATTCAGAACTAGAGCAGCATAATTCATCACAAGGCTAGAGTGCACAAAGTGAGATATTTTTCAATGCAATTTTCTCCTACAAAACACCACTACATAAATATAAATTATTAATGATTTTATTTAAAAGTATAATCTTAAAAAATAAATATAAATATGTACAACTAATATTTATTTGATCAAGCAATTATTCACAGGCCACAATTTGGCAACCCCAACTTTAATTTTTAAATAACATTCAGAACTAGAGCCTCATCTTTCATGACAAGGCTAGAGTGCAAAAAGTGAGATATTTTTCAAAGCAATTTTTTCCCACCAATCTCCACTACATAAATATAAATTATTAACCGTTTCATTTAAAAATATCTTCAAAAAAATATAAATATCATTCTAATAATATTTATTTGATCAACCAATTATCCTCAGACCACAATTTGGTAACTCCAGCTTTAAGTGAATTTTTAAATAGCATTTAGAACTAGAGATTCATCTTTCATGACAAGCCTATTGTCACAAAGTGGGATATTTTTTTCACCAAACTCCAGTACATAAATATAAATTATTAACTGTTTCATTTAAAAATATCACCAGAAAAACCAAATAAAATTTCATTCTAATAATATTTATTTCATTAAACAATTGTTTGCAGGCCGCAATTTGATAACCCCTTTATTAAGTGAATTTTTAAATAGCATTCAAAACTAAAGCATCATCTTTCATCACAAGACTGGAGTGCACAAAGTGAGAAATCTCCCACACAATTATCTCCTACGAAACATAACTACATAAATAAAATTATTAACTATTTCATTTAAAAGTATCATCACAAATAGATAAATATAAATTTGTACTACTTATATTTATTTCATCAAACAATTGTTCGCAGGCCGCAATTTGATAACCACTTCTTTAAGTAAACTTTTAAATAGCATTTAGAACTAGAGCATCATCTTTCATGACAAGGCTAGAGTGCACAAAGTAAGATATTTTTCAATGCCATTTTCTCCTACGAAACACCACTGCATAAATATAAATTATTAACGATTTTATTTAAAAGTATCATCCCAAAAATATAAATAAAATTTCATTCTAATAATATTTATTTGATCAATTAATTGTTCGCTTTCCACAATTTGGCAACCCCAGCTTTAAGTGAATTTTTAAATAGCATTTAGAACTAGAGAATCATCTTTCATGACAAGGCCGGAGTGCACAAAGTGAGATATTTTTCAATACAATTTTCTCCTACGAAACATAACTATATAAATATAAATTATAACGATTTTATTTAAAAGTATCATCAGAAAAAGATAAATATAAATTTGTACTACTAATATTTATTTGATAAAAAAAATTGTTCACAGGCCACAATTTGGTAAACCCTACTTTAAGTGAATTCTTAAATAGCATTCAGAACTTGAGCATCATCTTTAATGGAAGATAAAAGATGAGTGCACAAAGTGAAGATCCAGAGTGCACAAAGTGAGATATTTTTCAAAGCAGTTTTCTCCCACCAAACATAACTACATAAATGTAATTATCAATGATTTTATTTAAAGAATCATAAAAAAGGTAAGTAAAATATCATTCTAATAATATTTATTTGATCAAGCAATTGTTACCAGTCCGCAATTTGGTAACCCCTGCTATAAGTGAATTTTTAAATAGCATTCAGAACTAGAGCATCATATTTCAACACAAGGCTGGAGTGCACAAAGTGAGATATTTTTCAAAGCAATTTTTTCCCACCAATATCCACTACATAAATATAAGTTATTAACGATTTTATTTAAAAGTATAATCACAAAAAAGATAAATATAAATTTGTACTACTAATATTTATTTGATCAAACAATTATTCACAGGCCACAATTTGGTAACATCAACTTTAAGTTTTTTAAATAGCATTTAGAACTAGAGCGTCATCTTTCATGACAAGGCTAGAGTGCACAAAGTGAGATATTTTTCAAAGCAATTTTTTCCCACCAATCTCCACTACATAAATATAAATTATTAACCGTTTCATTTAAAAATATCTTAAAAAATATAAATATCATTCTAATAATATTTATTTGATCAACCAATTATTCTCAGACCACTATTTGGTAACTCCAGCTTTAAGTGAATTTTTAAATAGCATTCAGAACTAGAGATTCATCTTTCATGACAAGCCTATTGTCACAAAGTGGGATATTTTTTTTCACCAAAACTCCAGTACATAAATATAAATTATTAACTGTTTCATTTAAAAATATCACCAGAAAAACAAATAAAATTTCATTCTAATAATATTTATTTCATTAAACAATTGTTTGCAGGCCGCAATTTGATAACCCCTTAAGTGAGTTTTTAAATAGCATTCAGAACTAGAGCATCATCTTTCATCACAAGGCTGGAGTGCACAAAGTGAGAAATCTCCCACACACTTATCTTCTACGAAACATAACTTCATAAATAGAAATTATTAACTATTTCATTTAAAAGTATCATCACAAAAAGATAAATATAAATTTGTACTACTTATATTATTTCATCAAACAATTGTTTGCAGGCCACAATTTGGTAACCCCATCTTTAAGTAAACTTTTAAATAGCATTCAGAACTAGAGCATCATCTTTCATGACAAGGCTAGAGTGCACAAAGTGAGATATTTTTCAGTGCAATTTTTTTCCTACGAAACACCACTACATAAATATAAATTATTAACGATTTTATTTAAAACATCATCCCAAAAATATAAATAAAATTTCATTCTAATAATATTTATTTGATCCTACAATTGTTCGCAGTCCTCAATTTGGTAACCCCTGCTATAAGTGTGTGTATTTTTAAATAGCATTCAGAAGTAGAGCATCATCTTTCATCACAAGGCCGGAGTGCACAAAGTGAGATATTTTTCAATGCAATTTTCTCCTACGAAACACCACTACATAAATATAAATTATTAATGGTTTCATTTAAAAATATCATCAGAAAAAGATAAATAAAATTTCATTCTAATAATATTTATTTGATCCCACAATTGTTCGCAGTCCTCAATTTGGTAACCCCTGCTATAAGTGTGTGTATTTTTAAATAGCATTCAGAACTAGAGCATCATCTTTCAAGATAAGCAATTGTTTGATGGAGACAATGAATACTTTTTTCTGTCAATTTATTTACCATTTTCTCCTGGAGGCAAACTCGGCAAAATATCGATTCGTTAAGAGATATATCGGTGTCTGTTCCACTTATTCACCTACAATAAAGATAGGAATAACAATAGATTGATGAAAGAGTTAAAATATTGAAGAGGCTACCCACAAAGAAATAATGTTTTACGCAGGCCTTTTGAATTACTCAATGGCTGAATGAAGTATTTAAAGATAAATGACTTTAATAAATGGAGTGAGCATCATTTTATAAGCAAGGTTTGTTTAATATACTTTCATTTAGCTGAAATATTTAACATTTTAAAGAAGTCAACATAAATAAATACTTCAGAGATGTATTTCGTCTAAGAGTTTATATGTGTCTATTCCCTCTATATATTCACCTACAATAAAGGAGGAACCTTTATGCATATTATATATATATATATATATATATATATATATATATATATAGATATATATATATATATATATATATATATATTTATATATATATATATATATATATATATATATATATATATATTTATACATATATATATATTATACATATATATGTATATATACATATATATGTATATGTAATATATATCTCATTTATATATATATATATTCCTATAAGTATATATATATACATATACATGTATATTGTATATATATATATGTGTGTGTGTATATATATATATATACACATATATATATGTATATATATACATATATATTATATGTATATATATATATATATATATATATATATATATATATATATATATATATATATATATATATATGTATATATATATATATATATATATATATATATATATGTATATATATATATATGTATATGTATGTATATATATATATATATATATATATATATATATATATATATATATATATATGTATAATTACATATGAATTCACACATACACGTATATGTGTGAGTGTATATGCAGAGTTGTCCATAGGTAGTGACCACATTACATTTTTTTAAAGAACTAATTGAAGTATGTACGTGTTTTTGCTATCTTTGAAAATACAATTTAACAAGATTGTCAGAACATTTTCAGAACAAAATTTCAAACATAAATTTAACACTTTTACTTATTAAATATCATGTTTTTTGATGAAGCATTTTTCCATGTTTCTGGTTGTATTAACCGTAATAACTGACGTGTATTAATAATAGTATTCCTAATTTACTAATAGAAAAAGCACACATTAACCGCACCATAAATGGTTATTGCACATTGGCTGCAGATGAAATTTTCGGGACCATTTCCCTTTAATGAACACAAACTGACAAGCTTTATTTGTCTGGACAAGCTAAAGTGCAATGTTTTGCTTCAACATGAACGCCAAGTTGGCTTTGAGTTGTCTATCAAGAAGACAGCGTTTCACCACAGTGGGAATTTGCAGTTGAAATGGAGATAGACATATAATTTCTGTATAGTTGGATTATACGTAGGGACCGATGTACTGGCCGTTAAAATCTCCAAAATAACATCCCTTGAATTTTTTTTGAGAATATATTAATGATGAAGGTAAGAAATTTTAGTTCCAGATATCGATGACCTAAAATAACGAATCACTTAAGTCATTGGATTAATACATTTTAAATTGCTTAAAAAACTTCGCTTTAATATTTTGCAAGCCCGATATCTTCTTTTTAGGTTATCTGCCAACAAGACTATGTTTCACCACACAACGAATTCGCAGTTTAAACTTTGCTGTTGGAACTGAGTAGATAATTACCTGATGGTTGGATCATTCTTGGGGATGAATACATCGGCCTCCAAGATCGAGCTAAATACCATCCCTTGAATTTGTCTTTTGGGAATATGTTAAAAACAAGTGTATGCATATATTTCAGTTCCAAATTCCTTTATCTATTTTAATGGTTTACTGAAGTCATAGGAATATATATTAAATTGCTGACAGATACTTCAATCCGTGAAACGGAATATCGGTTGAATATTTTACATGCCCGAAATCTTCATTTTAGGTTATCTGTCAACAACATGATGTTTCACCACACTGCAAATTTGTATGTCGACATTGCTGTTACGGTTGGATCATACGTGAGGATCAATACACTGGCCGTTAAGATTCCACTAAATAACACCCATTTACTTTTTCTTTTGGGAATATGTAGAAATACAAATGTATGCAATTTCAGCTCAAGATTCCTTGATCTATATTAACGAATTGCTGAAATCATTGGAGGAATACATTTTAAATTGCTGAGAAATATTTGAAATCCATGGA
>CM063500.1:44191982-44214482 GCA_032207245.1 Pardosa pseudoannulata
TTTTATGATAGTGAGAAAAATTAATGGGTGGGACAGTTGACGTCTGATAGAGAAGATTGAACCAATTTGTTTTTGTATTTTTTATCCCTCCATTCGAAGCGGACGTGAAACAATAAAAGAAAAAAGTTTCTTCTACATTGGATTTCTGATTCATATTCTGTTACACTATAGGATTTTTTCTCCAATATTTACGAACGTTTAAAAGTGGTAGAATTAATCAAACTTTGACAACAATAAGTGTCTAATAATATATAGGTTTTTAGTCACATCTGGTCGATGTCTAACATGTCAACTGAAAGTCAATGGAATTCTGAGTTGCAGCTTTTTACTATTAGAATGGAGTAATACTATATTTAAAATACCATGTTTTCATTAGTAAACTTGTCTTGTAATATCTATGTAACGGTTGTTATCCGTATTTTTCAGTTGGATTTCTCTGTGTTTCGTTTTAAAGGGGATACTTCTTCAAACTAAAGTTTATCACCATGGACGTGCCTTATCACACTTCTTCATTTCTGTTCTTTCGCTAATTAAGTTTGTATTTGAAAAATTTATCTAGAAATATTTGCGAGTTATTGGAATGATCCTTCCGTTATAGCCATTTCTCTATTTATCTCGCAGCCAATTGGCAAACGAGTTGGAGGTACTAACTTGGCATGGTTTGTATTCGAATTTTTGATCAGATATTTAATGCTAGTAAAAAAAAATGGGGGTGGGACAGGTGAGGTGTGATAGATTGAACCATTGGTTGAAGAACCATTGGTAACGAACCATTGTTAGAAGAGAATTCGGTTACATCATTTTCTCTTCTTGTACTTCTATCCCTCCATTCGAAGCGGATGTGAAAAAATAAAAGAAACAAGTTTCTCCTACATTGGATTTCTGATTCATTTACTGTTACACTATACGATTATTTCCCAATATTTACGAATGTTTGAAAGTGGTAGAATTAATGAAAGTTGGACAACAATAAGTGTCTAATTAATATATAGGTTTTTAGTTACATCTAGTCTATGTCTAACATGTCATCTGAAAATCAATGGGATGCTGAGTTGCAGTTTTTACTGTTAGAATGGAGTAATATTATATTTAAAAATACCATGGTTTTTGTTGGTGACTTTTCGATCAGATATTTACCCGTTCTAAACCAACGTTTCGTATACGCGACGAAGCGATTTCACTCTTATAAATCCAGTGTCGTCTCCACGCGATGATCTTCGGTTTATATTCAGAGAAAAGCTTCGCGTATACATGATCTTAGATCGGAACATTTTATTTTAATATTTTAATGCTTGATTTAATTATAGATTTAATTACTAAATAGTGTTTCAACGGCAATGGTTTTCACAACGGTCGACTAGTATAGCATTTAAGTGCGGGTCCTTCATTATTTAATGCTCATGAAAAAAAGGAAACGGCTGGGACAGTTGACGTCTGATAGAGAAGATTGAAGCAATTTGTTTTGTACTGTCTATCCCTCCTTTCGAGGTAGATGTGAAAAAATAGAAGAAAAGATATTTACGAATGTTTAAAAGTGGTAGAATTAATCAAACTTTGACAACAATAAGTGTCTAATAATATATAGGTTTTTAGTCACATCTAGTCTATGTCCAACATGTCATCTGAAAATCAATGGAATTCTGAGTTGCAGCTTTTTACTATTAGAATGGAGTAATATTATATTTAAAATACCATGTTTTCGTTAGTAAATTTGTCTTGTAATATCTATGTATGTATTGTTATCCGTATCTTTCAGTTGGACTTCTCTGTGTTTAGTTTTAAAGGGGGTACTTCTTCAAACTGAAGTTTTTCACCATGGACGTGCCTTATCATACTTCTTCATTAATGTGCTTTCACTAATTAGGTTTGTATTTGAAAAATTTATCTAGAAATATTTGCGAGTTATTGGAATGATCCTTCCGTTATAGCCATTTCTCTATTTATCTCGCAGCCAATTGGCAAACGAGTTGGAGGTACTAACTTGGCATGGTTTTTGTTGGCGACTTTTTTCTCAGATATTTTATGATAGTGAGAAAAATTAATGGGTGGGACAGTTGACGTCTGATAGAGAAGGTTGAACCAATTTGTTTTTCTTGTACTTCTATCCCCCCCTTCTTTTATTGAAAAAATAAAAGAAAAAAGGTTTAAAAGTGGTAGAATCAATCAAACTTTGCAACAATAAGTGTCTAATAATATATCGGTTTTTAGTCACATATAGTCTATGTCCAACATGTAGTCCGAAAATCAATGGAATTCTGAGTTGCAGCTTTTTACTGTTAGAATGGAGTAACATTATATTTAAAAAATATGTTTTTATTAGTAAACTTGTCTTGTATCCGCAATTTTTTGTTGGACTGCCCTGTGTTTAGTTTTTAAAGGGAGTACTTTTTCAATCTGAAGTTTTTCACAATGGACGTGTTTTATCATGCTCCTTCACTTCGGTTCTTTCTCTAATTCGCTTTGTATTTCCAAATTTATCGACATATATCCGCGAGTTACTAGAATGATCCATTATACATTTATTATTCTCTATACAATTACCCATTATTTTTCTATTTATCTCGCAGTCAATCGGCAAACGAGTTGGATGTAGTAACTTGGCATGGTTTTTGTTGGCGACTTTTTGCTCAGATATTTCACACGTTCGAGACCAACGTTTCGTATTCGCGACGAAGTGATTTCACTCTTATCAATCCAGTGTCAGCTCCAAGCGATGATCTCCGGTTGATATTGAGAGACCAACGCCGCATATACTTAATCTGAGATCGGAACGTTTTATTTTAATTTTTAAATGCTTGATTTAACTAGATTTAATTACTAGATAGCTTTAAACGGCAACGGTTTTCACAACGGTCGACTCGTGTAGTATTTAAGTGCTGGTCCTTTAAGGATTAAATCTTAATGAAAAAAGGAAAGGGCTGGGACAGTTGACGTCTGACAGAGAAGGTTGAAACAATCAATTTTGTACTGTCTATCCCTCCAGGAGAGGCAGATGTGAAAAAAATAAGAGAAAAAAGTTTCTCCTACATTGGATTTCTGGTTCATTTACCGTTACACTATATGATTTTGTTCTAATATTTACGAAGGTTTAAAAGTGGTAGAATTAATCCAACTTTGACAATTTTCTAATAATATATAGGTTTTTAGTCACATCTGGTAGATATCTAACGTGTGGTCTGGATGTCAACGGAATTACGAATTACAAAATTTTACTGTTAGAAAGAATTAATATTATATTTAAAAGTATCATGTTTTCATAAATAAAACTTGTCTTGTAGAATTGTTCAGTCTTCATAAAAGACTTACTGTTTAATTTTAATTTTTAATAATTCATATCAATTATTTTTTTTATTTTGTATAGTTTCTGTTTAACGGTTTGTATTTCAACAGATGACATCACCATGTAACTGTTTTTATTTATTTTGTTTGTTTTTAGTATTCAAGACGAGAAAGATTACTTTTAGCTTGGTATTCGGTGTGTGTGTAATTCTATTCCCTTTTTTGTGTAATTCATTCACATTCAATGTTATACACGTGTTTTAAAACCAATTCTAAATTTTGAATTAATTTTATGTAACTTCAACTATTCGTGATGTGTTTCATCATTACATACAGCTTCATTCAACAATTGAATTCTATTTTGGCTTATCATTTCGGTTTCTAGAGATTCTTCAAATTAAATTCAAAAGGATAAAAAATAAAGGTAAGTAACCTTATTCAAAAATTGATTACCGTTACTTCTGATCATTTATACTAATTAATTGACTTAAAAGAAAACCAAAATTCAAGATTCATGGTCATTCAAAGTAAATTTTTTTATTCAATACAACAATATATAAAACAATTGTTATCCGTAAATTTCAAAAACTTCACTCCTGAGTCAATATTCATAATATTAGTAAAGAATTATTAATACTCCACATCCGATATAAATGCAATACATGCAACTTCAAACCAATTAGTGATAGAAACTGTTGCAGAATTTCCTTAATATAAGATAATGAATTATTAAAGAGGAAACTCTTAAAGATTCTTGTCTGCGTTTCAGATGCACTGGCTCATCGACTAATAATAATGAAATATATATATATAACATCCTTACAATACCTCGAAAATACAAGTAGATGTAAAGGTGCAATTAAAATGCATCAGGCAAAATTAGGAGGTACCAAGCTTTGGAAAATGACAGTAGCGTCCATATTTCAAGTAGTGTATATTTAATTAGATATATAATTTATTTATTTAGAATAGAATAGGAATTTAAATATCACATATATGAACATATGATTTTATAATTACTGATTAAATAATGGTTATTTGATAAAACTAATTAGAAAAACATTGTTTGTATGAATATGTATTAAATATATATGTCGCTTATAACATTGTTGCTTAAAGTCTTTGTGTCCGAGTGGTCATGGAATCAATGTGCATGAAACCAATCAAAATCCAGCAGGGTTGCTAAAGCTATATTAACTTAATTTAATTTCCGTTATATCAAGAAAGTACTAGAGTATTCTTTAAATTAACTGGAATGGTTTTCCAGAATATTCTAATTTTGTATAAAAGAGCGAGTATCTCAGTTTGAATTTAATTTTCAGTTTGTTTTTTTCTGTGTGCTAAGTAAAATAGCTTTGCGTTCCCGCTATTTGTGTGCCACTTCGTCTGTTTCCTAACAACGTAAATAACGTAAACAAGTATAAGTACAAGCATACCAACGTAACAGTATAATTAATTACAATATAATTAATTACAGTATAATTATTGTTCTCTATTCGAAAGATTATGTCACAACAACAGTATAACGAAATAATATTTTAACTAGCATTGAAGTAATCAGGTGCTATTATTATAATGAATATTTCATGCTTTTTTATGCAAAATTTCTCACCGGTTATTTTATGAATTTGTGTTTAAAATTTCAAAGTGACATCCCTTCTCATAAATTAGATCACCATTTTACAGTAATTACATATAAAATATATCAAACTTAAAGACATTTTCACATTTGGTGCACTATTTCCCCCAAAACTGTGATAAAGAAACATGCTGTGAATGAATTTTGTAAAATTTTCTCCCTCATAAAGTTTCAAAATACTAGCTATAAATTATGCATACACCAGATCTGTCGTCAATGAAGTACATACAGAGTAAACACAATTAGTGATAGAAAGTTTTAAAAGTGGTAAGAATTAATTTAACTTTCTAATAATATTTCTAATTTTCTAATAATATATAGGTACGGAATTAATATAAAGTCAACGGAATTATGAATTGCAAATCTTTACTGTTATAAATAAATAATGTTGTATTTATAAGTATTTGTTTTCACTAATAAAACTTGTCTTGTACTATATACATAAAACTGTTATCCGTTAAATTCCAAAATTTCACTCCTGAGTCATATTCATAATAAAGAATTATTAATACTCCAGATCCGATATAAATGCAATACACGCAACTTCAAACCAATTAGTGATAGAAACTGTTGCAGAATTTCCTTAATATAAGATAATGAATTATTAAAGAGGAAACTCTTAAAGATTCTTGTCTGCGTTTCAGATGCACTGGCTCATCGACTAATAATAATGAAATATATATAATATTCTTACAGTACCTGGAAAATACAAGTAGATGTAAAGGTGCAATTAAAATGCATCAGGCAAAATTAGGAGGTAGCAAGTTTGGAAAATGGGAGTAGCGTCCATGTTTCAAGTAGTGTATATTTCATTAGATTTATAATTTATTTATTTAGAATAGTATGGGAATTTAAACTATCACATAAATGAACATATGATTTTATAATTACTGATTAAATAATGGGTCTCTGATAAAACTAATTAGTAAAACTTGTTTCTATGAATATGTATTATGCATTATATTACCGCTTATAAATTTATTGCTTAAAGTCTTTGTGGCCGAGTAGTCATGGAATTAATGTGCAATTCTGGAGGTTACTGGATCAAAACCCAGCCGGGTCACTAAAGCTCTTTTATTTTTGATTTAATTTCCATTATATCAAGAAAGTACTAGAGTATCCTTTAAATTACTGGAATGGTTTTCCAGAATATTCTACTTTGGTATAAAAGAGTGTCCCGTTTGGGTTTGGAAATCAGAAGTATGATACTGAAGAATGTTCTCAATGGCGTTGATTAATTTCTCAAAAACAACGCACTTTTAATATAAAACACCTTCTATTATATTTACGTATTCGAGATCTTTAAAACACAGAAAATGTCATATATAAGAATTTATGGCGTGAATAGTATTAATATATCAAAACACAAAAGCAACTCAAGAGCCATTTTTTCTCGCATACGAAAGAACAACCAAGGTTTTACTAAAGAAAATCGTTCGTTGCCACTCGCAATTTACAGAGAAAAAATAAAATAAAAAAGATAATATGCGGGTAGAACATCAATTTTAACAGACGATTTGACAAAGAGCGAGTATCTCAGTTTGAATTTAATTCTCAGTTTGTTATTTGTATGTTGTGTGCTAAATAAATAGTTTTGCGTTCCCGCTATTTGTGTGCCTCGTCTGTTTCCCTAACAAAATGACAGTATAATTAATTACAGTATAATTATTGTACTTTATTCGAAAGATTATGCCAGAACAACAATAAAAAGAAATAATATTTTAACTAGAATTCAAGTAATAAGGTGGTATTGTTATTAATGAATTTTTCATGCTTTTTATGCAAAATGTCTCGCCGGTTATTTTATGAAATTGTGTTTGAAATCTCAAAGTGATATCCCTTCTCATAAATTAGGACACCATTTTAAAGCAATTACAAATAAAATATATGAAACTTAAAGACACTTTCACATCTGGTGCAATATATTCCCCAACACTGTGCCAAAGAAAGATGCTGTGAATTAATTTTATAAAACTTTCTCCCTCAATAAAGGTTTCAAAATACTAACTATAAATTATGCATACACCAGATCTGTCGTCAATGAAGTACACACAGCGTAAACACAATTAGGGATAGAAAGTTTTAAAAGTGTTAAAATTAATCTAACTTTCTAATAATATTTCTAATTTTCTAATAATATATAGGAACGGAATTAATATAAAATCAGCAGAATTATGAATTGCAAATCTTTACTGTTATAAATAAATAATGTTGTATTTAGAAGTATTTGTTTTCATTAATAAAACTTGTCTTGTACTATATATAAAATTGTTATCCGTAAATTTCCAAAATTTCACTCCTGAGTCAATATTAATAATGTTAGTAAAGAATTATTAATACTCCAGATCCGATATAAATGCAATACACGCAACTTCAAACCAATTAGTGATAGAAACTGTAGCAGAATTTCCTTAATATAAGATAATGAATTATTAAAGAGGAAACTCTTAAAGATTCTTGTCTGCGCTTCAGATGCACTGGCTCATCGACTAATAATAATGAAATATATATAGAATATTCTTACAGTACCTGAAAAATACAAGTAGATGTAAAGGTGCAATTAAAATGCACCAGGCTAAATTAGGAGGTAGCAAGTTTGGAAAATGGGAGTAGCGTCCATGTTTCAAGTAGTGTATATTTCATTAGATTTATAATTTATTTATTTACAATAGTATAGGAATTTAAAGTATCACATAAATGAACTTATGACTGTATAACTACTGATTAAATAATGGTTCTTTGATAAAACTAATTATTAAAAATTGTTTGTACGAGTATGTATTACATATATTGAAGCTTGTAACATTGTTGTTTAACGTCTTTGTGGCCGAGTGGTCATGCATGAAACCCGGCAGGTATGCTAAAGCTGTTTTAACTTAATTTAATTTCTGTTATATCAAGAAAGTACTAGAGTATTCTTTAAATAACTGGAATGGGTTTCCAGAATATTCTACTTTTGTATAAAAGCGCGAGTATCTCAATTAGAATTTAATTTTCAGTTTGTTATTTTGATGTGTGCTAAATAAATAGCTTTGCATTCCCGCTATTTGTGTGCCTCGTCTGTTACACTAACAACGTGACAGTATAATTAATTACAGTATAATTATTGTAATTTATTCGAAAGATTATGCCACAACAAAAATATAACGAAATAATATTTTAACTAGCATTGATGCATTAAGGTTCTATAGTTATTAATAAATTTTTCATGATTTTTTCAGCAAAATATCTTACCGGTTATTTTATGAATTTGTGTTTAAAATTTCAAAGTGACATCCCTTCTCATAAATTAGATCACCATTTTACAGTAATTACATATAAAATATATCAAACTTAAAGACATTTTCACATTTGGTGCACTATTTCCCCCAAAACTGTGCCAAAGAAAGATGCAGTGAATGAATTTTGTAAAACTTTCTCCCTCAATAAAGGTTTCAAAATACTAACTATAAATTATACATACACCAGATCTGTCGTCAATGAAGTACACACAGCGTAAACACAATTAGGGATAGAAAGTTTTAAAAGTGGTTGAATTATTCTAACTTTCTAATAATATTTCTAATTTTCTAATAATATAGGAACGGAATTAATATAAAGTCAACGGAATTATGAATTGCAAATCTTTACTGTTATAAATAAATAATGTTGTATTTATAAGTATTTGTTTTCACTAATAAAACTTGTCTTGTACTATATATAAAACTGTAATCAATAAATTTCCAAAATTTCCCTCCTGAGTCAATATTCATAATATTAGTAAAGAATTATTAATACAGATGCAATATAAATGCAATACACGCAACTTCAAACCAATTAGTGATAGAAACTGTTGCAGAATTTCCTTAATATAAGATAATGAATTATTAAAGAGGAAACTCTTAAAGATTCTTGTGTGTTTCAGATGCACTGGTTCATCGACTAATAATAATGAAATATATATAATATTCTTACAGTACCTGGAAAATACAAGTAGATGTGAAGGTGCAATTAAAATGCATCAGGCAAATATAGGAGGTACCAAGTTTTGGAAATGAGAGTAGCGTCCATATTTCAAGTAGTGTATATTTCATTAGATTTATAATTTATTTATTTAGAATAGAATAGGAATTTAAACTATCACATAAATGAACATATGATTTTATAATTACGAATTAAATAATGGTCCTTTGTTAAAACTAATTAGTAAAACTTGTTTCTATGAGTATGTATTGTATATTATATTGTCGCTTATAACATTCTTGCTTAAAGACTTTGTGGCAGAGTGGTCATGGCATCAATGTGCAGTTCTGGAGGTTACCAAATTAAAACCTATCAGGGTTACCAAAGCTCTTTTAATTTGATTTAATTTCCTCTATATGAAGAAAGTACTAGAGTATTTTTTAAATTACTGGAATGGTTTTAAAGAATATGCTACATTGGCATAAAAGAGCGAGTATCTTAGTTTGAATTTAATTCTCAGCTTTTTTTTTCTGTTTTGTGCTAAATAAATAGCTTTGCGTTCCCGCTATTTGTGTGCCTCGTCTGTTACCCTAACAACGTGACAGTATAATTAATTACAGTATAATTATTGTAATTTATTTGAAAGATTATGCCAGAACAACAATAAAACGAAATAATATTTTAACTAGAATTGAAGTAATCAGGTGTTATTGTTATTAATGAATTTTTCATGATTTTTATGCAAAATGTCTCGCCGGTTATTTTATGAAATTGTGTTTGAAATCTCAAAGTGATATCCCTTTTTCATAAATTAGGACACCATTTTAAAGCAATTACAAATGAAATAAATCAAGCTTACAGACACTTTCACATTTGGTGCAATATTTTCCCCAAAACTGTTCCAAAGAAAGATGTTGCGAAGGAATTTTGCAAAACTTCCTCCCTCAATAAAGGTTTCAAAATACTAGCTATAAATTATGCATACACCAGATCTGTCGTCAATGAAGTACACATATCATAAACATAATTAGTAATAGAAAGTTTTAAAAGGGGTAGAATTAATCTAACTTTCTAATAATATTTCTAATTTTCTAATAATATATAGGTACGGAATTAATATAAAGTCAACGGAATTATGAATTGCAAATCTTTACTGTTATAAATAAATAATGTTGTATTTATAAGTATTTGTTTTCACTAATAAAACTTGTCTTGTACTATATATAAAACTGTAATCAATAAATTTCCAAAATTTCCCTCCTGAGTCAATATTAATAATATTAGTAAAGAATTATTAATACTCCAGATCCGATATAAATGCAATACACGCAACTTCAAACCAATTAGTGATAGAAACTGTTTCAGAATTTCCTTAATATAAGATAATGAATTATTAAAGAGGAAACTCTTAAAGATTCTTGTCTGCGTTTCAGATGCACTGGCTCATCGACTAATAATAATGAAATATATATAGAATATTCTTACAGTACCTGGAAAATGCAAGTAGATTAAAGGTGCAATTAAAATGCATCAGGCAAAATTAGGAGGTACCAAGTTTGGAAAATGGGAGTAGCGTCCATATTTCAAGTAGTGCATATCTCATCAGATTTATAATTTATTTATTTAGAATAGAATAGGAATTTAAACTATCATGTTAATGAACATAAGCTTTTATATTTCATGATTAAATAATGGTTCATTGATAAAACTAATTAGTAAAAATTGTTTGTATGAATATGTTTTAAATATTATATTGCCACTTATAACGCTGTTGTTCAATTTTTTTTTGTGGCCGAGTGGTCATGTCATCAGTGAACGAGTCGAGAGGTCACCGGATCAAAAGCCGGCAGGGGTGCTAAAGCCATTTTAACTTAATTTAATTTTCATTATATCAAGAAAGTACTAGACTATTCTTTAAATTACTGGAATGGTTTTCCAGAATATTCTAATTTGGTATAAAAGAGCGAGTATCTCACTTTGTTATTTTTTTGTTCTGTGCTAAGTAAATAGCTTTGCCTTCCTGCTATTTTTGAGCCCCTTCTGTTTTCCTAACAACGTAAATAACGTAAACAAGTATATGTACAAGCATAACAACGTAACAGTATAATTAATTACAATATAACTAATTACAGTATAATTATTGTTCTCTATTCGAAAGATTGTGCCACAACAACAGTATAACGAAATAATATTTTAACTATCATTGAAGTAATCAGGTGCTATTATTATTAATGAATAGTTCATGCCTTTTTATGCAAAATTTCTCACCGGTTATCTTATGAATTGATTGATTGATTTATTGATTTTGGAGTGCTACGGTCTACTTTTTGCAACACGAGGGCTAATGAGACCGGGACCTACTGCTTAAAGCCGATTCCGAACGGCTACGAACATCCATGCCTTAGTGGGATTCGAACCCACGAACTCCGGTTCCGAAGGCTAGCACCCTAACCATTCGGCCATCGTTCGGCGGTTATCTTATAAAATTCTGTTTAAAATCTCAAAGTGGCATCATTTCTCATAAATTAGACCACCATTTTAAAGAAATTACAAATAAAATATATCAAACTTAAAGACTCTCACATTTGGTGCAATACTTTTCCCAAAATTGTGATAAAGAAACATGCTGTGAATGAATTATGTAAAATTTTCTCCCTCCATAAAAGTTTCAAAATACTAGCTATAAATTATGCATACACCAGATCTGTCGTCAATGAAGTACATACAGAGTAAACACAATTAGTGATAGAAAGTTGTAAAAGTGGTAGAATTAATATAACTTTCTAATAATATTTCTAATTTTCTAATAATATATAGGAACGGCAATTATTGCAAATCTTTACTGTTATAAATAAATAATATTGTATTTAAAAGTATATGTTTTCATTAATAAAACTTGTCTTGTAATATATATGAAACTGTTATCCTTAAATTACCAAAATTTCACTCCTGAGTCACTATTAATAGTATTAGTAAAGAATTATTAATACTCCAGATCCGATATAAATGCAATACACGCAACTTCAAACCAATTAGTGATAGAAACTGTTGCAGAATTTCCTTAATATAAGATAATGAATTATTAAAGAGGAAACTCTTAAAGATTCTTGTCTGCGTTTCAGATGCACTGGCTCATCGACTAATAATAATGAAATATATATAATATTCTTACAGTACCTGGAAAATACAAGTAGATGTAAAGGTGCAATTAAAATGCATCAGGCAAAATTAGGAGGTAGCAAGTTTGGAAAATGGGAGTGGTGTCCATGTTTCAAGTAGTGTATATTTCATTAGATTTATAATTTATTTATTTAGAATAGAATAGGAATTTAAACTATCACATAAATGAACATATGATTTTATAATTACGAATTAAATAATGGTCCTTTGTTAAAACTAATTAGTAAAACTTGTTTCTATGAGTATGTATTGTATATTATATTGTCGCTTATAACATTCTTGCTTAAAGACTTTGTGGCAGAGTGGTCATGGCATCAATGTGCAGTTCTGGAGGTTACCAAATTAAAACCTATCAGGGTTACCAAAGCTCTTTTAATTTGATTTAATTTCCTCTATATGAAGAAAGTACTAGAGTATTTTTTAAATTACTGGAAAGGTTTTCCAGAATATTCTACTTTGGTATAAAAGAGCGAATAACTCAGTTTGAATTAATTCTCTGTTTGTTATTTTTCTGTTGTGTGCTAAATAAATAGCTTTGCGTTCCCGCTATTTGTGTGCCTCGTCTGTTACCCTAACAACGTGACAGTATAATTAATTACAGTATAATTATTGTAATTTATTTGAAAGATTATGAAAGAACAACAATGTAACGAAATAATATTTTAACTATCATTGAAGTAATCAGGTTCTATTGTTATTAATGAATTTTTCATGCTTTTTGAAGCAAAATTTCTCACCGGTTATTTTATGAAATTGTGTTTAAAATCTCACAGTGATATCCCTTCTCATAAATCAGGCCACCATTTTAAAGCAATTTTAAAGAAAATGCCGGCTATCAAACGTACAGACAATTTCATATTTGGTGCAATATTTTTAACACTACTGTGTCAAAAAAGGATGCTGGGAATGAATTTTATAAAATTGCCTCTTTCAATAAATGTTTCAAAATACTACCTATGGATTATTATTTTATTAAGAAAAATATAAAAGAAAGTAAATTAAAATGATGGTCCAATAGTCAAAAAGTAATAAATAAGTTGATGATTTAGAAGCCAGTAATATAAAAAGCCAGTAAATTAAAATGATAGCCTAATAGTCAAAAAGTAAGAAATAAGTTAATGATTTAGTAAAAAAATGAAATAGTTTATATTTTTAACGAAAGTATTTTGTGTAAATACTGTTAAACAAATAATGAAATGTCTAAGAATATGTAACATAGAAAACTTTAGATAAAGTAGATAATGTTAGACTACTATTCTCTATTCGAAAGAATATGCCACAACAACAATAAAAATAAAAAATATTTTAACTAGAATTGAAGTAACCAGATGCTATTGTTATTAATGAATATTTCATGCTTTTTTATGCAAAACTTTTCTCCGGTTATTTTATGAAATTATGTTTAAAATCTTAAGGTGATATCCCTTCTCATAAATTGAGCAACCATTTTAAAGCAATTATAAAGAAAATGCCAGCTATCAAACTAATAGATACTTTAACTTTTGGTGCAACATTTTCCCAACAAGTGTGTCAAAGAAAGATGTGAATGAATTTTGTAAACCTTCGTCCCTCAATAAAGACTGTTTAAAATAATTCATTTACGTCCACACAAAAAACAGATAAATAGTTGATAAATATAAGAGGATAAGGTGGTTTAGAAATTACTTAGTGTTTAAAGTATTCATTTAATAGAAAATGTTTGTTTTTGTAAAATATTGAAATTATTATTGAGAAAAATATAAAAAGCCCTTAAATTAAAATGATAGCCCAATAGTCAAAAAGTAATAAATAAGTTGATGATTTAAAAGCCAATAATATAAAAAAACCAGTAAATAAAAATGATACCTAATAGTCAAAAAGTAATAAATAAGTTGATGATTTAGAAGCCAGTAATATAAAAAGTCAATAAATTAAAATTATAGCCTAATAGTCAAATATAAGAAATAAGTTAATGATATAGGAAAAAAAAATAAAATAGTTTATATTTTTAATGAAAATATTTTGCGTAGATACTCTTAAACAAATAATGCAATGTCTAAAAATAGGTAAAATAGAAAACTTTAGATAAAGTAGATAATGTTAGACTACTATTCTCTATTCGAAAGAATATGCCACAACAACAATAAAAAGAAAAAATATTTTAACTAGAATTGAAGTAACCTGGTGCTACTGTTATTAATGAATATTTCATGTTTTTTTATGAAAAATTTCTCTCCGGTTATTTTATGAAATTGTGTTTAAAATCATAAAGTGATATCCCTTCTCATAAATTAGATAACCATTTTAAAGCAATTATAAAGAAAATGCCAGCTAACAAATTTATAGACACTTTCACATTTGGTGCAATATTTTTCCCACAAGTGTGTCAAAGAAAGATGCTGTGAATGAATTTTGTAAATCTTCCTTCCTCAATAAAGGTTGTTTAAAATAATTCATTTAAGTCCACACAAATAACAGATAAATATTTGATAAATATAAGAGGATAAGGTGGTTTAGAAATGACTTTGAGTTTTTAAAATATTCATGCAAAAGAAAATGTTTGTTTTTGTAAAACATTAAAATTATTATTGAGCGAATGAATTTTGTAAACCTTCCTCCCTCAATAAAGGTTGTATAAAAAGCTTATTAAAAAGATTCTTTTAAGTGTACCCAAATACATCCCTTTGGAAATGCATCAATTTGATTTAAATTTTGTTTTTAAGAGATAAATATTTGATAAATATAAAAGGATAAGGTGCTTTAGAAATCACTTGGATTGTTTAAAGTATTCATACAAAAGAAAATGTTTGTTTTTGTAAAACATTAAAATTATTATTGAGAAAAATATAAAAAGCCAGTAAATTGAAATGATATCCCTATAGTCAAAAAGTAATAAATAAGTTGATGATTTAGAAGCCAGTAATATAAAAAGCCAGTAAATAAAAATGATATCCTAATAGTCAAAAAGTAAAAAATAAATTGATGATTTTGGAAGCCATTAAATTAAAATGATAGCCCAATAGTCAAGAAGTAATAAATAAGTTGATGATTTAGAAGCCAGTAATATAAAAAGCCATTAAATTAAAATGATAACCCAATAGTCAAAAAGTAATAAATATATTAATGATTTACAAGCCAGTAATATAAAAAGCCCGTAAATTAAAATGATAGCCCAATAGTCAAAAAGTAAAAAATAAATTTTGATGATTTAGAAGCCAGTAATATAAAAAGTCTGTAAATTAAAATGATAGCCCAATAGTCAAAAAGTAATAAATAGTCAAAAAGTAGTAAATAAGTTGATGATTTAGAAGCCAGTAGTATAAAAAGCCAGTAAATTAAAATGATAGCCCAATAGTAAAAAATAATAAATAAATTAATGATTTAGAAAAAATGAAATAATTTATATTTTCAATGAAAATATATTGTGTAAACTCTGTTAAACGAATAATGAAATGTCTAAATTTCGATAATATGGAAAACTTTAGATAAAGTAGATAATGTTAGACTATTTTTCTACATTCGAAAGAACATGCCCCGACAACAATATAACGAAATAATATTTTAACTAGCATTGAAGTAATCAGGTGCTATTGTTATTAATGAATTTTTCATGCTTTTTTAGGCAAAATGTCTCACCGGTTATTTTATGATATTGTGTTTAAAATATCAATGTAACATTCCTTCTTATAACCTAGGACACCATTTTAACCTCTTAACGTGCCCTCTCGAGTTAACTCGAGCGAGCTCAACTGGCCAAACTGTGCACACTTGAGATTGTACTTTATGTTCCTATAATTTTTCACACTGGAATGTAATCGAGATTTAAAAATAACAATGTGAAAGCAAAAAAAAAATCATTTTATTGTTATTTATCATTTAAGATTGTAAGCTATAGCACTTACTTATTCAAGTATAAAAAATGTATCTTTTTTTTTTCAAAAAAAAATTATAAATCTAAAAAAAAAATTTATAAATTTTTTTCAAAATAATAATGTTTATTCTGAAAAGGGAATTCGAAAAAAAGATAAAAAAAAGTGGATGTGCGAGAAATATAACAAAAGTCGACTATTTTCAGCAATGTTATCAATATCCAAAATTACAATAAAAATTTTGATTATTTTTGTATTTTTGTAATTTGATTGGCAAGACAACGTTCTAAATTGAGTTTTTTACATTAAAAAATAATTTTTTAGCCATCCTTTTTCAAAAAAAAAAAAAAAAAACTGTGAAGTAAGGGGTTAAAGGAAGTATAAAGAAAAAGACAGCTGTCAAAGTTACAGACACTTTCACATTTGGTGCAATATTTCTCCCACTGCTATGCCAAAGAAAGATGCTGTGAATGAATTTTGTAAAACTTCTTCCCTCAATAAATGTTTCAAAATACTAGCTATGAATTATACATACACCAGATCCATCGTCAATGTAGTACACACAGCGTCAACACAATTAGTGGTAGAAACCACATCCGTATCTACCTAATATAAGTGAATGAAATATTAAACAGCCAATGTAGGAGGCTCTTTAAAGATTTCTATCACCGTTTCAGTTTTGGCAATTCGGTAGCGAACATTTATGAAATTTGCAAGACATCAACATGTGATAGAAAAATAGATGTAAAATGCAAACTAGAAGCTCACGACGATGGGTACATTAAAGTGTTCTAATACTTAGAATGCTTTAATTGGTACATTACATAGATAATCATAATAGAGTAAGGTATTATTTGGGATTATAATTATGAAATAATAATTTATCATATAAATAAACAACCTCTTTTCGAAAAGTAATTAGTAAAATAACATATATATATATATATATATATATATATATATATATATATATATATATATATATGTAATGTATTAAAGTATACCAAATTCTCCTTTTTTCCATTTCTAATTTATAAAAAACTAATTTACCAACCATAAATTGTCAGATAAAAGAGTGCTTTCTAATTTAAATACTTTTTACTCGTCTCTAAGAACTAACACTGCATTGAATGATATCCATTGGGTACATTTCTGAGTTATCCTACAAAAATGATATTGCTTCTACAGTAACTAAATTTCTGCCTGTTTAGATTTGAACTAATTAAATGATCAAAGTTCACTCTTTTTCCCAAAAATTTCTGAACAATTTTCTCATGGAATCAAAATCAAGTGACACTCTCTGTCTCTGTGGTCTAACATTTTTGAAATATGTATTATTTTGATATTCTATGCAGAATGGTTGAACTGTGCATATGACCATTTAGATCAATGCTTTTTTGATACTCAATAAATTACACATTCCACAATGCTGGACATGCTTTTCTGATGTCTTCATTTGTAAATTAAATAGGAATAATTTTTTTTAACAATAACTGGAAGATTAATTAATAGGGGCTGATATCCCATGTAATCGGTGATATATATATATATATATATATATATATATATATATATATATATATATATATATATATATATATATATATATATATATATATATATATATATATATATATATATATATATATATATATATATATATATATATAAGTATAAGGTAAAGTGTTTGGGAATAAGAGTGAACTTTGATCATTTAATTAGTTCAAATCTAAACAGGCAGCAATTTAGTTACTGGAGAAGCAATATTATTTTTGTAGGATAACTCAATGGATATCATTCAATGCAGTGTTAGTTCTTAGAGACGAGTAAAAAGTATTTAAATTGGAGAACACTCTTTTATCTGACAATTTATGGTTGGTAAATTAGTTATTTATAAATAAGAAATGGAAAAAATCGGAGAATTTGGTATACTTTAGTATATTACATATATATATATATATATATATATATATATATATATATATATATATATATACATATATATATACATATATATATATATATATATATATATATATATATATATATATATATATATATAAATATATATACATATATATATATATATATATATATATATATATATATATATATATATATATATATATATATATATATATATATATAATATATATATGAGATATGAGATATGGGTGAGATTCATCCAAAAGCACAAGACATTTTATTTATTTCAGGTGACGATATATCACATTAATACAACATCCAAGTACATTAAGGACATTGAGAACACACCCTTTTTAAGTAAGGATTTCTGAGTTAAAAAGACTAGAAATAATCCCTAAGAACATTTGATCACGTGATAAATAATAACCATGTTTAAAGAGAATGAGTTTACTATTCTTCAAAGAAGTACAAACAGAGGCTGAATTAAGTATATAGCACGTCTGGAGGGAAAAATCAGAATTACCGTGCAGACCCCAACGTAATTTATGAAGAGAAGTTATTAAATTAATATTAAAATATGTAAATCAGGGATTTTAATATTGCATACAAATATATATGCATGTAAATATAATGCTCTCTTCTCCAGCTTGGATGCTTCTTGAAATTGTTGCAGGGTATTACAGACGTTTCACTACGTATATGCTAACGCGCATCTGTCCTTGTAAGAATGAGTTACACTACTGGACAACGCCAGCGAAAGAGATTGACCGGAGGACGAAAGTGATATCAGTGACCCCCCTTCGACACCATTGGAGAAAAGGGTTTGTTAACGCTCGTCAGTCGTCTTTGTCCCTGGTAAAAGTGGTCATCGGAATTGTTCGGTAGATTTGTATTCCCTTCAGAGGGAAAGCAGATGAAGACGGAGGGAAAAGCATGGCACCATCGGAGGCAGGGAGTTGCTCCACCATTTTCCTTATCATATTGAATAGCCACATTGGCCGCTTGAGGATTGTTTTATTTGCTTCATCATTTTCCTTATCACATTGAGGCACATGAGAATTGTTCTTCCTCAACAATGTACTGTAAATAAAGATTCAGCGAGAGGGTAAGTCTTCGCTCGTTTGTATCTCGTGTCTTGTTCTTTGTGTTATCTCAACGGGCCTGGTATAAGATATTAGTATAAGAGTCTGATGCAGCATGAAAAGTGATTCATTTGAAAAAGTCGTTTCCTCTCATTGTAAATATAGTTGCGGTACTGGCATGTAAATTCCAGCCTTCGTCCCAGATGAACATCATGCAGCATACGTGCATTAACCAGGCCTGTGGTGCGGATGCCCAAGTGCAGCGACATTCGCTGAACCATCGTTGTGAAGACACTGTTTTTAGCACTTTCATTTATCTGGTCTGCCAATTGCTCAATGGATGGATGCCCTAATGGATTTCTAGAGCTGTCGTTCACCTCTGCCATCAATGGCCCATGGTCACCACATTTGCCCCATAGCTGATTTTAAATAGTATCATTTTACCATGCACTGTATACTTTTACCACGGTAAACGGCGAACAGTTTACAAAATTAGCCGTTTAATAAATGATTCCACCCTTGGCCCCAAAGCCAACGACTATGCTCTTTTGGACGTCGAATAAATTGTTGCGTTTTAGTATGACTGAGAGAACTGAAATGTTTTATGAATGCCTACAACACACGTTATATATCCAGGAAATTTGCTGATACACGTGGGATCTGCTATTGATTATTAAACATTGACGTCAAAAGTAGGCGGTAGTCGCATTAATATGACTGGACTGTGTATATACTATTTATATCATATATATGTGTGTGTGTTCACGAATATTTAATTTGTGCTCTGTATTGAAAACGCAATCAGTGAGTTCAGCGGAATTTCTTTATTTCATTCTCAGATTATCATAAACATGTAATTAACGAATAATATTAGAATATGGCATCCTACCATTTTCATATAACTCAGGCAAAGCGCAGTAAGTTACTACATCAAAATTCGTAAGCTAAGTATACACTATCCAACTCAAATAAATTCAAATAAATAGTTTTGATGACTCGTCTACTTCACGTCTATTTGTAATACATAAGTAAAACCACAACCCTAAGGTAAATCAAGATTGATCTGAAATTCTTTCACAATATCTGTATTACTTAAACAACTTTATATAAAAGATAATATATATATATACATATTCACACACATATATACAAACATACAAACACACACACACACACACACATATATATATATATATATATATATATATATATATATATATATATATATATATATATATGTATATATATAAATATATGTATATATACATATATATATATATACGTATATATATATATATATGTATCTATATATATATATATATATATATATATATATATAATTTAATTGGGGGCGTTAAAACTTAATTATATCTAAAGTCACAAAATTCCAATTAGGACCGAGTTTTAGAAGACGACTTTTTGGAGTCCCACTAAGGAACATTACCACCCTAGTTGGTGGTAGGAGATGAATTGTGTCAACGATAATGGTAGTCTATAGAAAACATTGAAAGACATCAGCTAAGAATAGTAACAGTTACGAAATTTCGGAACTGACTGGGTTTTTGAAAAGAATTGACTCAGATGCTTTTATTTAAGCATCTGAGATAAACAGCACCTACAAAAATGTATATCCACCAAAACTATCCATCGTGAACAGCATGTGTGAGATATGTCGCTAGAGTGTATATTCCAAAACTATTTTGGGAATCATATAATGACTGTAAATGATGCAGTGTCAAGTGTATAAGAATTAGATACAACAATTGCAGATGCCATCTTGTCAGATGATTCATCATTCCCGTTATTAAGGATGATCGAAAGCGTTTATGTCTAGTGAACGCCACAACAACGCTATTACGTTGATTTTACCTTTCCAACGTTTAAGTACGGTAATTGATTATGTATGTTGTGGAGCATGATGTCTAACCATGGTTCCAACCCAAAGTGTTGTTCTGCATGTTTCGGTTACATAGCCAGTTCATGTAAGTATTCCGTGCTACCATCTTCAAATGACAAGGATAAGATATTGTTACACGTTTTTAATTGCCAATGTTTCAGTTCTACCGTTCTAAAGTTACAGTTCTACAAGTTTTCCAAACTTAAATTTGAAGCTCAGAAAGAGCGAGCATTATGTTTGTTTCATCCAATACATGTGAAGAGACGTTTTCTATAATGAGACTTTGAAAGGCTCGTAATACAAAATATTTGATAAATGAGAATATAATATTACATTTCACAATCCATATGTCCTGATTCATACTAAATTAGAAATTCATACTAAATTACAAATGCAGTTTGATTTACCATTTTAAGAATTTTTAAGACATGCTAATTTTACTTTTACCGAGTTTTCTACTGACATATTTCAAATTGGTCAACTAATTATTGAGACTAGTCAAATATTGATAGTAAAGAAGGAATTTTAGTTCTATACCTATATATAACCACCAGTACTTCAAAACTTTACTCTCTAGTTCTTCCCTATTTAGAAATTCAAATTACATTCGACTAAGTTTAGAACTGTCTTCCTATACTTCATGAAGCAACCTAAGATGCGGTATATATTTCACGAGGGGAACAATGTTTGATACTCTGAGAAGCTTATGAATTATTAAATATTGTAAACCGGACAGTACCTGAAAATTTGCATTCGCATATTCTCTCTCTACGTATGTGTTTATTAGATTTATTGAGATTATGAAACTGAGAGAACTCTGGAGGTGAAATACATCCTCTTCATTATTAACCTCAATATATTGTCAAAAGTAGATATTATTCACTTATAATATATATATATATATATATATATATATATATATATATATATATGTATATATATATGTGTATATATATGTATATATGTATATGTATATATATATATGTATATATATGTATATATATATATATATATATATATATATATATATATGTATATATATATATATATATATATATATATATATATATATATATATATATATATATATATATATATATATATATATATATATATATATATATATATATATATATATATAGATATATATATATATATATATATATATGTATAGAGTTAGAAATGAGTCATATTCTTACCCAAGAGAGAGCTGCTAAGTTAATGTTATTAATAGTCAGAAATTAACTTAGATCATTCGAAAAGTGAACCATTTTTATATTGACAGCTGGAAAGAATGAGAAGAAAAAAGTTAGCATTTATTTCAGGGTTAGCTTTGGGAGACCGGTATAAAAGATGTTAAGTCATAGAACACTTCTTTAAATAAGATATTACGCGACTGGGAAAATAGATATGAATATGTGAGAAGGAAAAAACGAGGAAATTAGAGAAATATTTTAAGTCTTATAATTTTGCTATAATACACACACATACAGAAATATATATATATATATATATATATATATATATATATATATATATATATATATATATATATATATATATATATATATATATATATATACATATATATATATATATATATATATATATATATATATATATATATATATATATATATATATATATATATATATATATATATACATATATATATATAATATATATATATATATATATATATATATA
>CM063500.1:44226982-44234482 GCA_032207245.1 Pardosa pseudoannulata
TAAAATATTAGTATGACTTTGTTAAATCTAATTCCCTCTAAAGACCTATTATAAATTCTGGTCATAAATTTAAACATAAATGTAACACTAAAATCTATGAGCAACGATTCAAGCCCATTTGGTACTGGTATCAAGCGTTTACTTAATTAGATAATTGCATCGAAGCTCTAATATTGTTCGCTGCTTAACATTTATCAATTTAGGTCATTATTAGAGCTAAGCAAATAACTCAGCCGTGAATCCATTGTGAGACTAGAAAGCCCAGCCTTACCAAATTATGCCCCGGAATCATTTCAATTTAACTAAGATGTGCGTGCTTTGTTAACATAAAATATACTAGAGGATTCATCGGTGTAATTGTTTGTTCATGTGTAACGCAATTGTTTTGCTAAATAGCAGCGACGGTAAGGTAAGTTAGTACTGCACTCGATAACGGCTCTCTATTTTTCTAGTATTTAATAAGGAAAAGTTTCATTCGTGACTTGGCACAAGATTGCGACGTTACTTTCTATAAGGTCATTTAGGTGAATTTTTATTAACTGATGTCTATAAAAATGTAATTTCCTGAAACTTTTGGTTCGATGAATTACAAGGATGTTTATATATATATATATATATATATATATATATATATATATATATATATATATATATATATCTATATATATATATATATATATATATATATATATATATATATATATATATATATATATATATATATATATATATATATATATATATATATATATATATATATATATATATATATATATATATACATATATATATATATATATATACATATATATATATATATATACATATATATACATATATATATATATATACATACATATATATATATATATATATATATATATATATATATATATATATATATATATATATATATATATATATATACATATATATATATATATATATATATATATATATATATATATATATATATATATATATATATATATATATATATATATATATATATATATATATATATATATATATATATATATATATATATATATATATATATATATATATATATATATATATATATATATATATATATATATGGATATACTCTGAGATGAAAGTCCTCTTTTAAATTTAACGCCACACCTATCGACTACCATGTTTTTCTTTTTTAAAAAATAGTATGAAATGATAAAGGATTTGAAAATAATAATGAGATTCAAGCTGCCATTAAAAACTAGTATTTTAGTCATTCAGAGAATTCTTCACCCACGGTCTCTATCATCTTGTTTACTGATTTTACAACTATTTCAACCACCAAGGAAGCTTTGTGTCTAGCCTATATGTACAGTGTACTTTATTTTTACACTAATTTGCTGCAATTACTATTCAGTATATTTTACTTTTTATTTTTTACTCTAATTTGCTACATTTCCATCAAACCAACTATTTTACAAACTGTTGTGGTTTACGTTTGAGAGGTATATATTCCTATATATTGTAATTTTAATAAATTTTAAAAATTCCTTTCTATAAACATGTCTATAATACTTGGAGATAAATAAGTTTTTAAAGAGTTTAATCATATACTTCTCAGCAATTCCTTGAAACCAATTTTCATACAGACTGTTGTGCCATTTTCATTTGGATGATTTATATACCTACATATTATATTCAAAAAAAGATTTAAAATTATTTTTCTATAAGCATATCTATAATATTTGTGAATGAAAATGTTCATGAGGTATTTAATCTTATTCTTTGTAGCAATATTATGAAACCAATTACAAACCACTGTTGTGTCAATTTTATACGAGACGTATATATACCTACATATTCTACTAATAAAATTTAAAAAGGTCTTTCTTTAAGCATATCTATAATGATTGGAAATGAGTTAATTAATGAAGTGTTTAGCCACTTATCAACAATGCCATGTAACCAATTATCATACCGACTGTTGTGCCATTTTCGTTTGGATGGTTTATATACCTGGATATTCTTTTCAAGAGAAGATTTAAAAATTTCTTTTTGTAAGCATGTCCATAATGTTTTGAAATGAAAATGTTAATGAGTTATTTAACTATATACTTTTCAGCAATGCCATGAAACCAATTAGCATACCGACTGTTGTGTTAATTTTATTCGAGACGTATGTATACCTACAAATTCCACTAAAAAATTAAAAAAAGTTCTTTCTACAATCATATCTACAAGGATTGGAAATGAGTAAATTAATGAGGTGTTTAGTCATACACTTTGCAATAATACCATGTAACCAGTTATCATACCGACAGCTGTGACATTGTCATTTGGATGGTTTATATATCTGAATATTCTTTTCAAAAGAAGATTTAAAAATTTCTTTGTATAAGCATGTACATAATGTTTGGGAATGAAAGTGTTAATGATATACTTTTTAGCAATGCCTTGAAACCAATTTTCATACAAACTGTTGTGCCATTTTCATTTGGGTGATTTATATATCTACATATTATTTTCAAAAAAAGATTTAAAATTCTTTTTCTATAAGTATATCCATAATGTTTGGAAATGAAAATGTTAAAGAGGTATTTAATATTATTCTTTGTAGCAATGTTATGAAACCAATTACAAACCACTGTTGTGTCAATTTTATACTAGACGTATATATGCCTACATATTCTATTAATAAAATTTAAAAAGATCTTTCTTTAAGCATATCTATAATGATTGGAAATGGGTTAATTAATGAATTGTTTAGCCACTTTGCAACAATGCCATGTATCCAATTATCATACCGACTGTTGTGCCATTTTCGTTTGGATGGTTTACATACCTGAATATTCTTTTCAAGAGCAGATTTAAAAATTTCTTTTTGTAAGCATGTCCATAATGTTTTGAAATGAAAATGTTAATGAGTTATTTAACTATATACTTTTCAGCAATGCCATGAAACCAATTAGCATACCGACTGTTGAGTTAATTTTATTCGAGACGTATATATACCTATATATTCTACTAAAAAATTTAAATGTTTTTTATATAATCATATGTATAATTATTGGAAATGAGTAAATTAATGAAGTTTTTTTCCACTTTGCAACAAAGCCATGTAACCAATTATCATACCGATTGTAGTGCCTTTATCATTTGGATGGTTTATATACAAGAATATTCTTTTCAAAAGAAGATTTAAAAATTTCTTTCTATAAGCATGTACATACTGTTTGGAAATTAAAATATTAATGATATACTTTTCAACAATGCCATGAAACGAATTAGCATACCGACTGTTGTACCAATGTGTTTCGAGACGTATATATACCTATATATTCTGCTAAAAAATTTAAAAATTTATTTCTATAAGCATATCTATAATGATTGAAAATGAGTAAATTAATGAGGTGTTTAGTCATATACTTTGCAATAATGCCATGTAACCAATTATCATACCAACTGTAGTGCCTTTTTTAGTTGGATGGTTTATATACCTGAATATTATTTTCAAAAGAAGATTTAAAAATTTCTTTCTATAAGCATGTACATAATGTTTGGAAATAAAAATGTCAATGATATACTTTTCAGCAATGCCATGAAACCAATTAGCATACAGACTGTTGACCAATATTATTTGAGATGTATATATACCTACATATTCTGCTAAAATTTTTTAAAAAAGTTCTTTCTATAAGCATATCTATAATGCATGGAAATGAGTAAATTAATGAAATGTTTAGCCATATACTGTGCAACAATGACATGTAACCAATTATCATACCGACTGTAGTGCCTTTTTCATTTGGATGGTTTATACACTTGAATATTCTTTTCAAAAGAAGAATTAAAAATTTCTTTTTATAAGCATGCACATAATGTTTCGAAATGAAAATGTTAATGATATACTTTTCATCAATGAAATGAAAACAATTAGCATACCGACTGTTGTGTTAATTTTATTCGAGACATATATTTACCTACGTATTCCACTAAAAATATTTAAAAAGTTCTTTCTATAATCATATCTACAATGATTGGAAATAAGTATATTAATGAGGTGTTTAATCATATCCTTTATAACCATACCATGTAACCAATTATCATACCGACTGTTGTGCCATTTTCATTTACATTGTTTATATACGTACATATTCTATTCAAAATAAGTTTTAAAAATTTCTTCCTATAGTCATGTCCATCATGCTTGGAAATGAAAATGGAAATGAGGTATTTGAGCATATACCTTACAGCAATACAATGAAACCAATTAGTATAGCGACTGTTGTGTCAATTTCATTTAAGGGGTGTATATACATAATTTAAAAAAAATTGAAAAAAAAAATCTTTCTATTAGCATACATTAATTATTGGAAAGGAATTAGCCATATCATTTGCAGTAATGCCATGAAACGAATTTACATACCGACTGTTGTGTCATTTTGATTTACATGGTTTATATACTTACATATTCTGTAGGTACACAAATTCATATATTAAAAGAAGGTTAAAAAGTTTCTTCTTATAAACATGTGCATAATTCGTGGATATTAAAATGAAAATGAGGTATTTAATCATATACTTTGCATCAATGCTATGAAACCAATTAGCATACAGACCTATTAAAAGATTTTTAAAAATTCTTTCTATACTCACATATGTAACGTTTGAAAATAAGTTTTTAGCCATATTCCTTTCAGCATTTCTATAAAACTAGCTGTCTTACCGCCTGCTGTGCTATTTTTATTTTAGTGGTATATACACCTACATATTCATTTTAAAAGAAAATTTCTTTCTATAAACAATACAATAGATTATCATCAATATTTCTTTCTATAAACATGTCTATAAAGTTTTGAAATTTATAACAGAAAGAAGTATTTCTGCATATGAAGTATTTCTTGGAATGAAATTAGTTAATGAAATGTTTAGCCATATAATTTGCAGCAATGTAATGAAAAGAATTGACATACCGACTGTTGTGTCATTTTGATTTACATGGTTTATATACCTACATATTCTATTATATACCTACATATTCTATAAAATTTTCTTCTTATACAAATTTGCATAATGCTTGGAAATGAAAATGAAAATGGAGTATTCAACCATATACTTTGCAGCAATTCAGCATGCATGAAACCAATTAGCATACCGATATACTAAAATAGATTGAAAAATTCCGCGTGCAGTGTTATTTTTATTTTAGTGGTATATACATCTAAATATTCGTTTTAAAACAGAATTTTAAAATTTATTTCTCTAATCATGTCTATTAAGTTTTGAAATTTAAAACACAATGAATTATTTCTCCATTTACTTTATGTTTATAACAAAAAAGATAGTCAAATAACACGTACTTTATTTAATGATTTTGCAAATTACAACTTGCTTAATTGTTGAATGTGTATAATCATTAATGACTGGTTATATTATAAATATCTATTTTGAACAATGAATTGCGTAGAAGCTTGCAATAATATCTGCAAGACTTGCTTATATGGCTTCGTTTATTTAGTCTAGATGATACTACATTATTTACTCTAGATGACTACACACATAGACATATGTGAATACATTATATATGTGTATAAATATATATATATATATATATATATATATATATATATATATATATATATATATATATATATATATATATATATATATACATATATACATATATACACATATATATATATACACACATATATATATATATATATAAATATGCATACATTTATATATAGACATATATATATATATATATATATATATATATATATACATATATATATATATATATATATATATATATATAATATATATATATATATATATATATATATATATATATATATATATATATATATATATATATATATATACATATATATATATATATATATATATATATATATATATATATATATATATACATATATATATACATATATATATATATATATATATATATATATATATATATATATATATATATATATTTATATATATATACATACATATATATATATATATATATATATATAATATATATATATATATATATATATATATATATATATATATATATATATATATATATATATATATATATATATATATATATATACATATATATATATATATATATATATATATATATATATATATATATATATATATATATATATATATATATATATATATATATATATATATATATATATATATATATATATATATATATATATATATATATATATATATATATATATATATATTTATATATATATATATATATATATATATATATATATATATATATATATATATATATACATACATATATATATATATATATATATACATATATATATATATATATATATATATATATATATATATATATATATATATATATATATATATACATATATATATACATACATATTTATATATACATACATATATACACACATATATATATATACATACATATATATATATATATATATATATATATATATATATATATATATATATACACTTTACATCGTTATTTTATTCCAAATTATAAAGTCTAAAATCAAACACTGTTAATTATGAAATCTACAGAGTCGAGTGCTTGAGATTTATACCACCATTGGTATTTATTAAAATCGCAGATTTACCTTTTACCAACCAATTAAACCATAATTCTAGATAGGAAATCAAAGCTTATATTAACAAAGTAAACACATCTAATTTGGATAGTCGACAACGTTAGAGAATCGTCATAATTAGCTAATGGAATAAACATTTAATTCAAATGGAGAATATATTTCATTTAATGATCATATTATTTACAACTGCACTCATGTTTAAAAATTTATTCACATAGCATATAATTACGAAATTATATGGGACTAATAATCATTCCAGCTTTATATTTAATGATTTAGCAAATTACAATTTGCTTAATTGTTAAACGTGTATAATCATTAATGATTAATTATAATATAAATATCTATTTTGAACAATGAATCCCGTGGAAGCTTGCAAGAATATCTTCAAGATATACTTGTATGGCCTCATTTATTTAGTCTAGATAATACTAAATTATTTACTCTAGATGACTACACACTTAGACATGTGCATGTATTATATATATATATATATATATATATATATATAGTGTATGTGTGCACACATATTTATATATGCATAATTATTGTGTTTTCGATTAGAAGTTGTTTTTCGTTATTTACTTATATAGATTTTTTTATATATGATATCGATACAGATATAATAACAATGTATTCATTTGCATACTCACATATATGTAACCTCTTGTAATATTCTGTTCTAATTACACAGGGAAATAGCCCATATTTTTAATTATCAAGGCTTACTTGTCAAAGTAACTCGACTGTAATCGTATAAATGTATATATATATATATATATATATATATATATATATATATATATATATATATATATAATATATATATATATATATATATATATATATATATATATAT
>CM063500.1:44244482-44246982 GCA_032207245.1 Pardosa pseudoannulata
AAAAGGTATTTTTATATATAATATTGATACAGATATAATAACACCGTATTCATTTGCATTCTCACATATATGTAACCCATTGTAAAATTCTGTTTGAATCACACGGGGGAAATAGCCCATATTTTTAATTACTAAGGCTTGCTTGTCGAAGTAACTCGACTGTAATGGTATATATATATATATATATATATATATATATATATATATATATATATATATATATATATATATATATATATATATATATATTGTGAATGTGTATATGACCATATTTATATATGCATAGTTATTGTGTTTTGGATAATTGGAAAAGCGTGATGATATTCTGCTAAAGAGAATGAGTTAATTACACCATTACAATTACACCCTCTTCTGTTTTAATGATTTCTTTTCCCGAGAAGAGTCTCAAATTAATTTTGAAGCGTGTGTTACATGCTTAATTTTCTTTTGTTAGAAGATTAAACACTGTAATGAAACTCTCTCTGCCCTGTTCATTAAGTCGTTCTTTTGAATAATTTATAAATACACATTCTAAGATGGTAAAAAAATTAATTTGGACGAACATGCAGAATTGTATATTAGCTCGTCTCTAAAAAACACTTATCTGCAGAATTATAAGTGCTGGAAAATAAATTTGTCTAAAACTATCTTATACAAATATTTAAGAATATAAATACAATGTTTGTACAAAAGTTAACGTTGTTCGGATATTCAAACTAACGAGATTTTTATATAATTAAAGAAAATATGTTATGATATAAAAAGAGGGTACACACATCAATTTGTCGGTAAAGCTGTAATCATGGTTTTCCCCTAATCTTGAAGTGTCCAAAACATTCGTGTATATATTTTAATTATATTAATTTGCTAACCGGCTATCTATGTGCAACCCCCTTTTTTACCCCTTTTATTAAAGATTCCAAATTCTTATTTATCATTAATTTGGTGAAATTTATTTGATTGCTGAAAAGCATGGTAAACAACAGCGATTTAAGAAAAATCCAAGCCAGTTAAACCAGTATTATTCAATAGATAACAATATGAACATAAGTATAAAAAAATAAGTCACCAAGTTGTTTTTGTAATTTACGTAAATAAATATTCTTATATATGATATTGGTACAGATAAAATAAGACAGTATTCATTTGGATACTCACATATATGGAAACCGTTGTAATATTCTGTTCGAATTACACGGGGGAAATAGCCGATATTTTTAATTACCAAGGATTGCTTGTGAAAGTAACACGAGTGTAATCGTATATATATATATATATATATATATATATATATATATATATATATATATATATATATATATATTGTGTATGTGTGTAAACATACTTATCTATGCATAGTTATTATGTTTTGGATAATTGGAAAAGCGTCATAATATTCTGCTATAGAGAATGAGTTAATTACACCAGGGCAATTACACCCTCTTCTGTTTTAATGATCTCTTTTCTCGAGAAGAGTCCGAAATTAATTTTGAAGTGTGTGTTACATGCTTAATTTTCTTTTGTTAGAAGATTATACACTGTAATGAAACACTTTCTTCCCTGTACGTTAAGATGTTCATTTGAATAATTTTTAAATACACATTCTAAGATGGTAAAAAAAATTAATTTGGAAGCGCATGCAATATTGCATATTAGCTTATCTCTGAAAAAGACTTTTCTGCAGAAATGAAAGGCGTGGAAAATAAATTTGTCTAAAACTATTATATACAAATAGTCACGAATATAAATGCAATGTTTGTAAAAATAGCATTGCTCAGATATTTAAACCAACAAGATTTATATATAATTACAGAAAATACGGATTGATATAAAAACAGGGCACCCACATCAATTTGTCGATAAAGCTGTAATCATGGTTTTCCCCTAATCTTGAAGTGTTCAAAAAATTCGTGTATATATTTTAATTATATTATTTTGCTATCCGGCTATCTATGTGCAACCCCTTTTGTTACCTCTTTTATTAAAGTCTCCAAATCTTTATTTTTTTATTTATTTGGTGAAGTTTAATTGATTGGTGAAAAGCATGGTAAACAAGAGCGATTTTACAGAAATCCAAGCCAGTTAAACTAGTAATTTTCAATAGATAACAATATGAACATAAGTATAAAAAATAAGTTATTAAGTAGTTTTTTGTAATTTACATAATTAGATATTTTTATATATGATATTGATACAGATATAATGATACCGTATTGATTTGCATACTAACATATATGTAACCCGTTGTAATATTCCGTCCGAATCACACGAGGGAAATTTCCCATATTTTTAATTACTAAGGATTGCTTGTCAAAGTAACTCGATTGTAATCGTATATATATATATATATATATATATATATATATATATATATATATATATATATATATATATATATATATATATATATATATATATATATATATATATATATATATATATATATATATATGTGTGTGTGTGTGTGTGTGTGTGTGTAAACATATTTATATATGCATAG
>CM063500.1:44251982-44254482 GCA_032207245.1 Pardosa pseudoannulata
GTATCAAACTGGAAAAAGTTTATAAAAATATATATCTTACAATCTCTTAATATGTTTTCTAAGGTTTTACTTATTACAAAAATATCTCAAATACTTAAAAACACTCTTTTTAGTCTACCGTACCAAAAAAGTTGAAAGAAATAAGGATTTCTTTTGCAGTTGCATTGTCTGCAGAGATGTCTTGAACAGTTCCACTGTTTTACCCCAAAGAAATGTGTAAAAGATTAAACTAAGTGGTAAACATTGTTAATTTGACAAGTAACAATTTAAAATTATTAGTTGATTTGATGAAACCAAAGTCTCCACATGTGCTAGTGAAGGACTAAAATTCAAAAGACGAATATTTGACAAAGATATAAACAAGCGAAAGCCATCCACACATGAACTTTTTAAGACATTAATATTTTAAGATATTTATATTTATATTCACGGCATTTATATTTTGTTTTCATTTATATTTTAAGAGTGTCATACAACTACTGTGTAAGAAGACTGGTCTCAAGATAATCATATTCCTCTATTGGTCTGCCTTGAAAATGTGTAGATCTTAATCCAATTAAATATCTATGGTGTCGACTAAAGAAACTTGTGAATGAGAAACAGCCCAGAAATAAAACCCAATAAATTGGAATATTTTTAAATTTTAGCCTAACAATATAAAAGTTTATGACTTTAAAGAGATAATTTACTTCATAGAAATGTGGTGGTGTAAGGCCGTACTTAAATCTAAAGATCAACAAACTAAGCATTAATTGATATTTTCAATTCACATGTGGATGGCTTCAGTTTGGGAATACCTTTACCAGTTCATGGTATTTTGAAACTGAGTCCTTCACTAACAAGTCTTGAAACTTTGGTTTCATCAATTTATCTATCAGTCTTCCACTGTCCCTTTATCAAAAGTACAAGCCTTTACACCGAGTTTAATACCTCTATGATATAAAACAATAGAGGTTTCGGAGAAATGTAGCATTCAAGCTAAATACCTTCAGTCTGCAGCAAACAGTACTTGCACTAACATTTAAATTAAATTTATTAATTCTCCATGTATATTCCTAAATTATTTTCTTCTATCACATAAAATATATCATCTTTTGTTTTTTAAATCGAATAAGAAATTTTATTCAAAAAAAACCCCCAAAAATATAGCCTTTAATCTATTGCTTTCTTTCCACTGATATTTAAAAACATAGAATACTTTGTGGTGTTTCAATATATATTTAAACCCTCATTCCAATTTAATTCCAATTAGGTTTTTACTTTACCATTTAAACTTAATTTAAAAAAGAAAGCAACAAACATTACAAAAATATGTGAACACCCACTGTACATATACTAAGAAAGTTACTATTGCATTTTTTATAAGTTTTCCTTTTCTTATGATGTCATAAAATATGTTGCATAAAAGTTATTATTTTAATATCCTATTAAATTATTTTTTATTTGATATCTTTTTATATATAAAAATAAATAAACTTTAGCATTATAAACCCTCAAACACACAAAAACATGTTTTTTTTTTCCAGAAGTTTGTCACAATTTCTGCAGCTATTATAAATAGCTTGTGTGTGTCTGCTATATACATATGAAATATCATACTGGAAAAAAGTTTATAAAAATATATCTTACAATCTCGTAATATGTTTTTTAAGGTTTTACTTTTAGCAAAAATATCTCAAATACTTAAAAACACTCTTTTTAGTCTGCTCATTTATAAAACAGTTGAAAGAAATAAAGATTTCTTTTTCATTTGCATTTTCTTCACAGATGCCTTGAACAGTTCCACTGTTTTACATTAAAGAAATGTATGAAAGATTAAACTAGGTGATAAACATTGTTAATTTGACAAATGAACAATGAAAAAGTGTTAGTTGATTTGATGAAACCAAAGTCTCTGGATTTGCTAGTGAAGGACTAAATTTCATAAGACGAAGATTTTACAAATATGCCCAAAGGAAAGCCATCCACACAAGAACTTTTCACGACATCAATATTTTAAGACATTTATATTTATATTCACGACATTTATATTTTATTGACATTTATATTTTAAGAGTGTGATGTAACTACTGTGTACGAAATCTGGTCTCAAGATAACCATATTCCTCTATTGGTGTGCCTTGAAAATGATCTTAATCCAATAAAATACCTATAGATCCGACTAAAGAATCTTGTGAATGAGAAATAGCCCTGAAATGAAACCCAATATTTTGAAGCATTATTAAATTCTGACCTCACAATATAAAAGGTTATGAACTTAAAAAGATAATTTACTTCATAGACATGTGGTGTAAGGCCGTAATTAAAGCTAAAGATCAACAAACTAAGCATTAATCGACATTTTCAGTTTATATGTCAATGGCTTCCGTTTTGGCATATATTTGTCATTTCATGATATTATGAAATTTAATCCTTCACTAACAAGACCTGAGACTTTGGTTTCATCAATTCAACTATCACTCAGCCACTGTTTCTGTACAAATTAAGAAAACTTTACACC
>CM063500.1:44261982-44266982 GCA_032207245.1 Pardosa pseudoannulata
AAGCTTAAATGTAAAATATATACATTTATTAAATAATATATCTTATTTTCTACACTTTGTATAGATTAAAATACTTTATATCAAAGTATTTTTGTTCAAAAAGTGTTCTGTTGGTTCAAATATAAATAAAATTCTATTACTAGTTTGCTATTTTAGATTTTGTTTTTTATAGTCTACTCTCTTGTTAATTAATAGCTGTATATCTTTAGAGATATTTTGTTCAATCCTAGATATATTGGTTTGTTTGTAATCAAAATAAATAAAAAATACTGACACATGGTAGGTGGATATAAAAATGAAATACTAAGAAATATAATGGACTAAATAGTACACTTAATTATTCATAGTTACAAAAAAGTAAAAAAGATTTAATGTAATAAGTTTTTATAAAAATTTAAATCTGAAATATGTATATTTATTATATATTATATCTTATTTTTTACACTTTTTATCGATTGAAAGACTTTATATCAAAGTGTCTTTTGATTAACAACAGTTTTGTTAGTTCAAACATAAATAAAATTCTAATACAATTTACTAATTTAGATTTTGTTTTTCGTGGTTTACCCTTTTATTAATAAATAGTTAATGAATTTTTTGTTCAATGCTAGATATATAGGCTCATTTTTAAACAAAATAATTAAGAAAATACTGACATATGGTAGGTGAATATAAAAATGGATTGTTAAGAAATTTATTAGTATAAATAGTACACTTTATTATTCGTAGTTACAAAAAAAGTAAACATATTCACTGTAATAAGTTTTTATAAAAGCTTAAATGTAAAATATATACAGTTATTATATATTATATCTTATTTTTTACACTTTGTATAGATTAAAATACTTTATATCAAAGTATTTTTGTTCAAAAAGTGTTCTGTTGGTTCAAATATACATAAAATTCAATTACTATTTTGCTATTTTAGATTTTTTTGTAGTCTACTCTCTTGTTAATTAATAGCTATATAACGTTGGGAATGTTTTGTTAAATCCTAGAGATATTGGTTTGTTTGTAATCAAAATAATTAAAAAATACTGACACATGGTAGGTGGATATAAAAATGAAATATTAAGAAATATAATACTAAATAATACACTTAATTATTCATAGTTACAAAAAAGTAAAAAGATTTACTGTAATTAGTTTTTATAAAAATTTAAATCTAAAATATGTAAACATATTATACATTATATCTTATTTTTTACACTTTTTATCCATGTTAAGACTTTATATCGAAGTATCTTTTGATTAACAACAGTTTTGTTAGTTCAAGTATAAATAAAATTCTAATACTATTTTATTAATTTAGATTTTGTTTTTTGTGGTTTACACTTTTATTAATTAATAGCTAATGAATTTTTTGTTCAATGCTAGATATATAGGCTCATTTTTAAATAAAATAATTAAAAAAACTTGACATATGGTAGGTGATTATATAAATGGATTATCAAGATATATATTAGAATAAATAGTACACTTGATTATTCGTACTTACGAAAAAGTAAAGAAAAGATTTACGGTAAAATGTTTTTTTATAAAAACTAAAACTTAAATCTAAAATATGTGCATGTATTATATATTATATTTTATTTTTTACACTTTTTATTGATTAAAAGACTTCGTATCAAAGTATTTTTTGTTCAACAACAGTTTTGTAAGTTTAAATAGAAAGAAAATTCTGAAAGGGTAAATCAGCCTTCAAAAACTTTTAGAAAAACTTGAATACATAGCAAATTTCTTCAGCACAATCGGAAAAATTTCTTAAAGATTCAAATTTTTTTGTTGTTGTTCATGCATTTTTAAAGAATTATACTTTGTAAGCATTTTTTTTCTTTGCATCCGTGAAATGAATTCTAAAACCGAGTAAAGAAATCCTTTATTGCCTTCTTCTTTAATTCTAAATCTCTTTTACGAGTTAGACTGATTTAGAAGAAAAAATGATTTTGTTAGATTTGTAAGTTATCTTCTGAAAATAGACTGTATTTACAGCCATGAAAAGATATTGTACTCTGTCATTTAATATTTCGTTATTAAACATCAATACTTTAACTTTAAGAAGTATAAACGTGAAGAAATACAAAATATAAATGAAAACATTTTAATAAATTGGGAAGAATTCCTGCTCGACTCTTTAAAAGCTTACTTATACTTAAGAATAATTTAAAGTATAACAATAATATTGCCATATATATATACTCAAGAGCCAAAACATTATGGCTACCCCTACATTTTTCAATAAACTAGCCTGGATGACGTGGAAGTCACGTGATCAGTGGAAGTGGTATTTAACTGCTGCTCGAGAGTCTGAAGAATCATTCTTTCACTTACTTCTGTGTGTGATGCAAAAGTCAGCAGATCTAAGCGATTTTGATACAGAGCAGATTGTAATGGCTCGAAAGCTCGAACAAGTATTTCAGAAACTGCACGACACGTGGGTTGTTCGAGTTTTACAATTGTTAGTACTCATGCAAAGTAGATGAATGACGATTAAATCAGCAGTAGACGACATGGACGTCCACACGGTATCATAGAAAAAGGTCGTCTGAAACAGTCTCGCATGGTGAAGCAAAAACAGAGCCAGACAGTGACTCAGCTGGCAACCCAATACAATGCAGGGCCAAGTAGAATAATATCGAGACACTGTTGGATATGGGACTACGCAGCAAAGGTCCGACTCGTGTGACTTTGCTGACCAAGCGTCATCGCCAACTACGCCTACGCTGGGACCGGGAACTTCGCATCTGTTCCATGGTTCAGTGGGAAAGAGTAGCCTGATCAGATGAATCACGGTTTGTCATTCATCACACTGATAGCCGTGTCAGGATATGCCGTCTTCCAGGTGAACGGTTGCTCCGTCAATGTACAGTAGGTAATACACAGGCCGGTGGTGGCGGTATTATGTTTTGGGGATACGTTTTCTTGGGAGTCTCTTGGACCCGTGGTTGGGGTAGACTACGCCATGCAATGCCACAGAGCATCTGAACATCATTGCGGACCAGTTGCACCCTTACATGGCCTTTGTTTTTCCAGATGGAAATGGAATGATCCAACGGGACAATGCGACTCGTCATAAGGCTAAAATTGTGTTGGAGTGGCTCCAGGAACATGAATCTCAAATCCAGTTGATGTCCCGGCCGCCTATCGGACCGAATCGCAATCCGATAGAACACATTTGTAGTGTCATGGGATGGAAGCTTAGAAATCGAAGACCACACACACGCAATATCTCGGATTTGCTTCACCGTTGCTTAAACATTTGTACAATCGGTTTCCGGCCATCTACCAAGGACTTGTGACATCCATGCCAAAGCGGGATGAAGCTGTGTTGCGCGCCAAAGGTGGGACAACTCGTTATTGACAGGGTCGTCATATATGTTTTGGCTCTTGAGTGTATATATATATATATATATATATATATATATATATATATATATATATATATATATATATATATATATATATAATATATATATATATATATATATATATATATATATATATATATATATATATATATATATATATATATATATATATATATATATATATATATATATATATATATATATATATACATATATATATATATATATATATATATATATATATATATATATATATATATACATATATATATATATATATATATATATATATATATATATATATATATATATATATATATATATATGTAAATATATATGTATGTATGTATATATATATATATATATATATATATATATATATATATATATATATATATATATATATGTGTATGTGTGTGTGTGTGTGTGTGTGTGTAGGTATATATATATATATATATATATATATATATATATATATATATATATATATATTATATATGTGTGTGTGTGTGTGTAGGTATATATATATATATTTACATATTCATGCATATACATGTATGTGTGTATGTATAAATATATTTGCCCAGTTTTAGAACACAATTCTGTTTTAAGTTTTTAAAAAAGGAACTAATTATAAAATTAAGTTATATTTTTAGAAAATGTTTATTAATAGTTCAAAATTTAACAATATATTAAAGGAAAATAAAATTTAAATACTTTCAGTGACCTTTTAAATATTTGTTTCAATATAAAATTTTAAAATTAAATTATCTCAGTCTATAGTGGGTTTTTTTCCTTTTACTAGTGTGTACTCAAAATACTTAAAACTCAAACTCATATACATATGAAAATAATTACTTGCATTTTCTTACACATTGAAACATCTTTGTTAGAGAATTACATAATTGATTTATAAGAAAGAAGATATAGTTTTTTTATAATAAAACTGCAAAAGACTTCATGTTTTAAAAAAGAATTTCATCTGAATTAAAATTTTAATATTTTTCACGAAGGTAGGGATATAATTCAAATGATATCCGTAAAATTATAAAGAAAAGAGTTTTTAATAGGTTAACAAAAATATCAAGTTATATAATATGAAATGTTTAATGAAAACTAAGGTTTCATGTATTAAAATGTAAATGTAAACAGTTTTAAAATGTATGAAAGAAAAAATACATTTTGTTTCTGAAAATCCATAAACGTAATATATAATTTAAGCATTTAATAAAACAACTATAAATTTATTAAAAACATTAGAGTTCTTACAAAATAGAAACATGTTATTAAAACATATATTCTCTACTTGCCATACAAAATGTGACGCCAAACTTAATTGAATAAAATATCGAAATATGTATATATATATATATATATATATATATATATATATATATATATATATATACGTATATATATATATATATATATATATATATATATATATATATATATGTATGTGTGTGTGTGTGTTTGCATGTATGTATGTATAAATATATTTGGTCAGTTTTTCAACAAACTTCTGTTTTAAGACTTTAAAAAACAAACTAATTATAAAATTAAGCTATATTTTTAGAAAATGTTTATTAATAGTTCAAAATTTTAAAAGATATTAAATGCATATAAAATTTC
>CM063500.1:44269482-44271982 GCA_032207245.1 Pardosa pseudoannulata
TATATATATATATATATATATATATATATATATATATATATATATATATATATATATATATATATATATATATGTCTGCACATATGTATGCATAAATACATTTGCCCAGTTTTTTAACAGAATTCTGTTTCAAGTTTTTAATAAAGGAACTAATTATAAAATTAAGTTATATTTTTAGACATTGTTTATTAATAGTTCAAAATTTAACAAGGTATTAAATGTATATAAATTTCAAAACTTTCTATTACTTTTCAAGTATTTATTTCAATCAAAAATTTTTAAATTTAATTATCTCAGTTTATCTTGAGTTTATTTTAAGAGGGTGTACTCAAAATACTTTAAAGTCCAACATATATGAAAATAATTACTTGCATTTTATTACACATTAAACATGTCTGTGACTTAGAGTTAGGGAAGAGATTTATAATAAAGAGGATGAGAGAATAATAAATAGAATAAAGAGAGTAATAAAGAATTTTTTGTAAAACTTCAAAGGATTTCATGTTTTAAGACAGAATTATATCTGAATTGAAGTTTTAATATTTTTCGAGAAGAAGTATATAATTCTAATTATATCCATAAAATTATAGAAAAAAGAGCTTTTTTAATAAATTAGAAAAAATATCAAGTTATATAAAATTAAAAGTTTAATGAAAAGTTAGGTTTAATTTATTAAAATGTAGAAGTAATATTCTTTAATATGCATGAAAGAAAAAAATATTTTTTTTAATCAAAATCTACAAACTTAAAAATATATTTAAAATATAAGTATATATATATATAAGTATTTAATAAAACAACAATGAATTTATCAAAAACATTAAAGTTCTTATATAATAGAAAATATTATTTAAAAAAACATTTCATACTTGCCATACAAATTGGGAGCCAACCTAATTGAATAAAATTTCGAAACCTGATAGACGGCTACAAAATGCATGTATCAAAGTATCAAATAAATTCCAACTATTGCATCCCCTTATATGAAATTTTTTCACTTTTCTAGGGGGATTAAAGTTCTCTCCATCCATCACAACTTAAGTCTCGACCTTTCGAAATAAAAGACAATAAGAAAGAATCTTATCTGATCCTATTTTGGAGAAACCTGCGCCAGAGTAAAATGAAAGATTGCTTTAGAATGCCTTTTTGGTTTGGCAGGTTAAATATCGGAATTTCAGTAACATGGGAGAAACCTGATTTTTTTTTCCAAGATTGAATTTTAGTAAAATTTTACAAGATATCATCTAAGACACACAGATTTGTATAAGTGTATATATATATATATATATATATAATATATATATATATATATATATATATATATATATACATATATATATATATATATATATATATATATATATATACATATATATATATATATATATATATATATATATATATATATATATATATATATATACATATACATATATATATATATATATATATATATATATATATATATATATATATATATATATATATATATATATATATATATATATATATATATATATATATATATACATATATATATATATATATATATATATATATATATATATATATATATATATATATATATATATATATATATATATATATATATATATATATATATATATATATATATATATATAATATATATATATATATATATATATATATATATATATATATATATATATATATATATATATATATATATATATATATATATATGTTAGCATGTATGTATGTATAAAACATATTTGGTCAGTTTTTCTACAGAATACTATTTTACGTTTTTAAAAAAGAACTAATTATAAAATTAATTTATATTTTTAGAAAATGTTTAATAATAGTTTAAAATTTAACAAAATATTAAATTTATATAAGATTTGAAGACTTTTAATTACGTTTTAAATATTTATTCCAATCTAAAATATTAAAATTAAATCTCAGTTTATTGTGGGGCTTTTTCCGTGTTATTTTATGAGGGCGTACTCAAAATGATTAAAACTCAAACTCAAACACATATGAAAAAATTTACTTGCATTTTATTATAAATTTAAGCATATCTGTCAGATAATTAGGGAAGGGATTTATAATAAAGAGGATAAAGTATAATAAATAGAATAATAAAGGAAATGAATATTTTGTAATAAAACTACAAAAGACTTCATGTTTTTAAGACAGAATTACATCTGAATTTCAGTTTTATTATTTTTCGACAAGGATTATATAATTCAAATTTTATCCCTAAAATTATAGAGAAAAGTTCTTTTTAATAAGTTAGCAAAAATATCAAATTATATAAAATTAAAAGTGAAATGATAAGAAAGGTTTTCTACTTCCCAAACAAATTGGAACGCCAAACTTAATTGAATCAAATTTTGAAACCAGATGGACGGCTGCAAAATGCATATATCAAAGTATCAAATAAATTCCAACTATTGCATCCCCTTATATGAAATTTTTTTCACTTTTCTAGGGGGATTACAGTTCTCTCCATCCA
>CM063500.1:44276982-44299482 GCA_032207245.1 Pardosa pseudoannulata
ACGTAATGTTTATTTGACGTTATAAACAGATTTTGTGAATTATTGATATTTTGTGAATTGGAGTAAACTAAATCAATTATATTACAAAATTTAAAAATAAATGTGAATTTTTGTAAGTTACAATTTATAATCATTTGCCGATTTTCAAAATGTTTCTTGTGTTTAAATATTTAAATTTGTTTCCTGTTTCGGCTTCATTATTATATATTAAGTTATTTTGTTTCTGATTGATTAAGGGTAATTCCATACCAAATCAACACAAGGTTTCTACCTGACCCTCTCCAATTTTGATTAAATTTGGTATAGTAAGTGACTTCATGGTAATAAAGAAAATACCCAAATCTTATGTTCAAATAATAATTGGTTTGGGAGTTATAAGGCTTTAAAGTTGCCAGATTTGTCTAAAAAATACACTATCGGCATAACTTTAAATTACACTTGCTACTCACCTAATTAAGCTAGAGATATGTGCAAGGTGTTATTTTAAACCTCTTTTAATGGGCTTTCATATCATATACAACACATGATGATTTGAAAATTTTGTTTAAAAATTTAAATTTAAATTAAAATTTAAAATTTAAATTTCGCAAAAAGCCAAGTTTTTAAAATTTTGAAAAAATTCTCAAACATTGCTCATATTATTGTTAATTAATCCCCAAAGTTTCATGTTGAGATCATAATGGGATCATAAGCTACAGAAGTTTTTTGTTTGAAATATTTCTGTTGCAATAACGAAAATGAGAACTTGCATTCATTACTTTAAATCTAACTCAGCTGTATAGGAGGGCATTAATGTTTACACAATATCTTATCGACATATACTCTAGTAAATAGTATATTTAACATTTGTGGAGATTTTAAAATATAGAAAAATCATTAAAGTGCACAAATTTTGATGATGGTGCTACTTATTTTTATGAATAGAAATTTTCATGTGTTTTGAGAATTTCTACTTTAGAAAGAATATACATTCATCCTGTTGAGTTAAAGGATTCACCTTACACAAATACATTAAATTGGAATATATACATCTTATATACATTAATATTATTATACATTATATAATATAAAGCTATAAATACCAAATTATCATTAACAAATAATAATTAAAACGTCAAATGTCTTATAATGATTTTATTATAAATATATGTGATGTACATTATGTTCTATACATATATTAAAAACCATATTATAAGCATTCGATATAATATGGTATAATATTTTCAATCAGTATTTCTGTTGATATAAACATTTCAAATACAATCTTCAGATACAATACAAATTTCTTTAGAAACAGTACAAAATACATCAGAATTTATTGACTTTATTTTAGAAAATGTCTGTATTATTTATTATATGTAAATAAAAGTTCATTTATAAACAATATGAAAGAGAATATTTAAAAGATTCAGAGTTTGTATTCTTGTTTTGCTGAAAATTATTATTTATATATATAATACTACCACTGGACTAATGTTCAAGCTGCAATTCATTTGTATATTACAAAGGAAAGTTAATTGATTTACATTGTAATTTCAGAATGTTAGCACAATACAGAGGTTAGCGGCTCGAGCCGCTAACCTCTTGAGTATGCCTCCTACCCCATCACAAGGTCCTTTACTATGAGCAATGCCATTCTACCTCAATGCCAAAATTTTCCTTATGTAAGCATAAATTGGCAAAGATTTTTTTATATATTGTGTAGATAACCCATCTGAGAAATAAAATATTTTCCTTGCACTTTTTAAAATTCTTCCTTCAAAAAAGTAATAAGCTTCTTTTGAAAACAGTAAACTGCTACTGTATTGTGCTCTGAACATTCTGAAATTACAATGTATGTAAAGTGGTCAATTCTGAGCTTTCCTTTGTAATATACAACAAAGGGGTGAATTGCAGCTTGAACATTAGTCCAGTGGTAGCTCTAGGCCTCATCCTGTATAATAAATAAGTAATTTTCAGCAAAATCAAGAACTACAAACTCTGAATCTTTTAAATTCTCTTTCATATTGTTTATAAATGAACTTTGTTGTTTCCCCACAAAGTCATAATAAACTAATACAGACATTTTCTCACAAAATAAGTCAATAAATTCTGATGCTGAATTTTGTATTGTTTCTAAAGAAACATTGTATTGTATCTGAAGATTGTATTTGAATTTGTATTGTATCAACAAAAATAAACTGATTGAAAATGACCTTTTCCACCATATTTTCATCGAATGCTTCATCAAGTATGGTTTTTAATTCTGTAGTCCCAAAACATAATGTACACTCTCCCATGTGGCAGCTGATTGATGCTGGAATACAAATCATCATAGAAAGACAGTACTTGTACGTTTTAATTATTTCATTTGTTAATGAAACTAATTTGGTATTTTATAGCTTGTGATCCCATTATGATCCCAATGTATTGTGCCCAATTTACTATGTCCCAATGTATGAAACCTGATGTACTATGGATTTCAATTTCAGATGTTTTGTGTAAGGTGAATCCTTTAACTTCAACAGGATGAATGCATATTCTTTCTAAAGTAGAAATTCTCAAAACACATGAAAATTTCTACTAGTTCCAACTAAATAAGTAGCACCATCCATCAAAATTTGTGCACTTTAATGATTTTTCTTTATTTTAAAATCTCCACAAATGTTAAATATACTATTTACTAGAGTATATGTCGATAAGGTATTGTGCAAACATTAATGCCCTCCTAAACAGCTGAGTTAGATTAAAAGTAATGAATGCATGTTCTCATTTTCGTTATTTCAATAGTAAATATATCAAACAAAAAACTTTTGTAGCTTGTGATCCCATGATGATCCCAACATGAAACTTTGGGGATTAATTAACAATAATATGAGCAATTTTTAAAATTTTTTTCAAAATTTTAAAAACTTGGCTTTTTGCAAATTTTAAATTTTAAATTTTAATATTAATTTAAATTTTTAAAATTTTTTCAAATCATCATGTGTTGTATATCATATGGAAGCCCATTAAAAAGGTTTAAAATAACACCTTGCACATATCTCTAGCTGAATTAGATGAGTAGCAAGTGTAATTTAAAAGTATGCTGATTGTGTATTTTTTAGACAAATCTGGCAACTTTAAAACCTTATAACTCCCAAACTAGTAATTATTCGAATATAAGATTTGGGGATTTTCTTTATAACCATAAAGTCACTTACTATACCAAATTTAATCAAAATTGGAGATGGTCAGGTAGAATTTCTTCTAAAATTGCGTTGATTTCACATGGAATAACCCTTAAATAGTAAATTAAAACGAGCGTGTCTATATTGATATCTTGGTTTTTTTTATGAACATTTGGGATATTTCCACGTAATGTTTATTTGACATTACAAACAGATTTTGTGAATTATTGATCTTTTGGGTATTGGAGTAAACTAAATGAATTATATTACAAAATTTAAATAAAACATGCGAATATTATTTAATTCACTTTTTAATTCACCGTTTTCAAAATGTTTCTGTTTACAAAACTAAATCAATTATTAAATTTAAATTAAACATGTGAATTTTTGTAATTCACTTTTTCAGATCAGTTGCTGATTTTCAAAATATTACTTGCTTAAATATTCAATTCTGTTTCCTATTTTGGCTTCATTATTATATATTAGGATATTTTGATTCTGATTGACTAAATATTAAATTAAAACGAGGGTGTCTATATTGACAGCTTGGTTTTTATGAAACATTTGAGTTATTTTCACGTAATGTTTATTTGACGTTGCAAACATGTTTTGTGATTTACTCATCTTTTGTGAATTGGAGTAAACTAAATTAATTATATTACAATATTTAAATAAAACATGTGAATTTTGTAATTTACTTTTTCAGATAATTTGCTGATTTTCAAAATTTTTTTGCTTAAATATTCAATCCTGTTTCCTATTTTGGCTTCATTATTATATACTAGGCTAGTTTGTTTATGACTGATTAAATATTAAATTAAAACGAGCGTGTCTATATTGACAACTTGGTTTTTTATTGAAGATTTCGGCTATTACACTTAATGTTTTATTTGACGTTACAAACAGAATTTGTGAATTATTGATTTTTTGTGAATTGGAGTAAACTAAATCAATTATATTACAAAATTTAAACAAAACATGTGAATTCTTGTAATTCACTTTTTCAGATCAGTTGCTGATTTTCAAAATATTTCTTGCTTAAATATTCAATTCTGTGTCCTATATTGGCTTCATTATTATATATTAGGATATCTTGGTTCTGATTGATTAAATATTAAATTAAAACGAGGGTTTCTATATTGACAGCTTAGTTTTTTTATAAAACATTTTAGTTATTTTCATGTAATGTTTATTTGACGTTGCAAACAGATTTTGTGATTTATTGATCTTTTGTGAATTGGAGTAAACTAAATTAATTATATTACAATATTTAAATAAAACATGGGAATTTTTGTAATTCACTTTTTGAGATCATTTGCTGATTTTCAAAATGTTTCTTGTTTTTCAATATTCAATTTTGTTTCCTATTTAGGCTTCCTTATTATATAATAAGCTATTTTGTTTCTGATTGATTAAATATTAAATAAAAACGAGCTTGTCTATATTGACAACTTGGTATTTTATAAAACATTTGGGTTTTTTTACACTGAGTTTTAATTCTTTAAATGAAGTTGAAACAATTACATGCAATAACTTTCTTAAATTCTTAAATTCAATTTTTTAAAACATTTTCTAATTTTATAAATGTTTCTTATGATTATATTTTACACCCTTTTCTTATATTTTGCCTTAATTTTTGTATTTTTGCTTTTCTTTTGTTGAGTAGTTCAATATCTAAATGATAAACTCTTTTCATGAGTATTCCGAATGTGTATGAATTTCTCTTTTTTTTTAAGATTTGAATTTTTCAACGTTTTAATTTTTAAGTTCTTATATCTCATGCCAGCTATAGTTAAAATGTAAAATAATCTAAACACTAACATAAATTTTAAAATAAATATAACCTTTATTTTAGGGAGCCTAAATTTATCAGACTTTTTTTATCAGCTTGCTCGCAAAGGGGCTTGTTAAGGTTGTCAAACTTTTATTTTCAGTGACACCTCTTATACATATAGGTCTATATCATTTCAAATTTTATTTATTCTCGATAATAAATTTACAGCACAAGGAAAATTTCTTGGCTAAAAATTGCAATTTACATCAAGCTCCAATATGCTTGTTTGATAATAGTAAACTTTAAATAAAACGTGAATTTTTGTAATATCTTTTTCCGATCATTTGCTGATTTTCAAAATGTGTCTTGTGTTTAAATATTCAATTTTCTTTCCTATTTTGGTTTCATTGATTAAATATTAAATTAAAACGAGCTTGTCTACATTGACAACTTGGTTATTTATGAAACATTTGGGTTTCTTTAAATTGAGTTTTAATTATTTAACTGAAGTTGAAAAATTGCATGCGATAACTATCTTAAATTCAATTTTTAAAAAAAATATTTTGTAGTTTTTCAAATGTTTCTTATGATTATATTTTACACCCTTTTCTTATATTTTGCCTTAGTTTATATATTTTGTCGTTATTTTGTTGAGTAATTGAATATCTAAATGATAAAATGTTTTTATGAGTATTTGAAATGTGAAAGAATTTCTCTGGTTAAAATTTAGATTTTTCTAAGGTTTTATTTGTTTCAATGATGTTTAAACTGTGTCAGTGATATCTAAACAAATGCAAGATTTCTTTTACTGAATAGATGTTTAGGAACATTCCGTAAAAAGTTTGTAATAATCAAATTTTAAAAAAAAGACTGGTGAGTCACAAAAAGTTTTTTCGAAACTGAAATAATTTTCAAATTTTAAAAAAGTTGAGTATTTTTAAATACTTAATGTGAATTATTTTTATATGCTTTAATGTATATGTACAGATAGTTTCACAGTTCTTTTGGTTAATAATACTCAAAACTGTTTTGTAAATGTTTCCGTTACCTTAAACTATTTCAGAGATACGTATATTAAATTACGTATATCAATTTTATTTTCCCTAATTAGCGGAAAAAAAGAAGTTAAATTCACCCGGATATGGTAGAAGTGTTTCCATTAGTTTCCATTAGTTTTATGTCTTATGCCAACTATTGTTAAAATGTAATATATTTTAAACACTAATATAAATTTTAAAATGAATATAACCCTTATTTCATTGAGCCTAAATTTATCAGACTGATGACTGCTAGCAAAGTGGCGTACTAAGGTCATGAAACTTTTCTTTTCAGTGACAATTCTCAAACATATAGGTCTATATGGTTTCAAATTTTATTTATTCTCGAAATAAAGATTCGGCACAAGGAATATTTCTTGGCTAAAAATTGCAAATTACATCAAGTTCCAAAATGCTTGTTTGATAACAGTAAACTTTTTAGAGGTAAGCAAAAAAAAAATTTTGTATAGAATTTACTGAATTGCACAAGAAAAAAAAATAGAACACAATCTTTCAACTTAGGTAAAGAAATATAAAACCTCCATAGAAAAGCATAATGAAATAGAAAGTAACATTAAATAATAACATGCAAATGAAAATTAACAATAAGAGCGAAGACTTTCTTTATTATGTAAAATTTATTAAGTCATAAATTTTATAAACACACAAAATTTATGCAGCTAAAAGTTAATATGAATAATAATAATACTATTACAATCCCAAAATTACATAATCACGAAAAAATTTTATTTCCATGAATCATTTAAATTGCTTAAATATGAAAGTACGTAATTAAACAGCTCTCTCTGCTTGAGGCATAGTTGTGAATGAATAGTAAAATAAAAGAGAAGTTTAACACATAAAGAATTAATGCATATTCATGAACATTAAACTGAAGTTTCGCAAAATAAAAAAATCTCTAGAAATTGAATAAGGCTTGAGAATTATTTAAATTACTTAATAAGTAGATACAATAGTATTTAACTTCATAAGCACTTTATAACATTTAATAATTTTGCTTGAAATAAATGCAGCTAAATACAGGGAATGTACAGAATGTCTATAAATGATCTTCTCTATTTTAATGCTTAATATAGTGATTCCTAAAATAGTAAATTTATATTAAAATTTAAAATATTTTATGATTAGCATATAACCCGTTATACGACAGGGATCAGTAAAATTTTTACTTTTCCAGAATTGTGAAGTAACCTATGAGGCATGTAAAGATTAATTGCATATTCATGGACATTAAACTGCAATTTGGCAAAAAAAAATCTTTAGAAATTCAGTGAGACTAGAGAATTATTTAAATTACTTTAATAAGTAGATGCAATAGTATATGACTTCATAAGTATTTTATAAGATTTAATAAATTACTTAAATTAAATACAGCTAAATATAGGGAATGTACAGATTGTCTATAAATGATGTTTTCCATTTTAATGATTAATAAAGAGATTTCTAAAATAGTGAATTTAGATTAAAATTTAAAATATTTTATGACTAGCATATAACCCGTCATATGACAGGGATCAGTAAAATTTTTACTTTTCCAGAATTGCGAAGTACCCTATGAGGCAAGTAAAGAATAAATGCATATTCATGGACATTAAACTGAAATTTGGCAAAAAAATATTTAGAAATTCAATAAGGCTAGAGAATTATTTAAATTACTTTAATAAGTAGATACAATAGTATTTAATAATAATACGTAAAAATACAGTCAAATGCAGGGAATGTACAGATTATCTATAAATAATTGTCTCCATTTTAATGATTAATAAAAAGATTCCTAAAATAGCGAATTTAGATTCAAATTTAAAATAAATATTTTTAAACTAGCATATAGCCCGTCATATGACAGGGATCAGTACATTTTTTTAATTTTCTAGATTTGTGAAGTATCCTATGAGGCAAGTAAAGAATAAATGCATATTCATGGACATTAAACTGAAATTTGACAAAAAAGAAAAATCTTTAGAAATTCAATAAGGCTAGAGAATTATTTAAATTACTTTAATAAATAGATACAATAGTATTTGACTTCATAAGCACTTTATAGCATTTAGTAAATTGCTTAAAAAATATAGTTAAATGCAGGGAAGGTACAGATTGTCTACAAATTATCTTCTCCATTTTAATGATTAATAAAAAGATTCATAAAATAGCGAATTTAGATTCAAATTTAAAATAAATATTTTTAAACTAGCATATAGCCCGTCATATGACAGGGATCAGTGCATTTTTTTAATTTTCTAGATTTGTGAAGTATCCTATGAGGCAAGTAAAGAATAAATGCATATTCATGGACATTAAACTGAAATTTGACAAAAAAGAAAAATCTTTAGAAATTCAATAAGGCTAGAGAATTATTTAAATTACTTTAATAAGTAGATACAATAGTATTTGACTTCATAAGCACTTTATATCATTTAGTAAATTGCTTAAAAAATATAGTTAAATGCAGGGAATGTACAGATTGTCTCTAAATGATCTTCTACATTTTAAAGATTAATAAAAAGATTAATAAAATAGTGAATTTAGATTAAAATTTAAAATATTTTATGACTAGCATATAACCCGTCATATGACAGGGATCAGTAAAATTTTTACTTTTCCAGAATTGTGAAGTAACCTATGAGGCAAGTATAGAATAAATGCATATTCATAGATACTAAACTGAAATTTGGCAAAAAAAATCTCTAGAAATTCATTAAGGCTAGAGGATTATTTAAATTACTTCAATAAGTAGATACAATTGTATATGACTTCATAAGCACTTTATAACTCTTAATAAATTAATTAAAAATACAATTAAATGCAGGGAATGTACAGATTGTCTATAAATAATTGTCTCCATTTTAATGATTAATAAAAAGATTCCTAAAATAGCGAATTTAGATTCAAATTTAAAATATTTTTAAACTAGCATATAGCCCGTCATATGACAGGGATCAGTACATATTTTTAATTTTCTAGATTTGTGAAGTATCCTATGAGGCAAGTAAAGAATAAATGCATATTCATGGACATTAAACTGAAATTTGACAAAAAAGAAAAATCTTTAGAAATTCAATAAGGCTAGAGAATTATTTAAATTACTTTAATAAGTAGATACAATAGTATTTGACTTCATAAGCACTTTATAACATTTAATAATTTTACTTGAAGTAAATGCAGCTAAATATAGGGAATGTACAGACTGTCTATAAATGATCTTCTCTATTTTAATGCTTAATATAGTGATTCCTAAAATAGTAAATTTAGATTAAAATTTAAAATATTTTATGACTATCATATAACCCGTTATATGACAGGAATCGGTAAAATTTTTACTTTTCCAGAATTGTGAAGTAACCTATGAGGCAAGTAAAGATTAATTGCATATTCATGGACATTAAACTGCAATTTGGCAAAAAAAATCTTTAGATATTCAATGAGATTAGAGAAATATTTAAATTACTTTAATAAGTAGATACAATAGTATATGACTTCATAAGCACTTTATAAGATTTAATAAATTATTTAAATACAAATAAATATAGGGAATGTACAGATTGTCTATAAATGATATTCTCCATTTTAAAGATTAATAAAGAGATTCCTTAAATAGTGATTTTAATTTAAATTTTAAAATATTTTTATGACTAGCATATAGCCCGTCATATTACAAGGATCAGTAAAATTTTTACCTTTTCCATAATTATGAAGAACCCTTATGAGGTAGGTAAAAAAATTGTTTGTTTTATAGCTGAGAAATATCTTGCAACAAATAATAATCGATGATTAAATTTAAAATTATCACTTATGTATCTAATCTGTTATTTAAGCCAAATTTATTTACGTAATATCTAAATTCAGTGATAAAACGAATGAAAATAATGCAGACGATATTTAAATGATTTAAAATATAAATGATTAAATGAGATGGTTAAAGGAATGACGTCAGAATGCTAGAAAAAATGTTATTTTTATCTATTTATTATGCGATAAATTGATAAATTTAATTGCTGCTCTTAAAATAATTGATGATTAAATTTAAAATTATCGCATATGTACCTAATCTATTATTTAAGCCAAACATAAAAGAAAATTATTTACGAAATACCTAAGTTCACTGATAAATAATGCAGACTATATTTAAATAATTTAAAATAAGAAATGATTAAATGAGATGGTTAAAGGAATGATGTCATAACGCTAGAATTGTGACGTACCCTATGAGGCAAGTAAAAAAATGGTTTGTTTTTTGGCTGAGAATTATCTTTCAACAGATAATAATCGATGATTAAATTTAAACTTATCACATATGTATCTAATATGTTACACAAGCCAAACTTAAAAAAAATATTTATGTAATATCTAAGTTTAGTGATAAAGCGTATGAAAATAATGCAGAGGATATTTAAATAATTTAGGTATTAGGAAGTTTGTTCGTTTGTGTATTTGTTTTTTATATATAACCACACAATTTGACTAAATGAAGTCAACGTCATTCGTCATATTTTAGATGAAAATAACATTTTATCTAGCACTAAGGGGTCATTCCCTAAAATGTCTCATTTCAGGATTTTGCGTAGTTAAAAACTTATTCCATCGCCTATATAATAATATTCTAAGTTATCTGTCCTCTGTCCTCAAAGTTATGAAAGGTTGGACCTGGAATGGATAGAGGCATCCATATTGGATTCTTGATGAGTTAGGGTTAGCAACGTTCGAAATCCATCCCTTCTTCCCTTTTCTAGCATTTAAGGCCATTATTTTAATCCCTATTTTTCTTGGTTAAAATCAGGCCATTAAATTTATCAATTTGTCTCATAACAAATAGGTACAAAAAACATTTTTTTCCTAGCATTATGACATCATTCCTTTAACCATCTCATTTAATAATTTCTTATTTTAGATTATTTAAATATCGTCTGCATTATTTTCATATCACTGAATTTAGATATTATATAAATAATTTTCTGTTATATTCGTCTTAAGTAATAGATTAGGTACATAAGTGATAATTTCAAATTTAATCCTCGATTATTTTTCGTAGCAATGAATATTTTATCACCGATATTAGCAACAAATTCTATCTACCTCCAGGGATTAATGGAAATAATAATTTTATTCCTTTACTTCCATTAATTACTGTGGCAACAATTTGGGAAGAACTGAAGTATAATTTCGACGTAGCTAAGAAAATTTTGAATTATCTTTTTAAACGAATTCAACGTGATTCTAAATTGCATTCACTGTATCGACAGACTTTAGAGGAGTATGAAGATAAACAAATTATTGAGCTTGCACCAGACAATTCTCAGCCAAAAAAACAGGCCATAATTTTTATCAGCTTATAGGGTACTTTACAATTCTTGCAAAAATTAAAAATTTTGCTGATCCTCTCATATTATGGGCTATATGCTAGTGTTTTTATAACCCTCGGATGTAGACAATCGTATTTTTGAAACTTTTGTGTCCACTTAATTTACCAATAGTTAAAGATATGAAGTTTAAAGAGTTTTTAAGAATCAGTCTGTAGATTTAATTCATGACGAATAGAAACGCATTTTAAAATCTTTCCGGACTGTAGATTTAGAAAAAAAAGTGACAATAAAAGAACTAAAAACTTATTATAAGTGTAAATTCATACATATGAAATTTATTTAAAAAAATCATTACGGAGATTTTGAATAATGCTAGAATCTTTTGTTGAAAAACTCTTCAGTGTTATTAAATCTTTTTTCTTCTTTTGTAATCCAAGAGTTTAAAGTTAAGAAGAAAATCTTTTCACTAACTTTCCCATTTTCTAAAATTGCTGAAGAAAAAACTAACAGGATATTTTCCCCCATCTCTGAAAGGATAATTTTTAAATTGGTTGAATAAAATGAAGCGAGGTTTTTGCTAATGCCTTGGAGTCAATCTTTGAAAAATGTTACTTCATTAAAAAGAAATATTTTCTACAATGGCTAAGCCTATCTTCTGAAAGTTTTAAAGTATGTTAATCTCGAAAATTGTTATTTAACACGTTCTTGAAACTGATACTAATTATTTTAAGGCACACACTTTGATTATAGTATTTTATATGCATTAAATTGAATAAAATGATATTAGAAAATGAATCATTTCATGTTATTTTACTCTTCATTTTGAGAACATATACATGAAAATTTATTATGTTGTCAATGTATATATATTTACATGAAATATTTTATTTTATAGAAATTGAATGAAATGATATAAGAAAAATAATCATTTCATGTTATTTTACTTTTTACTTTGAAAACATATTCATGAAAATTTATTATGTTGTCAATCTACATATTTTATATGTAACAATTTATTGTATAGAAATTGAATAAAGCGATATTAAAAACTCAATCATTTCATGTTATTTTACTCTTCACATTGAGAATATATTCATGAAAATTTATTATGTTGTCAACCTATATATTTTACATGAAATATTTTATTGTATAGAAATTGAATAAAATGATATTAGAAAATGAATCATGTCATGTTATTTTACTCTTCGCTTTGAGAACATATACATGAAAATTATGTTGTCAACCTATATATTTTATATGAAATAACTATTGAAAGTTTTGTATCCGCTTAATTTACTTACCAATAGTTAGTGATTTGAAGTTTAAAGAGTTTTTAAGAATCAGTCTGTAGATTTAATTCACGACGAATAGAAAGGGATTTTAAAATCTTTCCGGGCTGATGATTTAGAAAAGAAAAGTAACTATAAAAGAACTAAAAACTTATAATAAGTGTAAATTCGTAGATATGAAATTTATTTTTAAAAAATCATTACGGAGATTTTGAATAATGCTAGAATCTTTTGTTGAAAAACTCTTCAGTGTTATTAAATCTTTTTTCTTCTTTTGTAATCCAAGAGTTTAAAGTTAAGAAGAAAATCTTTTCACTAACTTTCCCATTTTCTAAAATTGCTGAAAAAAAAAAACTAACAGGATATTTTCCCCCATCTCTGAAAGGATAATTTTTAAATTGGTTGAATTAAATGAAGCGAGGTTTTTGCTAATGCCTTGGAGTCAATCTTTGAAAAATGTTACTTCATTAAAAAGAATTATTTTCTACAATGGCTAAGCCTATCTTCTGAAAGTTTTAAAGTATGTTAATCTCGAAAATTGTTATTTAACACGTTCTTGAAATTGATACTAATTATTTTAAGGCACATTCTCTGTTTATAGTATTTAATATGAAATAATTTATTGTATAGAAATCGACTAAAATGATATAAGTTAATGAATTATTTGATGTTATTTTATTCTTCACTTTGAGAATATATTCACGAAAATTTATTATGTTGTCAACCTACATATTTAATATGAAATAATTTGTATAAAAATTGAATTAAAGGATATTAGAAAATGAATCACTTCATTTTATTTTACTCTTCACTTTGATAACATATTCATAAAAATTTATTATGTTGACAGCCTATATATTTTATGTAAAACATTTTATTGTATAGAAATTGAATAAAATGATACTAAGCAATGAATCATTTAATGTTATTTTACTCTTCGTTTTGAGAACAGATTCATGAAAATGTTTTACGTTGTCAACCGATATTTTTCATGAAACAATTTATTGTGTAGAAATTAAATAAAATATTAGAAAATGAATCATTTCATGTTATTTTACTCTTCACTTTGAGAACATATTCATAAAAAATTATTATGTTGACAACCTATATATTTTATATAAAACATTTTATTGTATAGAAATTAAATAAAATGATATTAAGAAATGAATCATTTAATGTTATTTTACTCTTCATTTTGAGAACAGATTCATGAAAATGTTTTACGTTGTCAACCGATATTTTTCACGAAACAATTTATTGTGTAGAAAAATTGAATAAAATGATATTAGAAAATGAATCATTTCATGTTATTTTACTCTTCACTTTGAGAACATATTCATGGAAATTTATTATGTTGTCAACTTAAATATTTTATATGAAATAATTTATTCTATATAAATTGAAAGCAACGATATTAGAAAACGAATCATTTCATGTTATTTTACTCTTCACTTTGAAAACATATTCATGAAAATTTATTATGTTGTCAACCTATATATTTTATATGAAATAATTTGTATAAAAATTGAATAAAATGATATTAGAAAATGAATCATTTCATATTATTTTACTCTTCACTTTAAGAAAATATTCATAGAAATTTATTATGTTGTAAACTTATATATTTTAAATAAAATAATTTATTGTATAGAAATTGAATAAAATTATACTAGAAAATGAATCAGTTCATTTTATTTTGCTCTTCACTTTAAGAACATAGTGATAAACATTTATTATGTTGTCAACCTATATATTATATATGAATAAATTTATTATATAGAAATTGAATGAAATGAATCATTTCATATTATTTTACTTTTCAATTTGAGAACATATTCATGAAAATTTGTTATGGTGTCAACCAATATATTTATCTGAATACGAATAAAAGTGAAGAGTGACTATCAGATGTTTAAAAACACTTAAATGCTAATTTTACCAAATGTAATTCAAAAGAACAAGGGTGCTTTTAACAAACGAAATGTTATAGTAACAGGTGCACATTATAACTTGATGAATGTAAAAAAAATATTTTTTCTACTAATACTAACTTACTTAAATAAGGTAAAAAATTGGAGAACTTTTATGATAAATTTCGATACTTTCTAAATCTGAATTTTATTAAAAGTAAATTAAATGAACAGTGATTTTTTCAACAAGCTAAATGTTATACTAATAATTATGCAATATATTTTGATTTATATTAAAAAAAAACTATGATTCCACACAGTACTTAGTTTCATTGTTAAAAACTTAATGAGATAGACAAAAAATGTTTTTTTCTTTAAACATCCGGTAGCTGTAAGTAATTTAGCCTTAAAGATGAAATATCTAAAACAAACTGAAACAGTTAATGTCTCGTTTGAAGTTTATTTTTAAAAATCGACACAAACTCTGTATCGTCATAATAGCCGTTTAAAATTTGACATTAATTTTTGTTTTAATGTACCTATTTACCTAATAATATAATATACTTATAGTTGAAACTAGTTAAAACCAATAAAGACATGCTCAGAATAGTTTTTTTGTTCAAAATCTAAAAGCCAAAAATTTTTGCAATCACAATGTTTTTTTATCACTTAAAAAAAAATTATTAAAAAAGGGGGAAATGAAACTAATAAATTGAATTTTTAAAAATAGCTTTTAAAAATTAGTCTCAATATTTTGAAAAATACATTGAATCTTATATTTAAATTCATTTTTGTTCCAAACAAACTCATGTCTGCTTAAAAAAAATTGTGTTTTTATATTTAAAATATATGTCTAGAGATTTTCATAAATCTAAGCTCATAAGTTACATAAATGTTTAATTTAACTTTCTGTCAAAATGTATTCCCCTTTAATACAAATAATGTAAATTACCCAAAGTAGTCTAATGTAAATTTCACTTTAATTCAAAACTTCTATAATCTTAAAGTTAATTACATCAAACAAATCTTTCACAATTAACATAAAATTATTCTTTTTAAGGTTATTAAGCATTAGAAATATGTATAAATCCGAAAGAGTATCTAGAATAGTAAATTTCATTCTTTAAACTACTAATGAAGTAATTAAGAAAAATATAAAAAAGGATGGTTCTGTACATTTACATTTTAAAAGTTTCATTTTTAGTGTCACTTGAAGTTATGAGCATGAACTATTTTTTTAAAAATAACTGAAATTAAGAAATAGAGTTAATAATTTGAAAAACTCTATGTAACTTATCATCTTCCACATAAAAATATAACATATAATACCCTAAAACACAAACATTTGTGACTCTCAAGTCAATTACTTCAAACAAATTTTTTGCAGCAAACATAAAATTATCTCTTTTATGCTCATTAAACAGTAGAAGTGTACAAAAGCTGGAAGATATATGTAGAGGGATAAATAGCATTCTTTTTTTATTTTTGACAGATAGATTTAAATTATTGACAAAGCAATTAAGCAAAACATGAAAGAAATAAAGTTTAGTTTTTATACATTTTAAGAAGTTACATTTCTTAGTGTACGTTACTCTTCAGATTAGTTAACATTATAAACTATATTTTTATATTTTTATCTAAAATATATTAATTAAATTAATCATAATTTATTAATTATCAAAAATTACTCTATAATGTTTATCCACCATATAATGAACAATTTCAAAATATTAACAAACAATTTTCTGTAACAAATATATAATAATCTTTATTTTTTGTTCAATAAAGAGTAAAAAAATTATCTAAAACTTGTAGAGATATGCAGAATGATAAATTACGTTTTAGTATTTTACTTACTTTTTGAAGTATTGATGAAACGATTAACTATGAATTAAAAAAAGTCTTCTTTGCATTTTAATAAAATACATTTTTAATCTTAGGTTAACAATATAATCTACTTTTTTGACAACTCATATATTGTGTTAACATTATAATTTAGTTTTTTGACAATTAAAACATAGTACCACTATAATCTAACTTTTTGAAAACTCCTAGGTTATGTTAATTTTATAATTTACTTTTTTGATAATTAAAATATAGTAACACTATGATCTACCTTTTGACAGCTCCTAGGTTATGTTAACTTTATAATTTACTTTTTTGATAATTAAAACATAGTAACACTATAATCTAGATGTTTGATAACTCCTAGGTTATGTTAACTGTATAATTAACATTTTTGATTATAAAAACATAGTTACTCTATAGTCTACCTTTTGACAACACCTAGGTTATGTTAACTTTATAATTTACTTTTTTGATAATTAAAACATAATAACACTATAATCTAACTTTTTGACAACTAGTATTATATGTTAACGTTCTAGATTTTTGAAAGCTTTTAAAATTGGTTAAGAATATGATCTAGCTTTTTGACAACTCAAGTAAAATAATTACAGAAAATATAAGTACAGTAAGTACTGTGTCCAAATAATTTTTCTTAAATTTATCATTGAATACCTCTCTCTTTTTAGTCCTACTTAGTGTTCTTAAATGATATATGCTAACTGAAATATAATTACAAAAATGTAATTACAAAAACTATATACATAGATGTAAATTAAAAAGAAGAAAATTGAGTAATAATAATCCGTACTTCACCATATTTTCCTTACAAAAAGGAAAACCATTAAAAAACGCAGATGTTACTTTAAACCCTACTTGCACTTTTAGAGAGCCGTGAATCAGTTTGTTTACATCAATAAATCTATCAAATCCAGATGCCCAAAACAGAAACTAATGCCCGTACTTCAAGGTCAAATGCTATATGAGTCAACAGGTGTGAAAATCGTTGCCGTTTAACTTCAGCTAGTAGCATTTAAAAATTCAAATGAAACGTTCCGATTTCCGATTACGCATACGAGACGCTGGTCTCTCCATATCAATCGAAGTTCTTCGCGTTAACGCGACGCTGGGCTCATACGAGTGCAATCACTGCGTCGCTGCAGCGAAACGTTGATCACGAAGAGTTAAGGAAAATGGAAGATTTAAGTTCCTTAGACTTCTGTGAGAATTTTAGATCATATATTTTATAACAAGAACGCTTTTGTATGTAATGAATTTTCAAAAATTTAAAAAGATGTGTACAATGAAGTGCAAAACTTATTCCGCTAATCTGTTTTGGCAATAATTCTAGAAACATCAACTGGAAGACAATAAGGATGGCTAATGTACAGTTTGAAATGTATAGTCAGTAGTTGTTTAAGGTATGGAGCCTTTTAAAATGAGGTATTAGCTCGAATTTTTTAAGTATAAAGACTTTAAAAAGTTATTTTGTTTCAAGATTATAAAAAATTTCAATAAAAAATATTTAATCTTACAAAAAGTAAAATATCATAATAAAAATATAGTAAATTAGACACTACATGATAAATTAGAAAACCACCTTAAAAGAGTACTATATTCACAATATTTTTCAATTTCACTTTTTATTATGAAGCCTTTTAAAATGAGGTATTAGCTCGAATTTGTTAAGTATGAAAACTTCAAAAAGTTTTTTTTATTTCAAGATTATAACACAAATTTTGATAAAAAAATATTTAATCTTACAAAAAGTAAAATATCATAATAAAAATACAGTAAATTAGACACTACATGATGAATTAGAAAACCATCTTAAAAAACTACTTTATTCACTATATTTTTCACTTTCATTTTTTAGTACGGGAACCATTTAAAATGAGGTATTAGCTCGAATTTTTTAAGTATGAAAACATCAAAAAGTTTTTTATTTCAAAATTATAACAATTTTGATAAAAAAATATTTAATCTTACAAAAAGTAAAATATCACAATAAAAATATAGTAAATTAGGCACTACTTGATAAATTAGAAAACCATCCTTAAAGACTACTGTATTCCTAATATTTTTCAGTTTCATTGTTTAGTATGGAAAATTTTAAAATAAGATATGATCTTAAATTTAAGTATGAAAGCTTTAAAATTTTTCTACTGTAAAATTATAACATATATTTTAGTAAAAAATATTTAATCTTACAAAAATTTAAATATCATAATAAAAGAATATAGTAAATTAGACACTACTTAATAAATTAGAAAACCCTTTTAAAAAACTACTATATCCACAATATTTTCAATTTCGTTTTTAATTAGCAGCAATGTATAAATTAAAAGATTATTTTTTACTTATTTGCTGTGCAAATACTCGTATAATCTTTAGATACATTATAAAGACTTGAGAATTGTAGCAGATTACTTTCGGTTCTAAAACTATATTTACCTGGGACAGGTTACATATTAAAAAAATTTTAATCCCAGTTTGCGTGATTTTGGCTTTGATTTTGCTTATATAAGTCCTAAGTAAAATTGTTCTTTCTTGATTCATGAGAAGTTTATGTAGATAACCTGAATAAAATCAACATTGGTTTTCTAAATTATTTAGTTAATTAACATATTTTCTCTTAGATTTTGGCTTTGGTTTTACTTATATAAATCCCAAGTTAAATTGTTTTCTCTTGATTCATGAGTGGTTTATGTAGATAACCTGAATACAATTGACAGTGGTTTTTGAAATTATTTAGTTAAATTAACATATTTTCTTTTTAGGAGAAACGAAAAAAGTAAAGCAAAGAAATTATCTTGTAAAAAGTATATGACGGTTCACAAGGAGAATTTAAGGAATATTAAAAAAAAAGTGTAAGAGAAGTGAAATGAGAAATACCTAAGAACACCAATTATTTTACAGATGTCTTGTGAGTAATCGACTATTTGTTTGATTTAGTCTGATTACGTTAAGCCTTATAAAAGTTACTAATAATGTTTAATAAATATTCGTTGCCCAAGCCAATAGAAGAAAATAGTTGACAGTAGCAGAATATCACATAGTTTATTTATCTATAGAAAATTTCTTGGCTCTGCTTGCTTGAGCTGTTGAAGGATATAGTGAAGTCACACAACTTGTCCAAAGTGTAGAATCCCTGGACTTGCAATGCTGTTTATATGATGTACGTAACAATCTCCTATCACCCGTTTAAGCTGGGAACAAAAATAACTAAAACCATTTATGTTTGACTCTATATATCAGATTTAGAATAATACCAGAAGAAATTTGTTCATTTCTAGCTTTCATACCATAAGTAGCACAAAAGAAAAACAATGTAAAATCACGTTAAATACAGTTAAATAATTGTTTAATATTTGGTTGCCTAGTAAATGTTTTAGGGCATGAAATTACTGAACCCCAGATTCCATATTTGTAAAGTTTATATGTTATGGGAATACTATTTATTGTGGATACATTGAAAGCACTGTTAACATTTTCATTACCATTATGCTTTGGAGCATTTAGCTACAATGCCTTTGGTATGTTGTTACAGGGGCAAACATATATTTTTTATATATTGTTCTTTTCTAAAAGTTTATTCTAAGAGCAAAGATATTCTGATAGATTTACTTTTATGTTATACAAGATATTTATTACATAGAATTTAATACTGGATAGATGATTAAGCAATGTTTATTAAACAACATAATATTGGTGAGGAACAACTAAAATGTGAGAGCCCGTTGAAATATATGGTTGGTTTTATGACATTATAGCTTGCATGATTTTACTTTAATTTACTATAGTTTTTTACCAATATAATTCTGATATAAGAGGCTGAGAGACATGCTATCTTTATTTATCATTAGCGTCGAATTATGGACGAGGAGCCTTATTAATTTTTAGGGGGGACCAGTGGATAGGACCACCACACAATACAAGTTTATTGGAAAGGTCTTCATTCAATAGTACAATCGGATTCCTGTAACTAGTGAATGAAATCAGAGGAACCTTAAGAAAATTATGTGATCGATTTGACTTAGAATCAAATCCAGTAAAGTCTTAGAAAAAGCAAAATCATCTCTCGTACAGAAGAGCTTGAAGAGCAGTGTTTTACCCTCATGAGCTGTGGTGGATCATAACAACTTGCTTTTTACTAAAATATCATGCAAATAATTCTTGCAAATTTTGTGTCTTTGACTTAAACTCCAGAATGTGTATTACCTATGTTTAATTTCAAAAGGCAAAATATAAAGAGTGTTAAAGTTTGGAATGTGAGGAAAAAACGACTACACGGAAAAATTCAATAGGACAGAATGACCACCAATCCACAAAGTGGAGAAATCATGTTAATTTTTCAACTTCTTCACTTTGTAGAGTTGTTATCAATCTGCAGACACTATCTTCCAGAACACAAGAGATATGAAACTGAAAAAACAGTTGTTAAAGAAGTGTTAATTCAGCATTCAGTCTGGAACAAACATCAATTTAAAAAAAAAACTTTGATAATTGCTGTAACGTTGTTCTATATATTTGGACATTAGATATAAATCTAAAAATGATTTTCCAACTGTTTATAAACTCAAAGAAATCTGATCTCCAAGATTAGTAACTAATGTTAGGAAAATATTTAAACAGTTGTGAATGAAAACAAGGAACCCCATATATTTGTAAGAAATACAAAGCTAAGTGAGAATGACGCAATTAAGCTTAAAATGTCAGGAAATACTATGTATAGTGTATTTATACAAATGACTAACTTTATGGAGTCATGCATGCTTTGACAGATCTCTGCACTCCTGCTGAAAATGTATAAATAGAGAGCTGTTGTGGGACGTTGAAAATAGTATACAATTATCTGGTAATAGTAAACGTTAAGTGGGACGTAACTATACCTCTTCGAAAAAAGACGTAGACATAAAATTGTAGAGTTTGCCAATAACTTTTAGAGAACCCTAGACTGTAAAGCACCACTTTCTGAGGCGTTATGGTAGCATGTGACCTGCCAGATTACTAAACTGGGACAGGTGTGTTCGGTACTGTTCGGGAAGCATAACCAAATAATTCCTCCAAAGCTTAGACGGACAACACAAATTTATTTAAAGAATTGACGAAAATTAAAGTAGAACAAAATAACATATTCTGAGTCTTGGAGCTGTTTTAACCAGAACACATGATAAAGTGTTACACATCAAAATAAAAACGTTATTCCGTTCTCTCACTCGAAACAGAGAAATCTCTCCAGGTCGCTGGCTCTCTCTCTCTACTCCCCGAACTCAACTGTTTTGTCCGCAGATCCTCTCTCTTCGGGGGGTCAGCTGGTGGAAACCTGAGCCCTTCCGAAAAGGGGAAACCTCCTTTCAGATGCACTGCCTCCCTTAAAGAAGACAAGCGACACATCCGAAAAACCTTATCAGTCCCCTTAGACGCCTGGCTCCTATATGCTCTAAGGGACGGCAGGTGGAATGGGTGAACGGGTTCAATTTTGCAGATATAGTGATGGTTGTACATCTGCAAAACACAGGACGTCGGTCCAAATTCCTTACATAAACTTTAGTGAAATATTTTCTTATCACGAGAGAGAAACGTATTCAATGTACCAGCAATACCACGCTGCAAATGTGGAAGGAATGGACATAACCGGACCACTCAGAAATCTGGGAGTAGATGATAAAAGTGTTGTCAACGGAGATTTACGCTTGGTCCACATAGCGCTGAGGAATTACGCAATGTACCAGCAGTACTACGCTGCGAATGTGGAAGGAATGGAATACCGGAATCACTCAGAAATCTGTGAGTAGACGTCGAAAGTGTTGTCAACGGAGATTGACGCTTGGTCCACATAGCGCTGAGGAATTACACAATGTACCAACAGTACTACGCTGCGAATGTGGAAGGAATGGACATACCGGGATCACTCAGAAATCTGTGAGTAGACGACGAAAGTGTTGTCAACGGAGATTGACGCTTGGTCCACATAGCGCTCAGGAATTACACAACGTACCTGCAGTACTACGCTGCGAATGGGGAAGTAATGGACATAACCGGACTTCTCAGAAATCTGTGAGTAGAAGTCGAAAGTGTTGTCAACAGAGATTGAAGCTTGGTCGGCATAGCGCTGAGGAATTGCGCAACTTCATTGCTAGAGTTGGCAGTACATTGGATTACTGCTACGGGTAAC
>CM063500.1:44304482-44314482 GCA_032207245.1 Pardosa pseudoannulata
ATTTTGATTCAGAATGTATATCCATAAAAATATAGTATAAAAACTTAAATATTTATCAAAATAAGTAAATTTGAAAAAAGAATTTTTAATCTATATTTTGTGAAATTAATTATTAGTAAAATATATGTTTAAATATTTTATATAATCATATATTTTTCGTGTTTTTGATTTTCAGATCTCATAATGTTATGTATTTTTCTTGGTAATGCTATATATTAAATCTATAAACCTTCTCTTTATATTTTCTACACTTGTACTTTGTGAATTTTTTTCTCAATTTTAATGAAATTCTAATTTACAGGATAGTGATATTAATCATATAATATTTTTTATTTGTTATATAAGATCTCAAACGGTATGTTTATAGATATGTCTTGGAATATGTTTAGCAAATCTTGTTTAATTAGATTAATTTATTTTTCTGTTCTTAATTAATAGAGATTTGAATGTAAATAACAATCTATTATGAAAACACAAAATTTATTAATATAAATATTATTATCTTTAAACTTTAATTAAATTGAATTATATATAAATGCGTTTTTTCTTGTTTTATAAGATAAATATTTGTGTTACTACAATATTTATAATATATTTATATATATTTGTGAAAATATAGTAAAATAAATAAAAAATGTATTTTATTTTTTGTTCAATGTTAAAAATATTTGAATAAATTTATTAGAAATGAAATTACATTTTTTTTATCACGTATAATATATTTAAATATTCAATAAATAAATACATATAATTAAATTATAAGTGTATAAAAATCTTACTACATTTTTTTTTATAATCATATGTAATTTTCTTATCTATTAGAATGTTAAATAATTAAAAATATTCTATAATAATTCTAATTTTTTATACGATTAATAGATTATATTTTAATATAATTATTTTATTTATATTTATTATATAATTAACATATATAACAATATAGAATACAAACACATATAAATGTTTTATCTTATCTATATATATGCTTATATTTTATATTAATAATCTTAATAGATTTTATATGTATTTGTAAATATTAACTTAAATAATATGTAGATTTTAATAATATCTGTAAATATATATTACATATGTATAAAAACATATATTTTAATATTAGCATAATAATATTATATATATATATATATATATATATATTACAATAAATAATATATATATTTATATATATATATATATATATATATATAATTTATTATTAAATTTTATTTGTATAAATAAATTAAATATAAGAATATTATATTAAATTAATTTTATTATTAAGATATTAACTAATATTATATAATTTCCTTTATTATATATTTTATTTTGTTTTATTTTAAAGAAAATATTTATATATATTATTTATCCAATTTATATTTATTATTTTAGTCTATAGTGTTATAATAAATAATTTTATTTTACAAAGTACAACAATTAAATATGTAAATATATATAATATTGATTATATAATATATATATTTATATATTTAATATTACGAATTATAAATTTATAAATAGATATAGTATTGATTTTATATTCTAAATTAAATATAAAAATATATATTTATTTAAATATAATATAAAATATCCAATGTACATTGTGTATAATTATTAGAATTAAATTCTTATAATTCTGATATATTATATTTTTTATTTTAGTGCGATTTTGATTTATTAAAAGTTTTTTATAATTACATATTTATATTATAGCATATTATGATATAAATATAAGACAATATTACTATTATTTTCTTAATGTGTGTTATAAAGAATACTTTTATATCTCTAAATAAAAAACAATATAAATTTTATAAAAAGATAAAATGTTAAATTCTTTTATAGCAAAAATTTTTTTCAAAAAAAATACAAATAAAAAAGACGGATTAAGACCCCACTGATTGGCAGTCTTCCGTTCAAGTAAACATTAATTATTGAGTGTTTAACGCGCAAGGATATCGCCTGTTAACAAAATATTTTAGAAAAATATTTTTCTCACAATGTTTTTTTGGTATAACTCTAATAAATATGTTGTGCGCCTTTATTTGTCGTCTCTTTGAAATATTTAATTATGAATAAAAACGAAGAAATATTATACGGTTTTTATTATAAGAAAATAAATACTATTACATATATATTTATATATATAATATATGTATTTATTATATTTTATATAGAGATCGAATCCTTTTGATATAATATTAAAGAGTGTTATATGTTTTTCTGTAATAGTGAAAAAAATTTATATCACGTTTAATAATTTCAGATTTTATATGTTAATATTAATATAAACATTATATATATATTTATATTATATATATATATATTTATTGTATATATATATATATTAGTATTATATATATATATAGACAGCTTATCATAAAGAATATGAAGATACCAATATATGTATTTGTATATATGGTGTCTTAATATATGGTTATTAATATAGAGCTTGCTAATTAGAAGAAACCATGTAGTTGCATTTATAAAATATTCCATAACACGAAATAAGACCATTTTGTTTTTAGAAGACGAAATATTTTTAACTGTTAAAATTTATGGATAAATTATTAGATTTAATCATATTTTTATTTTATTTAAATTGGAATTAATATTCAATGTTAATATTTATATGTATAGTTTAATGTATATATTTCCTTCTAAATATAGATACATACGATGTCGCTACATCAAACCATCTGTTTTAATATAAATTAAATATAGTGATAATCTATAGTTTACTGTTTTTTATATTTTTATAAATGATTGTTATAAGTATTCTAGTTTGGTTGAATAGTGATATGATTGAGATTTTATGATGTCTCGTCTGTTGTATGTTCAGCTTGTTGTAACCTTATTCTTTGATTATTGGGTGTGTTTCTCAGTTTTCCTTTCTTGCTATTGAATATACTGTTTTCTGTAATAGAGTATGTATATATAGGGAATTGTAATATATATATTATGTATATTTATATATGAGATTATATAAGTATATGTTTATCAGACAATATAACGATAATATTATGAACATATATGTTTTAATCTGTGTATATTAACGTATATTGATATATTTATAATAGTATAATATATAATATATAATATATAGATATAATTAATACATATTATTTAATAATATATATATATATATATGTGTATATATATATTTAAATATAAAAATAGTATGCTAATATTTTATATATATATTATATGTATATAGTCTATATAATATAATATATTACAATATATAATATAAATATAGTATTATAACTTATTATCTTTTCTCATTACTTATATATTATATTATATAACTAAAATATATATATATATATTATTTTATATATAATATATATATATATATATATATATATATTAAAATATATATATTTTAATAATATATATAACATATTTATATATATATACTTTATATCATGTATAAATATTTATATTTTTATATATATATATATATATATATATATAATCTAAAATTATATATATATATTATATATATAAATCTATATATTATAACCATAATACTGTGTATATAATACTGTATATATTATATTTGTAGATAATTATATATATTTATGTGTAAGGAATCCTATAAATAATATATATATGTCGATATATAATATGTAAATATACAGAATTTCATATAATAAAAGAATATATATAATATAATATTATATATATATATATAATATATATTTTATATATATTTTTTAATCTTTGTATTATATATTATACATGTTTTGTTAGCATAGAAATATGTGGAGAATATAGTTTTAAAAACGGGAGAAGAAGAAGGATTTTGGGAAGATTGTAGATATATATATACGTTTATTCTACGGTTTATAACATAGGATAAGCCCGCATCAAAACAAAATTATGGAGTGAATACGATTATTAGTACATTTTAGTATTTGGTAATATTAACGTATTAGTAATGTTATGTACTATTATTGTTTTAAATCTATACTAAAAGCCAACTAATCCAGTATTTAAATTGACACTATGACAGTAAAAATTACAGTTTTAATTGAGAATTGGAAACATTAACTTAATCCTATTAATATCTACTGGAAAATAATTATTTAACTGTTTATAAATAAAAGGTAGGTTATAGTAAGCATTTAAATCTATTTTTAAATAATGATTAATATCAGATTGAAATATAACTGGATTACTATGAAGAAGTTCACTGCGATTTAAATAATTTAATAATATATTACGTTTGATATGGGTGGATAAGCATGTATTTCAGTTACAGATCTTATTAGTAGTAAAGTTTTAGTTGGATTTTTTATCATAAAATTTATATAAGATTTTATTATTTTCAATTTTTAAATTAACATCTAGAAATGGGAGGTAACCTTGATTATCTTTAAATGTTTCGGTAAAAATTAAAGAAGAAGGATGAAATTTAGATTTTGAATTGAGAAGTCTTTGTCATAAATAAAATTTAAGATATTGTCGACATAGCGGTACAAACTGTAGTGATTAAAATTTAATGATCGGGATTTATAAAAATTAAGAAATATATCCGCTAAAAATTAACTACATGCCCCTCTCATAGGTATACCATTAATTTGATCAAAATAGGATTCACCATTCCATAGATAATTTTCAAATAATACAATTACAACGTTCAGGCCTGTTCAAACAATTGTTTAACCTGGTATGGAAGTCGTAAACCTTCCACACCTAATCCTTCTTTCTTCTTCCCGTTTTCACAATTACTGAGCTTAATGGAGTTATAGAGTTATGATTCTGATTATGGTTTTATTTTATTTTTATTATTATATTAATTTACGTCTATGTAATTGCTGCTTGGAGAGCATTATATGGTAAGTAAGTAATTTTAACTATCTGACTGTACTATCTTATATTTATCGTTCCATTTTTATCAATATTCCTTTAAGAGTATATGTTTGATAGAATTTGCGTGCCTATACTGCTTTTTAGTTTAGTTAAGATTAACTTTTATACTATTTAACCATAATTTAAGTTCAACTTTTATACTCCCTTAGCAATCAGATTCGTCTTTTACCGTGCATTTTTTATCAAATTAATATATATATATATATATATATATATATATATTTATATATATATATATATATATTTAAATATATATATTTTTATTATATATTATATATATTAATATAGATATATATATATTATATATAGATATATAGATATATATATATATATATATATATATATATATATATATATATATATATAGATATAAATATATATATAGATATATATATATATATATATATATATATATATATATATTCATATATATATATATATATATATATAAAGTAAAAAATTCATAAAATTTATAAAAATTAAAATATATTTTTAAAAAATTGTGTAGTATCGTGTAGGCATGCAGTTCAGTCCATTTTGATCTAGTTTACTTGTGTGTGTCAGTTTACTGATGTGTGTAATCTTATTTTATGGTTAATACCATTAAGATATGCGATTCATTATGCCATATGCATAATAGCTCTCGTTTTTTTATTATACAGTATCTAATTTAATATCATATGAAGTCTTTATATAATTTAGCGACTGGCAAAAATGTTGCTGGTGGAACATGTGATCGGGACGTTACTAATACGATAGGCAAGGGTTCGTCATCATGCTACGTAGGTTTCATTCTGATTTAATTGGACACTTTTCAATGCCAAGTCGTTTACTACATAAAAAGTTGTAAGTTCTAATTCTTTATTTGTTACTTTGGTATTCAATTAAATGCATATTATCAACCTATCAATAATTTCAAATATAATAAGTGTAAGAATAGTAAGTGTATGACTTATAAATCCTTTTGTAAAAGTTTGAATTATATCTGTCTTATTAAGTGCAATACATGTAATCTTAAATATATAGGACAAACAAAAACGTCTTGCATATCCGTATGAATTTACATGGTAGTCAAGTTAATAAACAAATTAAATTCCTTAATGTCGTGTAGTCCTCGTTATATATTTAAGTATTAACCTGTGATCAAATGTATAGTGGGATTTATTTTAAATTGCCTTGTGTTAAATATTTATTTTTACTACAATTTAACCACAGGTTCTGAGAAACTACAGACATAAATATGAAGAATAAACTAACAGCTAAAATGATAGCAACTGAGACTAGCTTAATATAAAAAAAAGTAAATTTATTATAAAATATTTATACATCTATTTACAAAACCAGTAATAAGTAATAAGTAAATAAATAAGCTTAGTCAATCTATTCAAAACTACTTCTGACAATTTTTTATACACTTAGGTAAATTTTGTAAGCAGAGAGAGGACCTAATCTCGATTTCAAAATGTAATGCAAAATGGTTTCCTTTGTGGGTCTAAAAGTTGATCCCAGAACACCTCTGGTTGAAGGGTATCAATAGCTGATCAGGAGAGGGAATCTTTTTATCATCCGTTGATCTGTTACAGACATCGTCAGGGGCTTTCTCCTGAGTCTTTGGGATGCGGTCGTACTACTTTGTGCAGGAACACTCTCTGGCGGACTTGGCTGGACTATCGAGCACCTTCTTTTTGGGACCTCCGAACCAATTTCTTCTGGGACCTCCGAACCAAACTACTCTGGGACCGACCTCCTAATCCATCTTCTCATTTTTTTTTTAGATTTTTCATATTTTATTATCTCAAACTTTGTCCCCTCCTCCTTCTTGTCTTCCAATCGGGATAGTTGCCAGAATTTCATTGGTCCCACCAAATCCCGCCCTGAGACCACCAACGTGAACAACCTTATCCCTTCTAATTGGGCCCTTTCCGTTAGGGATTCATAAATACTCCACAAAGGTACATTCTTATTTAATGTCTAGTACGGAGACGGGATTCTTATCTGGGACTGGAATCAGAACCCCGCCCGAGACAACCATACAAGACTACAATATCCGTTAAATCAAAATTTATGATAATTGGTCCTCTATCTACAACAATGTGATGAGGTCAGATTTAGATCCCGAGCAATTTTACTTCTTGAATGAATGAAACAGTTATATATCAGATCTAAATCACCTCATCACACTTAATCATTCTTGATCTTATGAGATTCAACACTTTGCAAAACATGGTTTTGATAACATACAAATATCAATTATTGATATAGTACCTAATGTCTAATTAAAGTTTTGAATGTGATATGAGGTATTTATATAATTTAGCGACTGGAAAAAATGTTTCTGATGCAACATGTGCTCGGGACGTTGCTGGTACGGTAGGTAACGGTTCGTCATCCTGCCACCGTAGGTTTCATTTTGATTTAATTTCACATTTTCTGTGGCAAATCGTTTACTACATAAAAACAAAATTGTAAGTTGTAATTCTTTATCTAGTTACTTTGGTATTCAATTAAATGCAACCTATCAATTATTTCAAATATAGTAAGTGTACGACTTGCCCTAAAACTAATAATTTTCATTTAACTAATAATTCTAATTATAAATCCGTTTTGTAAAAGTTTTAATTGTATCTATCGTCCAGAATCGTATTGTTCGTCCTATATATTTAAGATTACATGTATTGCAATTAATAATTGCAATACACGTAATCTTAAATATATAGGACGAACAAAAAACTACTTGCATCTCAGTATGAATTTACATGGTAGTCAAGTTAATAAACAAGTTAAATTCCCTAATCATTTTTGTTCTTATGACATTCAACACTTTGCAAAACATAGTTTTGATAACATACAAATATCAATTATTGATATAGTACCTAATGTCTAATTAAAGTTTTGAATGTGATATGAGGTCTTTATATAATTTAAGGACTGGAAAAAATGTTGCTGATGCAACATGTGCTCGGGACGTTGCTGATACGGTAGGCAACGGTTCATTATCCTGCTACCGTAGGTTTCATTCTGATTTAATTGGACATTTTTCTGTGCCAAATCGTTTACTACATAAGAAAAAAATTGTAAGTTCTAATTCTTTATCTAGTTACTTTGGTATTCAATTAAATGTAACCTATCAATTATTTCAAATATAATAAGTGTAAGAAAAGTGTATGACTTGCCTTAAATCTAATAAGTTTCATTTAACTAATAATTCTAATTATTAATCCTTTTGTAAAAATTTTAATTGTATCTTTCTTATTAATTGCAATACATGTAATCTTAAATATATAGGACAAACAAAAAACTTTTTGCATCTCCGTATGAATCTACATCGTAGTCAAGTTAATAAACAAATTAAATTTACTAACCATTCTTGTTCTTAAGAGAGTCAACACTTTGCAAAACATGGTTTTGATAACATACAAATATCAATTATTGATATAATACCTAATGTCTAATTAAGGTTTTGAATGTGTTAAATTTCCTGTTTATCAGAAGTAAAAACAACTATTTAAAAACAACATTGTCGTCCAACATATTATAATAAATAGACTACGCCCGAAAGTTAAACAAAAAAGTTATAATAACAATCTAAGTGATGTGCCACTATAAAATAATTGTTCTACTAGTCTAAATAGACACATAATTGTTAGTTTTAAATTTTACGAATAATTTATTATTAATAAGATAATGAACTAATTTTTATACATCGATAATATAAATTATATACTGCAACGGAATGAGAATATTATCACAATAGATTTCAATAATGTTTTTTATACCATAATAGATTATATCATAATAAGATTATATCATATAGATCATATCTTAATAGATTATATCATATTTATACCATAATAGATTTTATCATATAGATTATATCCTAATAGATTTTATCATAATAGATTATATCATAATAAGATTATATCATATAGATCATATCTTAATAGATTATATCATATTTATACCATAATAGATTTACCAAAATATCCTTTAAATGGTGTCATGATAATTCCCATGCATGACATGCATGAATAATTCACAAGAGTGTAATAACTAAGACAGAAACATATGTAACATGAACATGTATGTATCCGTCTTATATTAGCATACTTTAGACTATATGTATAAACTATTCGCGACACATGCAGTTTTATATCTTTATTCTAATTCATATATCTTAAACACATATTCATAAAATAATTAAAATAGGATGAATTTTTATAATATAATATGATTTCATTTTCCTTTCTAAATACACTGAAAAGCCAAATAATTTAAAATAGGCAAGAGTATGCAAATAAAGAGATAAGAAACCAATACGAATATGGCGTTATAGTTGGCAATGCCTATATTAAACAAGTGTCTGGTGCAGGGACAGAATCGTTAACCGTGACAGAGGTGAAACCCTTACGCAAATTACTGCAGATTTCAATGCTAGGTCATAAATAAGTGCCAACTCATCATCAGTGTAACATCATCAATATGGGCTTTCAGAGCAGAAGGCGAAATTGTGTACCCTTGGTAACTGCAAGACACAAAGCTTTAAGCCTGATCAGGCACCTTGAATACCAACATTGAACTGTTGATGACTGGAAACACGTTGCTTTATCTGACGAGTCTCCTTTCAAAGGGTATTGAGCGCATGAACGTGTACTGGTATGGAGACCTCATGAATACATGGACCCTACATGCCAACAGGGGACTGTTGGAGCTGGTGGTCACTCTGTGATAGTAGGGGACAGTTAAAATGATGTGGGACTCCTGATACGTCTAAATACGACTCTGACATCTGACACATACGTAAGCACCCTGGTTAGTCACATATCCATTCATGTCCACTGTACATTCCGATGGACTTGGGGAATTCTTGTAGGACAATGCGACATCCCACATATCCAGAATTTGTACAGAGTAGCTCCAAGAACACACTTCTTAAGATCCGCTGTGATCGTTAAAGGTGACTGGAGCACGTAACATATGTTCGTGGTCAGAATATCCTCCAAGTTCTTAACTAAAACCTCTGGGATGGCAGGACTTGTCTCTGGGTCTTCCTCTTGGTCCCTGCTTCAAAATTACGATGACCTACTTGAGGGAAGACTTTCTTTCACTTCAGTGGTGCTCATTGAAACAA
>CM063500.1:44321982-44341982 GCA_032207245.1 Pardosa pseudoannulata
AGTACATCATGCTGAACCCACCATCAGTTAGTAATGGATATCGAAACACCTTACAGTTATTGTGGTAAAACTAGTTCTGGAAAAATAAGACACTTACCGTCAAGTATGTTCAATATTAAATGTGGGCTAGTTAAAAAGTCACTGAAATCATCCACCCTCTCATTCACAGAGAATCGTTTTTATGCATGTGGTCGTATTGTATGAGGATTTTTTGTTGCCTACATATAAAATATGTGTACATTAAATATAATCTTTGTAAACATCGTTTAATATGTAAATAACATGGTTGTGATGTCTAGCTGTTATGTATATTGCTCCAATGCAATATATCTTACTGGCAGAAGAACAAGGGTACAGGTTAGACGTATTCAAAGCTTATACACCCTGAAAACGAAAGTATGTATGTAAGTGACTTTGTTTAAAACTCTCCAAACTATCTGATTACTTACAATAATATTATGTACTGCAACTCTTGTAATTGAATGCAGACTATCAGACAATTCAAGCTGTTTCTTCCAGGCTTGTTTTGTGTACAGCTCTTAGTCGAGCATCGGTTGTTTTTTGGTAACGTAGGTGAAACTTTTTACAGAATGTTGACGATTTAACGCATGAAAAGGTCTTTGTTCCAGCATTCGTATATCAGGAAATATTTTCTGAATACTGACGCTCTAGCGTAACCATTTTCACTGCTGTATATGTAAGTCATGCATTCGGCTTTTTTAATATATGTAAAGTCAATCGCGGGAGACGGCACAATTTATAATGGCATATGTTTTCTTGACTTTCATATATTTCTCTTCTTTTTAAGCCTTCTCTGGTTTATACATTCCTATACAATAAACTATAGAGCCGCTGTAGGTCAGTCGGCAAGGCAACGCTCTCGTAACTGAAGGATTGCGGGTGAGGAGCCAGAGCCGGCCAAGTTCCGCCGTGTTCGTTAAAGGTAACTGGGGCGCGTAATATATGTTCGTGATCACAATGTCCTCAAATTTCTCAATCAATATCTCTGGGGGTTACAGGTGAATCCTACGGTCCTCTACCTGGTTACTGCTTCGAAATTTCGAGGACCTACTTGAGCTTAAATCGTCTTTCACCCTTGAGGTAAGAAGCAACAACAACAACTTTTCTAAATACTGATTGGGTGACTGGGGCACGTAAAATATTTTCGTGATCACAATGTCCTCCAATTATCACTCAATACCTCTGGGGGTGGTAATTGAAGCCTATGATCTTCTACATGGTTTCTGCCTCAAAATTACGAGGACCTATTTGAGCTTAAGTCGTACTTTCACCATTGAGGTACTCGTCAAAGCGAAAGGTGCACCCCTTGCCTTAATATAATTAGCCCACGGTTCAATCATGCTTGGTTATACCAAGTGGCATATGCAACAACGATAAATCATTATATATATATATATATATATATATATATATATATATATATATATATATATATATATTAACAATTTAAGTACATAAAATGAATTTGTGATCACCTTTGTTGTATCAAAACAATAACAATTTTGTTGCGAAATGGAAGAAAAATGCAATAAAACCTAAAACTAAGACCAGGTACATTAGCTTTCCTTAAAAATATATGTGTTTTCGTGTGTGTTTATTATAAATTCTTAACTGTATTTATGTCCTTTAAAGACAAAATATAAAGCAACACTAGCTTGTAAAATAAAGCTGTACATCAAATCGACGATATTTCGTATACCGTCAAATTCATCACTTTGGGTGGCTGGATATAATCCTCAGTGAAACGACCAAAACATCGCTCATACGAAGTCTAGACGGCTGTCACATATAACAAGCACAACGTATTCTATGAAGAGTTATATCTGGGTCCCAGTTTATGTGACAGATATGTGATATGCAATTGCTATTTTCGTGATATGTCTGCATGCTCGATTTTCCGTTCGATTTAATATAAAGACACTACACCGGCATATCTTTATAAAATATAAGACACCAGAAAAATGTTAAAATTGAATGTCTGATATTTTTGTGATTGTCCTCAAAGCATTGACTTTAATTCCATTTCATACATTTCTATTATAGTGATATATTTAGCCATTTTATAGTAAGGAGTTTATTTTTGGTATTTCCTCTAAAGTTAGAAAAAAAGCCTATTGCATAGTTTGATACTTCATTGTTTTTTACTTAAAATAATGCAATTTTTTCACTTAACTATTTATGACAATGTTTCTACTTTATAATATCTGTGCTATGCTATAATTAGAGCTACATGAGTTATTAGAATGTAAACTTACTAGCATACAGACAGTCATATGACGGGATCAGTAAAAGTTTTAATTTTCCAGAATAGTAAAGTACCCTATGAGGAAGGTAAAATATGGTTTGTTTTTTGGCTGAGAATTATCTGGTACATGCTCAATAATTGTTTATCTTCGTACTCCTCTAGAAGCTCTCGATACTGTGAATGCAGTTTACAATCATGTAGAATTATTAATTTAGTCAGACATTGTGGTTATGTCTAAAATCAAACACACAAACGAACAAAATTCTTAATTTTAAAAAATATACAACTTAAATGCTAAATATTTATTATTCCGTGAAATATATTCCTAGACTTTTATGAAAAGAATTTGTTGTTAATACCGGTGATAAAATTTTCATTGCACCAAAAAATGATGGATGATTGAAATTAAAATTACCACATATTCACCTAATCCATTATTTAAGCCAAATATAAAAGAAAATTAATTACGTAATATCTATGTTCAGTGATAAAAAGTATGAAAATAATGCAGCCGATATTTAAACAATACACACACACACACACACACACACACACACACACACATATATATATATATATATATATATATATATATATATATAGAGAGAGAGAGAGAGAGAGAGAGAGAGAGAGAGCAAATTTAGTCGATATATAAGGGCTTTGTACGCATTCGGGAAACATTTCAGTTCTTGCAGTCATGCAGAAAAGTAGCGATTCATCCGACATCCAAAAAGTTATGATCATTGTGTTTCGAGATAAGGTTGTAAGCATTTCCGAAGCGGCTAATTGTGTAAAACGTTCATAGGCCACTGTGGTAAAAATATACCGTACATGGCAAAATGGCACTATGCAAAATTAGCGATTTGGTAAATGTGGTGCACAAAGGGCCATAGGTGGCAGAGGTGAACAACGTCTGCTGAAATGGGTTCGTACGAATATGCATTGAACCGTTCAGCATCTAACCTCCCAGATGTACCAAGGTTCTATTAACAATCTCTCCACAACGACGGTTTAGCGAACTTTGCTGCGCATGACCTTCCGCAGCAGAAGCCAGGTTAATGCACCTATGCTGACTGCTGTTTACCAGTGACGAAAGTTGGAAGTTGCACTCCAATACCTCAACTAGACTTCTACTAAGTGGTGACATGCGGCTTTTTTCAATGAATCATGTTTTATACTTCACCTGACAGATAGACATTAGCGTATACGGAGTGAAACGTCTAAAAGCAAGCACCCTGCGAGAATTACCGGAAGAGTCCATGGAGTTGATAGCACAGTATTCGTGGTATTCTCTGAGTTCATTTTTTATTGTGGAAGGCACGATGACTCAACACAAGCATGCATCTATCCTTGCGGATTATGTTCATCACAACGTTCGATTTCTCTTAATCATGATCATGGCATCTACCAGCAGGGTTGTTTGACGTGTCACAAAGCTCGCAGTGTGTATCCATGGAAAATTTTATCTTACGTCCTTGGCCAGCAATTTCTCCAGATTTGAACCCAATGGAGAATCTTTGGAACCAGCTCGATAAGATTGTTCACCCTATGGATCTTTACCAGTTTCACCTGCTTAATAACTTCCACAGTACTGCAATCGGCATGGCTCAGCATCCCAGTGAACATAGTCAGGAACCTAATTTACTATCTTCCAGCATTTCTAGTAGCTATACACTCTGCAAAGGGTGGTTATTCTAGATTTTAAATGGTGGTCACATTAATGTAGCTGGACTATGTATATATATAGAGTATGTGTGTATGTTGTGTGTTTAAAAACTTGTGCTGCATTTTATTTATTAATAAATTTTTATATATACCTTTATTCATTTACCTTTAAATATATATTTACACATAAATATTTCTATATATATGTCTATATATTTGTGATTGTATACGTATTTCACACAGTAACCTGAATGATTCTGCCCTGTATGTGATATTCTGATTAAAATGCTTTTACCCACTAACTTTGATATAATAAAATAATTTTTAGCTTTATAATTTCTTAACACGGTTCTATTCTATGGGATAGACTAACAATCTTCGATCCTTCTACCCCACAAAGAATTCTCCCAAAAGAAATATTCTTTAGAAGAAAAACATTTAGCGACTGTGTCGTCTAACCTCTCGGGAGAGATTTTCGATAGAGAATATCCTAGATAGCATTGTTTCTAACAAAAGCTTAACTAAGAAACACTACTCATTTACAATATTAAAAATATATTGGATCGAAGATATTTTTCAACGTATATACAAGTTAAATTTTGTAAATATTAAACCAAGTAAAGAGTTGAAATTCAAAATTATGGTTTTTGAAGAAAAGAAATAATTAACTCATATTTCCAAAAAAAAATTTAAAGTTAAATTAACGTTGTATGTAAATGTATATATATCAATATATATATTTTATGTATAATATATATGTATTATATGCATATATTTATATATATATATACTTATATATATATATATTCATATATATGTATATGCATATAAGATATATGCTTATATATTATTATATATATATTTATATATATATAAATATATATATAGTCCAAATTGAGATGGATACATCACATTTTTTGTACTTTAAGGAGAAAGACTAATTGGTAATGAAGAGAAGCAAATTTCCATCTTACATTTTATTGAGGAGCTGCTAAGTTTTCAACGGCAAAGAGAATAATACGATTTTCTGATGGATTATAAGTGTGAAACAGATAGTTAATTATTAGCAAAGTAAATAGTAGAAATAGCATTTTATAAAATGTGATGAATGGACAGGAAATATTCTATTAAAAAGCTTAAATGTGTTAAAAGATTAAGAGGGCACGTTAAAAAAGGGAACCTTTCTCTCTCTGTACAACATATATATTTATATTTATTTTATTTATATTTATTTATTTCACAAAAAAATATTTATTTATGGTTTCGCATATATATTTTATATTATATGCATATATATTTATATATTTATATATATTATCATACTCTATATATCATATATATATATATTTATATGATAATATCATATTATATATATATATATTATATATCATATCATATCATATTTATATCTATGTTATACATATATTATCATATTTATATATATATTACCATGATATATATTTATTATATATTTATATATATATTATATACATATACTCTACATATACATCCTACATATATACATCATTTATATATATTTTGTATATTATATATATATATATATATCCCTGTCTCATATATAAAATATAAACTATATAACCAAACTTAATATATGTTATGATATGTTTGTCTTCCTCTGACCTCGGATGTTTACTAGGTTGTACAAAACCAAACATTTTTCTAATGCATAGAACATATGAAAAATTCCTATAATGATAAATAAAAAAGATAATTGTGCGATGTAGGTGTTTTGATATGGATGCTTGTTAAGCAAAAAATAGCTTAAATTAGATGATTGTATATAAAAAGCAATTGATAAAAATACATTTCTGTGGCTTCAATTGTAAAACGCTTTTCACTTAAGGAATATGCATCTTGTATTTAGTGATGAACGTTCAATTAAAATGAGCTAATTTTAAGTAAAATCCAGTCCCAAACAGTTTCATTTTGCTCATATAATTGTATCCCCTATGTAATAATAGCCCAAATCATTGTCCATCTGTCCTCGAATTTATAAAGATGTTGTACCTAGAATGGATATATTCGTCCATATTAGATTCTTGATGAGTTATTACTAAAAACGTTAGAAATCCCCCCTTCCTCCCTTTCTTCCTTTTTCAAGCATTTAATGTCAATATTTCAAGCATTATTTTACCCGGTTGAGAGCAGGCGATTACATTTATCAATTTTCACATACAAAATTGGGAAAAAAACATTTTTTTCTAGCATTATGACGTCATTTCTTTAACCATCTCATTTAATCATTTCTAATTGAAAATTGTTTAAATATCGCCTGCATTATTTTCATACAATTTATTACTGAACTTATATATTACGTAAATAGTTTTCTTTTATACTTGGGTAAAATTATTAGATTAGGGGCCGGTCTCGCCAAACCCATGGCGATTAACCCACGGCGACAACCAATAGTTGACGCAATTCTCCGTTTAAACAGATATTAACCGCGGTTAGCAGTTAACCGGATAGTTTCATTACTTTACTTCCATTAATTACTACGGCAAAAAAATTGGGAAGGATTTAACGATAATTATATTTCTAAATGAATTCAATGTGATTCTAAAATGCATTCACAGTATCGAGAGACTTTAGAGGATTATGAATATAAACACATTATTTAGCTTGTACGAGATAATTCTCAGCCAATAAACAAACCAGATTTTTTACCAGCCTCATAGAGTACTTTACAAATCTGGCAAATTTTTGTTGATTACGTCATATGACGGGCTATATGCTTGTTTTTTAATAATCATAATTTATAACTTTAGAAAGATGAATAATTTATTTATAATTTCTGCGTTATATTTTATAAAGTTTTCTTCTAAATTTACCTCTTAATGTACACAAAAACCAATACAATGTTATACATATTGGGATTTGTATTCCCTACTTATTATGAGAACTAGTATGATTAAACACTACTTTGAATAGAGTGCCTTAATGGGGCTTCAAAATTATAAATCATAGTAGGTATAGTGCAAATCATGATTTATTTAACTCAAACTTATTACTCGTGTTATTTTGAGTGCACATAACAAACGAGAATTTTTATATATATACCTAGATTGATAACAAAATAAGTAAAATCTAGTAACAAACATTTTATTCATATAATTGTATTTTTTAATAATGATAGTTTATCACTTCAAAAAGATAAATAGGTTTTAATTTATGCATTATATTTTATAAAGGTGTCCTCTAAATTTATCTTTCTACAAAAACACTAATATACCGGTATATATTATTTGTATTCCCTACTTACTATGAGAACTTGTATATTAAACAGACTAAACATATGACTGACGGCAACGTAATCTATATATACGATAAAAATAAATATTTAGTGGTATTTAAATCATGTGTATACAGGTTATTATTTTTGTCACATTCCGAATTATATCAAGACGTTATTATTTATAATTCCATAGAAAATATATCGAGAGAATAAAGATTACAATATTACATTTTGCTGTATATGTGTAGCAACATAATCTCATATATAGTAACTGTAACATTTAAATTCTATAAAATTCTAGAATATCGTTTCTATTATTGTAATTTTTTAGTATTGGCACAGTATGTTATATATTTAAAAAAACCCATAGATTTATAAATATATACATATTCTAGCGTCATTTATATTATATATAAATTAAATTTTTATTAGAATAAAATATATCCATGTATGGAAGATAATCAGCTAGTCTATTTGACGATGTTTCAGTCGTGGTACATTGAAAATTAATGGCACAAGTGAAATAGATTTAATTTTATTTCTTTAAGAATGATATGTGTTTCACATTGAAATGCAGAATCGAAATAAGTGCTGGAATATTGAACATGTGAGAAGATGAAATCTTTTCCAGACAAATAGCTTAGTCTTGGAACTTTAATATATATATTTATATATATATTTATATATATATTTATATATATATATATATATATCATATATATTATATATATTTATATTATATTTATATATATATATATATATATACATACACATGGATTTTTACTAGGTTGTACAATACCAAACATTTTTTCTAATGCATAGAACATATGAAAACTTTCTATAAGGATGGATTAAAAAGCTAATTGTACGATGTAAGTGCTTTGATATTGATTTAGTACGTAAAAAGTAGATTAATTACGTGATTTTATACAAAATAAATTTGATAAAAAGTACATTTCTGTGGCTTCAACTGTAAAGCGATATTTACTTAAGGAATATGCCTCTTGTATTTAGTGATGAATTGTGATAATGTTAGTTATAATGTTATTTAAACGATAATTATCTACAAAATGAATAGAGTGCCTTAATGGGGCTTCAAATTATAATCATAGTAGGTATAGTGCAAATCATGATTTATTTAACTGCTTATTACTCGTGTATATTTCTCACATAACAAACCAGATTTTTTATATATATACCTAGATTGATAACAAATAAGTAAAATCTAGTAACAAATTTTTATTTCATATAATTGTTTTTTAATAATCATAATTTATCACTTTAGAAAGATGAATAGTTTAGATTAATTTCTGCATTATATTTTATAAAGTTTTCTTCTAAATTTATCTATTAATGTACACAAAAACTAATACACCGTTGTATATATTGGGATTTGTATTCCTTACTTATTATGAGAACTAGTATGATTAAACAGACTAAACAAGCTGACTGACGGCAAGGCGTAATCTATCATATACGATAAAAATAACCTGAGGTTTAGTGGTATTCCCATAAATCATGTGTATCCGGGGGCAGGTTATTATTTTTGTCACATTCCGAATTTCTACCACGACGTTATTATTAAAACGCTTCCATAGAAATATCGAGAAAATAAAGATTACAATGAATTACATTTTGCTTTATAAATTATGTTGCAACGTAATCTCATATATAATAACTGTAACATTTAAATTCTATAAAATTCTAGAATATCGTTTATTATTGTAATTTTTTAGTATTGGCACAGTATGTTCCATAGCTATTTAAAAAACCCATAGATTTAAGAAATATTCCATACATATTCTAGCGATCATTTATATTATAGTCAGGGATGACCCACACACTTAAATTTTTACACTAGTGTATATATGTCCATTATGGAAGCCTAATCAGCTAGTCTATTTGACGATTTTCAGTCGTGGTACATTGAAAAATTAATGGCACAAGTGCAAATAGAATTTAATTTTATTTTTGCCGTTAAGGGAATGATATGTGTTTCACATTGAAATGCAGATAATCGAAATAAGTGCTGGAATAGGTTGAACAGAGTGAGACGGAGATGAAATCTTTTCCAGACAAAGTAGCTTAGTCGGGTTGGAACTTTAATATTATATATATTATACATACACATGGATTTTTACTAGGTTGTACAATACCAAACATTTTTCTAATGCATAGAACATATGAAAAACTTTCTATAAGGATGGATTAAAAAGCTAATTGTACGATGTAAGTGCTTTGATATTGATGGTTAGTACGTAAAAAAGTAGATTAAATTACGTGATTTTATACAAAAATAAATTTGATAAAAAGTAAAACTTCTGTGGATTGAATTGTAAAGAGCTATTTACTAATTATGCCTCTTGTATTTAGTGATGAATTTTCGTGATGAATGTTAGTGATGAATGTTATTTAAATGATTAAAGCAGGTCTACAAAAATTTGAATAGAGTGCCTTAATGGGGCTTCAAAATTATAAATCATAGTAGGTAATAAACAAATCATGATTTATTTACCAAACTTATTACTCGTGTTATAGGAGTACATAACAAATCGAGAATTTTTATATATATATACCTAGATTGATAACAAAATAAGTAAAATCTAGTAACAAACATATTCATTTTGTATTTTTAATCATAATTTATCACTTCAGAAAGATAAATAGTTTTAATTTCTGCATTATATTTTATAAAGTTTTCTTCTAAATTTATCTATTAATGTACACAAAAACTAATACACCGTTGTATATATTGGGATTTGTATTCCTTACTTATTATGAGAACTAGTATGATTAAACAGACTAAACAAGCTGACTGACGGCAAGGCGTAATCTATCATATACGATAAAAATAACCTGAGGTTTAGTGGTATTCCCATAAATCATGTGTATCCGGGGGCAGGTTATTATTTTTGTCACATTCCGAATTTCTACCACGACGTTATTATTAAAACGCTTCCATAGAAATATCGAGAAAATAAAGATTACAATGAATTACATTTTGCTTTATAAATTATGTTGCAACGTAATCTCATATATAATAACTGTAATATTTATATTCTATAAAATTCTAGAATATCGTTTCTATTATTGTAATTTTTTAGTATTGGCACAGTATGTTCCATAGCTATTTAAAAAACCCATAGATTTAAGAAATATTCCATACATATTCTAGCGATCATTTATATTATAGGACTCAGGGATGACCCACACACTTAAATTTTTACACTTAGACAACTGTATATATGTCCATGTATGGAAGCCTAATCAGCTAGTCTATTTGACGATGTTTCAGTCGTGGTACATTGAAAATTAATGGCACAAGTGCAAATAGAATTTAAATTTTATTTCCGTTAAGGGAATGATATGTGTTTCACATTGAAATGCAGAACATCGAAATAAGTGCTGGAATAGGGTTGAACAGAGTGAGACGGAGATGAAATCTTTTCCAGACAAAGTAGCTTAGTCGGGTTGGAACTTTAATATATATATATATATATACATACATACACATGGATTTTTACTAGGTTGTACAATACCAAACATTTTTCTAATGCATAGAACATATGAAAACTTTCTATAAGGATGGATTAAAAAGCTAATTGTACGATGTAAGTGCTTTGATATTGATGGTTAGTACGTAAAAAAGTAGATTAAATTACGTGATTTTATACAAAAATAAATTTGATAAAAAGTAAAACTTCTGTGGATTGAATTGTAAAGAGCTATTTACTTAAGGAATATGCCTCTTGTATTTAGTGATGAATTTTCGTGATGAATGTTAGTGATGAATGTTATTTAAATGAATAAAGCAGGTCTACAAAACTTTGAATAGAGTGCCTTAATGGGGCTTCAAAATTATAAATCATAGTAGGTATAGTGCAAATCATGATTTATTTAACTCAAACTTATTACTCGTGTTATTTTGAGTGCACATAACAAACGAGAATTTTTATATATATACCTAGATTGATAACAAAATAAGTAAAATCTAGTAACAAACATTTTATTCATATAATTGTATTTTTTAATAATGATAGTTTATCACTTCAAAAAGATAAATAGGTTTTAATTTATGCATTATATTTTATAAAGGTGTCCTCTAAATTTATCTTTCTACAAAAACACTAATATACCGGTATATATTGGGATTTGTATTCCCTACTTACTATGAGAACTTGTATGATTAAACAGACTAAACAAGCTGACTGACGGCAAGGCGTAATCTATCATATACGATAAAAATAACCTGAGGTTTAGTGGTAGTCCCATAAATCATGTGTATCCGGGGGCAGGTTATTATTTTTGTCACATTCCGAATTTCTATCAAGACGTTATTATTAAAACGCTTCCATAGAAATATCGAGAGAATAAAGATTACAATGGATTACATTTTGCTGTATATGTGTAGCAACATAATCTCATATATAGTAACTGTAACATTTAAATTCTATAAAATTCTAGAATATCGTTTCTATTATTGTAATTTTTTAGTATTGGCACAGTATGTTCCATAGCTATTTAAAAAACCCATAGATTTAAGAAATATTCCATACATATTCTAGCGATCATTTATATTATAGGACTCAGGGATGACCCACACACTTAAATTTTTACACTTAGACAACTGTATATATGTCCATGTATGGAAGCCTAATCAGCTAGTCTATTTGACGATGTTTCAGTCGTGGTACATTGAAAATTAATGGCACAAGTGCAAATAGAATTTAAATTTTATTTCCGTTAAGGGAATGATATGTGTTTCACATTGAAATGCAGAACATCGAAATAAGTGCTGGAATAGGGTTGAACAGAGTGAGACGGAGATGAAATCTTTTCCAGACAAAGTAGCTTAGTCGGGTTGGAACTTTAATATATATATATATAATACATACACATGGATGTTTACTAGGTCGTAAAAAACCAAACATTTTTCTAATGCATAGAACATATGAAAACTTTCTATAAGGATGGATTAAAAAGCTAATTGTACGATGTAAGTGCTGTGATATTGATGGTTATTACGAAAAAATGTAGATTAAATGACGTGATTTTATATAAAAATAAATTTGATAAAAAGTACATTTCTGTGGCTTCAACTGTAAAGCGATATTTACTTAAGGAATATGCCTCTTGTATTTAGTGATGAATTTTCGTGATGAATGTTAGTGATGAATGTTATTTAAATGAATAAAGCAGGTCTACAAAACTTTGAATAGAGTGCCTTAATGGGGCTTCAAAATTATAAATCATAGTAGGTATAGTGCAAATCATGATTTATTTAACTCAAACTTATTACTCGTGTTATTTGAGTGCACATAACAAACGAGAATTTTTTTATATACTGATTGATAACAAAATAAGTAAAATCTAGTAACAAACATTTTATTCATATAATTGTATTTTTTAATAATGATAGTTTATCACTTCAGAAAGATAAATAGGTTTTAATTTATGCATTATATTTTATAAAGGTGTCCTCTAAATTTATCTTTCTACAAAAACACTAATATACCGGTATATATTGGGATTTGTATTCCCTACTTACTATGAGAACTTGTATGATTAAACAGACTAAACAAGCTGACTGACGGCAAGGCGTAATCTATCATATACGATAAAAATAACCTGAGGTTTAGTGGTAGTCCCATAAATCATGTGTATCCGGGGGCAGGTTATTATTTTTGTCATATTCCGAATTTCTACCACGACGTTATTATTAAAACGCTTCCATAGAAATATCGAGAAAATAAAGATTACAATGAATTACATTTTGCTTTATAAATTATGTTGCAACGTAATCTCATATATAATAACTGTAATATTTATATTCTATAAAACTCTACAACACCATTTCTATTATGATTAGCTTAGATCATTGAAAAGTGAACCGGGGACAGATGGAAAATTTCGAGAATGGACAGAAAATGTGAATCTATTACAGTATAACCTACTGTGATAGATGCACATTTTCTGTTAATATTGTGATAAAAATGTGCAAAGGAAGTGTGTAAGAGAACTGAATGCCACATGACTTGGAACAGAATTAAATAGCATCAGAAAGAATGTCACCAATTCACCAAATTTTACTTGTGCATGTGCTTTGAAGTAAAACAAATAAAATATATCTGTTTGCATAAAGATGTATTTTGTTTAGTTTAATTAGCAACCAATTTTCTAAATATTTCACAATATGTCTTTTATCAAACGTACCTAATTACTTTATAGTAAATAGTATATGCATGCATTCAAAGCACATTAAACTATACAGAGTAAAATTAGTCTAACTTATTTTTATAAAGTGAAAACTACACTTGGTACACAAATGTCGATGCGTATTTGTGTCTAAAATGATTAACTCACACTTGTGTATCATTTTGGATGTATAATTGTAAATATAGAAACTTACAGAATTACAGTCTGTTCCATAAGAGCATGTCGCTCATAACTTCGTCAATAGATAGCGAGCAGATACCGGCTTAATTGCACATGTTCTTCAAACATTAGAGAAGAATGCTTTATGGTTATATTCTTTATTTGATTTATTTTGCTGTGTTTAACCCTCCAAGTGGAACACATCGAAGAAAAAAGTCTCCAAAATATACGCTAAATGTTTACGCTGTGTCAATAGTCAAAGCGTTCTATGTTTTTTTCCTTAACCTTTGTCGACTAGATTAGATTATAGGAAACCCACCCTCGTTATTGTCCCTTTACTTCCGGTTATAAATAGACATATATATATATTATGGATTGTTAATTTTTAATACACATAAACTTCGCCAAGTCTCGAAGATCATCCCATAAGAAATAATGGATTCTAAAAGTACAAATAAAAATATTCTTTGAGAGACTTGTTTATATTTTTTTTACGAAAGTCATCCAAGATATTTAAGTGGTGCATTTAGAGATACATCTGTTACCTCAAACGAAATACTTCGAAATAGAGATTTACAAAGCCGTGAAAAGCTATCAGAGTCTTTGTGCCTCAGGGGGTAGGGGTGCATCCCTCAATAAATGCCAGTCAAAGAGGGGTGCAGTTCCTAAACAATCGACCTGACCAAAACTTCTTAGGGGAAAGCACTGACAGAATTGTACATTACATCCATTTTCGGAGCGTTTTTGGAGGTCGAAAATTCTACGTTTTAAAGACATAATCGGTTTGGCGGAATTGTACGTGCGAACCGCTTAGAGGGTTAATCAGCAATTCCAAAATGAGTGCAGCGTATGCGTGCAGTTTTGATTCAGTTTTTCTGTGTAACCATCGAAAAAGACCAAAAATATCTTGCGTAGCTGCAGCCCGGTACATGAGGAAGTCGGATTCGTTCGTCAAGAGGTGGGTAGCACGTTATAAAGCGGTACGAAATGGAACGGGGTAAACGCCACTCAACTTAAAAATCGAATGATAAAGTTATTTTAGTATAACCGATAATAATGGGGACTGGACAACTTATTAGACGAAATGCATTTCAGTTTAGTATGTATACTAGACGGTACAAATGTATTCTTAAGGTATCCGTCTACGTTCGGAGAACTTTTTTCTTTAAACGTAGAAATTAGTTCATGTTTTTACATTTTTAGATTTATTTTTTTATATTATCATAGAGAATTGCACTTAAAAATTTATTCCTGAAGAAGTTTATATAAAATTTCTAATAAATGATGAAAATATAGTAAAAAAATTGGTTTTTTTTCAAAAGATCTAATTTTTTACAACATACTTCTTATACAATGGAATTGTAAATCACCTAAAATCTTTGCTTAATTCACATTTCGTAAAAAAATTTTCAAAATCATACACATTGAATTTTTAACAAAGTTTTATTGCCTTTATAACTAACTGAGTGTAACATTAATAAAAATTATCCAAATTTAAAGCTTTTAGGTCATTTACTAGTAAATACTATCAAAAGCATTCATAATAAATTTTACTAAATATTTCAAGAACTTTTTGAGGAATCACATTTCAAGTTTCAACATTTTATTAAAAAAACCGTTGTGAGAAAAACGCATTTGAAGTTTACGAAAGCAAATTTAACTATTAAAAATTAAAATGCATATTTAAAATTCCCCACACTTTCTTGCTTCAAAACTTTCTTATTGCCAAGTTGCTAATTATTAAAAGTACTAGAAAAATGTTTAAACAAATCTTCATGAAAATTTAAAAAGTTTTGTCCAAAAAATTCTCTTTAAAAGGCTTTAAATTCACAACTTCCGGTTTCGAAGTCGCTACTTCCGTTTTGTTTTGACAGCTGTCACTGATGTTTAAACAGCTGTAACTTTTCTTTAAAATGCCGTAGAGACAAATCAAAAACAGATTTAAAGTAAAAGTTGAAAATAAACTAAGTAATAAAACTAAAAGTTGAAATTTTACAATAGAGAAATTTAAAAAATTATGATTTTTAGCAAAAAATGACGTTTTTAACGTAGGTGGATACCTTAATTAATTCGTTTGTATTTTCTGAGAAATAGACAACACGCTCTGATGGAACAGACTGTAAAAAAACAAACGAATTAATCCTAAAAGTATTGTATTCATTCAAGAACCCGTTTTTCATTTCCCCTCAACATATAAAGTTTTTCTCCTCCTTTCTGCTGTACAAACGAAATAACGGATTGCACCATTCCTAATTTCCAGGGAAACCGAGCTTTTCTTTTACTCCCGGAGTGCATTTCGAAGTCATTTTCTTTTACATTCTTCTGTAAAATTCGGAAAAGAACGTCTTCTAAGAGTAGTCTTATATCAATCACTTCATCTCTGCTTAACTATTTGAAACTCGGATTCTTTTGTGCTGAAATACGTTCGACTAAATTTCCTTTTATTCATTAGCGCCAGATATCGGTTACTTTATATACTGTTTCGTAGATTTTAATGTTATTTATTAGTGTATTCCTTGATATTTCCTTTTTATTAAGGAAACATGTTGTCTTTTCATTGAGAATGAGTTGATTGTAAAAGCTACTTTTTGATTTAATATAAAATAAAACAAAATTATACTCTGTTTGAAATAAGAAGTTTCTCGTTCAACAATAACGTCAAATTGAATAAGATTACTTAATTTTGTTATAGGAAGTAATACACTGGATTAAAAGAAGAAAAAATATTTACCCAAAAGGAGAAAATAGTAATTTACTTAACCGAAAAGAACCTTTTGTAATAAGTAAATTAAAAAATAAACTTTTATATTAAGCAAAAGCTAATTAAATTTTTTTTCCGTGGGCTACAAGCAGAATATTTAATATAAATTAATATAATATTTCATATTAATTTATTGTTTAGAGCCAGATATAAGGTATGGCATATTTTAATGATATATATTAGTTTATTAATATATGCCCATGTATTTCGTTTTTATTAAGAAAACTTTTATATTTAGGAAGGATATTTATTGAGGTTTCTTTCCAGAGAGAATGATTTGATTGTAAAATCTTCTTTTTGATTTAATATAAAATAAAAATTATATTCTGCTTGAAATAAGAAGTTTCTTATTTGGTTCAACAATAATGTCACATTGTATATATATATCTTAATTTCGCTATATAAAGTAATACGCTGGTTTAAAAAAAGAAAAAAATATTTACCCAAAAAAAGAAAATAGTAATTTACTTACCCGAAAAGAACCTTTTGTACTATGTAAATTTGAAAATGAATTTTTATATTTTGCAGAATCTAATTATAACTTGTTTGGGAGTACATTAATAAGAACAAAATATTTAATATAAATTAATAAAATATTTTATATAAATTTATTCTTTAGCGCCAGATACCAGTTACTTTATATATAGTATAGGATATTTTAATGATATTTATTATAGGATATATAATGATATGCTCATGGCCTTTCATTTTTATTAAGGAAACTATCTTTACAGAGTGAATGATTTGATTGTAAAAAGTTTCTTTTTTATTTTATATGAAATAAAAAGCATAATATAAAGTTTCTCGTTCAACGATAACGGTCAAATTATATAAAAATTACTTAATTTTGTTACATGAGGTAATACAAAAAATATTTCCTCAAAAGAAGGAAACACCAATTTCCTTACATGGGAAGTAGCTTTTGTAATTAAAAAACGAAAATTAAAAAAATAATTTTTATATTGAGTAAAAGCTGGTTATAATTTTTATGAACTATTTTAATAAGAGTAGAATATTTAATATTGTAGCCTAATAATGGGTAATTAAAAACGTCTCTTAACATTAACTCTTCTTAACATTAAAAAATGTTTTAGATTTAAAAATAAAACATGTGTTTAAAGTTTTAGTTTAATGAACAAAACGTATATTTTACTTCCATTTGACATAAATTAAGTTTTCATAGACATATTTCAGAACATTTGTTGTTTTAGGACTCAAAGTCAATTATTTTTAGAAACCCGTTAATGTTCATTTTAATTAAATATATACTTCTTAATGATAATAGCAAGCAACGTTTAAAATATCTCATGATTATTAAAGAATTTTTTTAATTTTCACCTAATTAAAATTTAACAGTCATTAAAATTTCAAGAATCATAACATCTTCTTTACGATGAATTGAAATATTTCATTAATAAATTTGTATGTCTCGGAAGTACACTATATCACCTAAAAGGTTGAATTTGATTTATGCAAAACAGACTAAGAAATTTTTTTCAAGAACAGTTGTTCAGATGTGAGTAAACATTGTCTTTCACAGTACTATGTACTATTTACCGTATATTTCATAAGTACTAATACATAAATCCCTTCATATGAAACACTTTGCACTTCATATGCTTTTATAAGAAATAATATCAATTCAGTATTATATTTTTCCAGAATACGAATTTCTCTTTGTTGAATTCAAAATATTTTCCATCAGAGGAAATTGAAATATTATTTCTCTATAGATGTAGAATTCCTGTAATCCAGCCATGAAGAATCAGATTTCTTTATATACAAAGATTCCCAAAAGTTTGGAAAAAAATGAGCACCAATAATTTTTATTAATTATCGGAATATTGTATTGCATTAACTCGTGTAAGACATGGGAAACTTCGGATTTTGTTGTACCGGCTTTTTTATTCATCACTATACTACCAGCAATGTTTATTAAGTATTTTTGGAACTCTTAATTGACGCTACGGCGGAGTTTATCAGAAATGTTTTCGATAATAAGACGGATCTCACATTTTAATACTTATATTTATAGGTTTGTCAGCAAAACCTAGTGCTCTAACTAGGTTGAATAGGGATCGAAAGATGTATGTTTTGGAGATTTTGGTGTGCTCTAACTAGGTAGAATAGTAATAGAAAGGCGAATGTTTTGGATATTTTTGGTGTGCTCCAACTAGGTCGAATAGTAATCAAAAGGCGTATGTTAAGGAGATTTTGGTGTTCTCTAACTAGGTCGAATAGTAATCAAAAGGCGTATGTTAAGGAGATTTTGGTGTTCTCTAACTAGGTCGAATAGTAATCGAAAGGCGTATGTTTCGGAGATTTTGGTGTGCTTTAACTAGCTCGAATAGTAATCGAAAGGCGTATGTTTCGGAGATTTTGGGGTGCTCTAACTAGGTCGATTAGTAATCGAAAGCCGCATATTTCGGAGATTTTGGTGTGATCTAAGTCGTATAGTAATCGAAAGGCATATATTTAGGAGATTTTGTGGAAGGTGTAATCGTACTGCACAAGTAAAAAAAAAAACAAATTCGAATCATAAAGTAAATGCTTAAGTTTGAAAAATCTGCATTTTTTTATTATGGTTTTTAGGCAAAATTTTCACCAATTTAATTTGTTATTCTCATTTTGAAAGAGTATTTTTAAACATTTTATGATGTTTAAACTTATGATTTCATAATAAGATTTTGGGTTAATTAAATTGATGATTTTTATTTATAACATAGAAAGAAATACATATTATTCAATCTAAAGAAAAAACACATTCTTTACTGTAGAGGAAAAATATTCTACATAGTGATGCAAATTCTTAAGTTTCTGTACAGATAAATTTATAGAAAACATATTTTTTATTCACTCTAGGTGCAAGCAAATTATTCTAAAATATATTGCTTAAACATTCTAATTCAGATTCTAAATTTTCTAAATAGGTTAATTTTACATAAAAATGTAGAAATAAAATTATCTTCTTATTTACATTAAGATTTTAATCAATAATTTTTTAATAATATGCTTGAATATATATATATATATATATATATATATATATATATATATATATATATATATATATATATATATATATATATATATATATATTAAGATAAAATTTCTACAAATTTAAAAAAATATTTTTCCAAACGTAATTTAGAATAAAATTTGATTAAGTTGTCGAATCTTTGAAAAACCTTTTATAAAATAACAGACACAAGGCTTTTAGATTTTAAGCAAAAGCCGGGGAAGTAAATGCGAAGCTTAAATAAACTCTTAAGTATTATTATACTTTCAAAACTTTCTAGTGAACAAAACTGTACTTAGTTTTTGTACCATATATGTATAAGGTATATTTATATAAACTACTGGATTAATGTATTCCGTTATGTAATTAGCAAACATTAATATTTTTTCGCTCTCTGTTAATATGCATAAATTGCATATATGCATATATTGTAAAGTTCTTGCAAATTTTTTAAAATTTCTTCTCTTTACGGTAATTTTGCATTGTTTCAGATTTAAGTTCCATTGATTATTTCAAAAAGCTCTTACATATTAACGTATTGATTTTAAGATGATAAACGTATGATGAAAACGTATTTGATGATTGATAAACGTATTGATTTTAAGAAATTATCGATGGCATAAACATCAGTTCTAAATTAAACAAAGAATATTTTAAATTA
>CM063500.1:44349482-44366982 GCA_032207245.1 Pardosa pseudoannulata
TTCTTCTTTTACTGGGTCTTAACCAATTACACGGTAGTGTTATTCTTCGCAAGTTACCCTGTTCTTTTATTGTCTGCAGTTTTTACTGCATACGTAGCAACTTTTGAATGGAATAATTTAATAATTTTTGTTTATGTCTCAAATTATTTCCTTGGAGGACAATTCCACTTATTATACGGGTATATCAACCTCTCAATTAATGGGATTATTACTTAGTTTTAAACCATTCTCGTTTCTAACATAAATAGTTTCTAACCGAGATTGTTAAATTTTGCTCTTTAGTATTCCTTATTTTGTCCCTCGACATTTTTAATTTCCGCAACAGGAAAATTTAAAGTAATTTCAATTTTTTTCGGTCATTTATTATTTCAGATATGTATAATTTTTTTAAATAATATATTCTATTTATTGTGGAAAGATCAGTATAAAATTTTTTAAAATAAATTTAAGATAAAAATATCTTTTTAGATATTTATTGATAATTTCACATCAACTGTCAAAATACGTTAAGTAAACTATAAAATGATATATATATATATATATATATATATATATATATATATATATATATATATATATATATATATATATATATATATATATATATATATATGTGTGTGTGTGTGTGTGTGTGTGTGTATGTATGTATATGTATATACATATTTAGGTACATATATGATTTTACAATTTCAAAATTACGAAACTAATAATAAAATCAAATATATATAATTAAACTCTAGCATTCATTTAGTATAGAAATTCTGTTAGATTCTGTATAGAAATTTTTTCATTGTACAAAATAGTTTGTCTTTTTTCTAGTCAGTTTAAATAAACAAGGTACTATTCCGAATAAAGAAGATAGCACTAATCTGAAAGACAGTATTTCACTACCTGTTCTTAACATTTTCCCGGAAACACTATGGTCATTTCTAGAAAATGCTATCTTACATCAAATCATAGCTGGAAAAGTATGTCCGTCATGATTAACATGTCTTGCTGTAATAAATTATTATAACTAGAGTAATAGCTGGATAATTATGTAATTTATCCAAAAATGCCCTCTGGTGGTAAAAAATGCAACTATTTTTTTCCTCTCAAACAAAATTCCCATTTTTATTTTGTCCTGCTCAGCATTTTATAATTTTATGATCATTAGTTTCGATTGTAGACCAGTTTAAAGTGAGGACGCTTAAATATATATCACAGTATATAATGAACTTAAAAGAACAGAGTACCTTTAGTGCGGAAAAACCGATATTCTAATAAGCTATTTTATTCATCATCTACTCTTAATTAATTAGTTCAATATATGCTGTGCATTAATGACTTTATAATATATGATTTACGTTCAATATATGCTATTGATTTTATGAGTTCAATATATGCTAGACATTAGTGAATTCAATAGATGCTAAACATTAATTACATCAATATATGCGCTATATATTAATAATTTCCAAATATGATATTCAGTATATTCAATATATGCTAGGCATTAATGAATTCAATAGATTAAAAGCATTAATGAGTTCAATAGATTGTAATCATTAATGAATTCAATATATGAAATATATTAATGAGTTCCAAATATGATGTGTTTTAAGTTCAATATATGCTATACATTAATGAATTAAACAGATTCTAAGTATTAATTAAATTAATATATGACAAATATTAATGAGTTCCAAATATGATATGCTTTAAGTTCAATATATTTATGTCTTTAATGCTAGGCATTAATGTGTTTAGTAGATGCTAGGTATTAATGAAATCAATATATGATATATATGATTGAGTTCCAAATTTGATAAGCTTTAATTTTGATATGTGCTATGGATGTATGTGTTCAATATATGCTACAGATTTCTAAATTCAATAGATGGTAGGCATTAGTGAATGCAATAGATGCTATGCATTAATGAAATTAATGTATTTTATATATGATTTCCAAATATTATATGCTGTAAGTTAAATATAATTATGAGTTTAATATATGCTAGACATTACTGAATTCAATAAATATTAATCATTAATGAAATCAATATATGCTATATATTAATGAGTTCCAAATATATGCTTGAAGGTCCATATATGCTATGTATTACTGAGTTCATTACTATGCAATAATTAGTTATCGCATGTTTTGCATTAATGAGTTCCAAATATATGCTTGAAGGTCCATATATGGTATGTATTACTGAGTTCATTACTATGCAATAATGAGTTATCGCATGTTTTGCATTAATGAGTTAAAATGTCAGAGTATTAAGCAAAATATTACGGTTACGTTAAATGAAATATAGTTAAATCGCTTCATATAATGATCCTAATGCGTGTACATTAAACTAAACACAAGAAACAAAAGTGTAAATGGTGACGATAAATACTCTAATGGCACTGGCTACTGCAGGAAAATGAACGCAAATGATAATAAAAAGTTGCCATCAGCCATTATTTAGGAAATAATTTAGTGGCAACAGTGGTAATGCGTTACGAAGAAAAATGGACGTCATTGTAAACGAGGGTAATCATTCTTTTGCAAAATATTATTTTTCGCACTTTCCTGGCGGGAGAGTCCATAAAACTCTCCTGGATGTAATGTAGAAAAAAAAGGATTGACGTTAATCTCTTCAATATGGAAAGCAATGAGATTTCATTTGTTTAGTTGTAGGTACGGAAAACACTTTTCATAGGATTTTTTTAAGAAAGAATAAAAAGGTTCATTAATAAAAGTTGAGAAAGAAATTATTTTAAACATATTTCTTTCTGGAATAACGATACTTGAAAAATAGATATAACTTTTTTTAGAATATTAAATATTTTTAATATATTTATCTCATTTTTTCAAAAATTATAAAACTTCTTTCGATCTATGTATATATATATATATATATTATATATATATATATATATATATATATATATATATATATATATATATATATATATATATATATATTATATATATATATATATATATATATATATATATATATATATATATATATATATATATATATATATTAATATATATATATATATATATACATTTATATATATATATATATATATATATATATATATATATATATATACATATATATATACATATATATATATACATATATATATACATATATATATATATATATATATATATATATATATATATATATATATATATATATATGTATATATATTATATATATATATATATATATATATGTATATATATATATATATATATATATATATATATATATATATATATATATATATATATATATATATATATATATATATATATATATATATATATATATATATATATATATATATATATATATATATATATATATATATATACATATACATATATGCATACATGTATATATACATGTATATATATATGTGTGTATGTATATGTATACATATATTTATATATATTATATATATATATATATATATATATATATATATATATATATATATATATATATATATATATATATATATATATATATATATATATATATATATATATATATATATCCACTCCCTCAAGCAGGAATATCCACTTTTAGATCCATATTATATCTTTTTTAGTTGTTATCGTAAATACATTAGATTTTTAGCATTTTTTATGTTTTTATAAAAACACAAATAAAATACTGAAATCTTCCATATATTTCTAAAAAATAAGAACTTTTAATATGAAGTGAAAAGTGAGAGATTGTTTTAAAAATTTATGATCTCTTCTGACACACTGTACGCAGACTTATAATAATACAAAGTGAGTTTCGTCAATAATTTTTTTGTTTTTTGTAAAAAAAATTATATGGTATATTTAAATTTTTAAATAATATGAGAATTATTACACCAGAGGATTGAATTTTCTAAATATCTGAAAGAATGTTTAAACATTTAATTTCAAATATTATGAATACTAAATGAAATGATTAACAATAAAAAAAGTAGATAGTGTTTCACTATTGGTCTATAATGCATTAACTGTGAAAATTTGAAAAGAATGTGTAGAGTAGTTTTTTCTGTATAGTGTGCATAAGTTTTTTTCAGTAAAATGTATTTACAATTTTTATAGTTTCCTTAAAAACTATGATTTTAAATGTTAAGATTTTGTAGATGTACAAGTTCTAATTGGAATATTTTAATGGGGGTTGTTTTATATGATTGAAAAATGTCTAAAAATCTTTAAAATTTAAAAATCAGAAAATCAATATTTTGAAGGGTTAAAGGTGATCTGTCCCTTTAAAATTATATTTGCTTTTCAGAACTTTTTATGAACTGGATAGGATCAAGCAGCGGCAGCAGAACTCCTAGAAAAATGCACAGTAGGTGGATTAGAGAAAAAGAAATTATTCAATTATTTTCAATAAAGGCGAATGGTTTCCGTTGCTGTTAATGATATCATTTAGACTGCCGTGGACTTTGTTCTGAAACTCGAAACAGTATTGTAATTTTTCAAGCTGCCGTGGAAGGTTTAAAAAATTTAAAGGAAGGAACAAGACGTATGGGGAGAACTGACATGTGTTGATAATACTTCTCTTCAGTATTTGTAATTTAATTTTTTAAGCTTCCATGGAATGGTTTCATAAACTTAAAGGAACTAACGAGACGTATGTGGAGAACCGACATGTGTTGATATTGCTTCCATTCAAAAATTGTAATTTAATTTTCCAATCTTCCGTGGAATGGCTTCAAAAGTTAACATGATTAGAAAGAGACGTATGGGGAGAGCTGACCATATATTGATAATGCTTCTCTTCAGCAATTTTAATTTAATTTTCCAAGTTTTCATGGAATGGTTTAAAAACTTTAAAGTAAGGAACAAGACGTATACGGAGAGCCGACATGTGTTGATAATGCTTCCATTCAAAAATTGTAATTTAATTATTCATGCTTCCATGGAATTGTTTCAAAAATTTAAAAGATGGAACGAAACATATACGGAGAGCCGACATGACCTGATAATGCTTCTGTTCAACATTGGAAACGAAATGCTATACCAAATATAATAAAATATTTCTACGTTAGAAAATATAATACCGATGAAATAAGCCTGTTTATTAATTTATCCTCATCACGTTACTTGTCTAGAAGATAGACTACTGCTTCGCTTTGAATGCAATAGTATACAATTTAAATTTACTTAATCACTGTTTTCTACTACATGCATTTTTGCTTAAATGGAGTATATTAAAAAATCTAATATAAATTTTGAAATAATTATATATCTCATTAAAAAATTTAACTGTCTAACCGCCAACTAGGAACGGTATATTAGAAAATAAGTAAAACTGAGTTCAAATTAATATGTTTCGAAAGGCCTAATTAGTCATTTGTAACCTCAAATAAATATACATAGACATTTTCTAAAGGAAGATATTTTCCTGTTATAGTCTTTTAATATTTTTTATAGCATAATAAAATGAAGTATTTTCCTAACCAAAAACATTTCCAAATCCTTTTTTATTAAATAAATAGGTTAGAATATGTATTAATAGCTTGAAAAAATTCACAAAGAATATTGTTTTTCACAAGGTGATTTCATGATGTATAAATATTCGCTTTGGGGCAAATTTACATTATAATTAAAAAAGTTTCTCCAGAATAAAAGCTGTTTTAAAAAAAGAAAATAAGACTGAAAAACTTCCTAGCATTAATAATTCATCTAATAATTGAAGAAAAAGTTTTATCAATCACGTCAGAAAAATATTTCTTTGTTAAATCAGAAAACACAATCATAAAGTAGTAATAGCTCTATTTTATGTTAAACTATCCAGCGAGTAAGGGAAACTTCTTTCACGTAAATTAATTCTATTGAATAATCGGTGGCGTAAACACAATGAAAACTATTGAATCATAAGATTCAGTAATCGCCGTGTATTTATTTTAATATGGAAAGAGAAAAATCGTGTAAATGGTGCAGAATAATCTTTTCGTCAAATTAGCTACTGTTTAGAAACATAGTAATAATAATAAGGCAGACTAAATTCTTTCGAGAATGAGTTATTAGCAGCATTACGAAAAAATGGTCATCATTTTAAATAGCAGTAATCCTTCATAAATATAATATTTCCTCTACTTTATCGACGGAAAATTCGATAAAATATTTGATGTCGTGCTTGGTTAGAGTAAGATAATATAAAGTTAACCGAGTTGTTGATTTTTAGTATAGCTTATTTACGTAGGTTTGTATACATAAGGATTTTCCTTAGGATATTTCCTGTTTCATTATCGATGGCATAATAAATCTCCTATATAATAATAGCCTATATAATAATACATATGTGATAATTTTATTCAGGACATCAGCAAAATAACTTAGTAACGGCTCAAATATCTGGATAAGATAGGAAGCTGTATTTATATTCCAAGTGAAAATGTCTATTGTTCTTGGAAAATGAACAATATAATAATAATTCTTATCACCTATTTTTAAGAAAATCAGTTAGTGTTCACTGTAGTAATTTAGTAAAAAATCTAATATAAGCTTTTAAATAATTAAATATCTCATTTGATGATTTAACTGTTAGAACAGCAGAGTAGTCGCGAAGGGGATATTAGTAAATAAGTAAAAACGAATTCAAATTAATATGTATGGAAAGGCATAATTGATGTTTTGTTATCTCAAATAAATATTTATGGATATTTTCTAAAGGAAGACAGATATGTCCCTCTTGATAAAGATGTGTCCTGTTATAGTTTTATGATAAAATAAAATATTGTCACGAAGATTCGAATGAACACACCGTTTAATTTGACAGAAGAATTTATTGAAGCTACGTAGCAACTCGCAAATTTACAAGATCGAGAAGTTGCCTACAGCTAGTGGGTATCAGCTTTTATACCCGAACAGAATATTCGAGAAATAACTAATTTGCGTAATAAAGAAAGATCTAGAATGTTCGAGAACATAAGGAAATAAAAAATAACATTTTTATATTAAAAATCCTTACTTTGGAACAACTGCCACTGCAAGCATCGAACCAACAATCTTCGGGTCTGGATCTCGCACTTTGACCATTCGGCCACTGAGCTATAAAGCTTCTTTATGCGGCAATATTTTGATAACTAAAAACATTTCTAAATCTTTTTTTTTTAAATAAAAAGGGTAGAATATGTATTAATAGGTTAAAAAATTTACAAAGAATATTGATTTCACAAAGTGTTTTGATGATGTATAATTATTCTCTTTGGGACAAATTTACATTATAATTAAAAAGGTTTCTCCGGAATAAATTGACTGAAAAGACTGCAAAACTTTCTGCCATTAATGATTCATCTAATAATTGAAGAAAAAGTTTTAACAACCACGGTTAAAAATATTTCTTTGTTAAACCAGAAAACACAATCATAAAACAGTAATAGCTCCATTTTATGTTAAACTACACAGCTAGTATGGGATACTTCTTTCACGTAAATTAATTCTATTCAATAATCGGCGGCGTAAACACAATGAAAGCTATTGGATCATAAGATTCAGTAATCGTTGCATATTTATTTTAATATGGAAAGAGAAAAATCGTGTAAATGGTGCAGAATAATCTTTTCGTCAAATTAGCTACTGTTTAGAAACACATTAATAATAATAAGGCATAGTAAATTCTTTCGAGAATGAGTTATTAACAGCATTGTTAAATCGTTGCAAAAAATGTTCATCATTTTAAATAGCAGTAATCCTTCATAAATGTAACATTTCCCCACTTTATCGACAGAAAATTCGATTAAATATTTGATGTCGTGCTTGGGTATAATTAGATAATATAAAGTTTGTGACCGCCGAGTAGTTGATTTTTGCGTTTTGTTTATTTACTTAGGTTTGTATACATAAGGATTTTCCTTAGGATATTTCCTGTTTCATTATCGATGGCATAATAAATCTCCTATATAATAATAGCCTATATAATAATACAAATGTGATAATTTTATTCAGGTCATCAGAAAAATAACTTAGTAACGGCTCAAGTATCTGGATATGATAGGAAGCTGTATTTACATTCCAAGTGAAAATGTCTATTGTTTTTTGGAATATGATCAATATAATAATAACTATTATCACCTATTTGTAAGAAAATCAGTTAGTGTTAACTGTAGTAATTTAGTACAAAATCTAATATAAGCTTTTAAATAATTAAATATCTCATTTGATAATTTAATTGTTAGAACAGCAGAGTAGTTGCGAAGAGGATATTAGTAAATAAGTAAAAACGAGTTCAAATTAATATGTCTGGAAAGTCATATTTGGTGTTTTGTAATCTGAAATAAATATTTATGGTTATATTCTAAAAGAAGACAGATATTTTCCTGTTATTATATTTAATATTTTTACTTAATTACTGTTTTCTACTATACGAATTTTTGGTTAAATGGAGTGTAGTAAAAATTCTAATATAAACTTATAAATAATCGTATATCTCTTTTGAAAATTTAATGTCTGAACCGCGGAGTAGTCACTAGGGGGATATTAGCAAATAGGTAAAAACAAGTTCAAATTAATATGTCTAGAAAGGCATAATTGGTCTTTTGTAATCTCAATATATATATATATATATATATATATATATATATATATATATATATATATATATATATATATATATATATATATATATATATATATATATATATATATATATATATATATATATATATATATATATATATATATATATATATATATATATATATGTATATATATATATATATATATATATATATATATATATATATATATATATATATATATTATATATATATATATATATATATATATATATATGTATATATATATATGTATATATATATATATATATTATATATATATATATATATATATATAATATATATATATATATATATATATATATATATATATATATATATATATATATATATATATATATATATATATATATATATATATATATATATATATATATATATATATAATATATATATATATATAATGTGAGAGAGAGATATTTTCCTGTTATAGTCTTTTAAGATTTTTTATAACTTTATGATAAAGTAAAGTATTTTACTAATCAAAAACATATAAACATATTCAAAACATAAAACATATATAAATATTCGCTTTGGGACAAATTTACATTGTAATTTAAAACGCTCTTAAAAAGAGAAAATAAGACCTGAAATCTTCCTAGCATTAATAATTCATCTAATATTTGAAGAAAATGTCTTAGCAATCACAATTGAAAAATATTTCTTTGTTAAATCAGGAAACACAATCATAAAATAGTAATAGCTCCATTTTATGTTAAAATACACAGCTAGTTTGAGAAAATTCTTTCATGTTAATTAATTATGTTGAATAATCGGTGGCGTAAACACAATGAAAACTATTGAATCATAAGATTCAGTAATCGTTGTGTATTTATTTTAATATGGAAAGAGAAAAATCGTGTAAATGGTGCAGAATAATAACTTTGTCAAATTCGCTACTGTTTAGAAACATAGTAATAATAATAAGGCGAAGTAAATTCTTTCAAGAATGAGTTATTAGCAGCATTGGTAAATCGTTACGAAAAAATGGTCATCATTTTAAATTGGAGTAATCCTTCATAAACGTAACATTTTCCCCACTTTATCGACGGAAAATTCGATAAAATATTTGATGTCGTGCTTGGTTAGAGTAAGATAATATAAAGTTAGCCGAGTTGATTTTTGCATTTTGTTCATTTAGGTAGGTTTGTATACTTAAGGATTTTCCGTAGGATATTTCCTGTTTCTTTACAGATGGCATAATAAATCCCCTATATAATAATAGCCTAAGTTATCTGCTCGTGTGTCCTTGAATTTATGAAAAGGTTTTAACTGAAATGAATAGAGGGATCCATATTGGATTCTTGATGAGTTAAGGTTAGCAAAATTCATAGCGAGTAAAGTTTAACTTTTAAAGTTTGTAAAGTTATTAAAGTTGTAAAGTTTTTCTTTTATAGTTTATCTTTTATTTAAAGTTAAACTATCGATCGGATTCTAATATAAATTGGTATAACTATGCTTCTTATCACAACGAGAATTACTGTCGTCTTTAAAACGTTCGAAATACACCACTTTCAATTGTTTCTTCGAGCATTTAATGTCATTATTTCAAGCTCTATTTTCCCCCGGTTAAAGTGATTAAACTTATCAATTTATCACATAATAAATTGGTAAAAATAAAATAATTTTCCAGAATTATGACGTCATTGGTTTAACCATCTCATTTATCCATTTCTTATTTTAAATTATTTAAATAACTTCTGCATATTTTCATACGTTTTATCACTGAACATAGATATTACTTATATAATTTTCAATGTGTATTTATTTACAATTACAATGTGTATTTATTTTTATATGGAAAGAGAAAAATCGTGTAAATCGTGCAGAATAATCTTTTCGTCAAATTAGCTACTGCTTAGAAACATAGTAATAATAATAAGGCAGAGTAAATTCTTTCAAGAATGAGTTATTAGCGGCATTGGTAAATCCTTACGAATAAATGGTTATCATTTTAAATTGTAGTAATCCTTCATAAAAGTAACATTTTCTATATATATAAAATATTCCACTATAAAATATTTTCCATTTAGTCGTAGGCGATGAATTTTTATATTTAAGTCATCACATATTAGATGAAAATAACAATTTCTATAGCATTAAGAAGCCTTTCCCTAAAATATCTCATTTCAGGATTTTGCGTAGCTAAAAGCTTATTTCATCCCCTATATAATAATAGTCTAATTTATATGTCCGTCAGTCCTCGAATTTAGAAAAAGGTTGTACCTTGAATGGATAGATGCATCCATATTAGATTCTTCATGAATGAGAGTTAGCAGCATCCAAAATCCAACCCTTCTCCCCTTTTTCAACTCCTCTTCTTAGCAGCCGAACGATGGCCGAATGGTAGAGCACTGCTCTTCGGAACCGGAGTTCGCGGGTTCGAGTCCCGCTGCTGGCATAGATGTTTGTAGCCGTTCGGAATCGGCTTTAAACTGTAGGTCCCGGTCTCATTAGCCCTCGTGTGCAAAACAGTAGACCGTAGTGCTCCAAACCAAACCAAACCAAACCTCTTCTTAGCCCACTCTCCTGTTTCTAATCATGGATCTTGTTGGTGCTTCAACCACATTTGGCGAAATTGGCGTGCTTGCAGCTTGCGTGCGTGGCGTGCTTGCAGCGTGGCGTTTGAAATCTGGCGAGGGGATCGTAACTCAACAAATTGATACATAGGAAACTTTAGATACTTGGTAAATTCTTTTTCCAATTTTTAAGTAAATCGACCGATCTTTGCAGAACACGTATTTTGAGTGGAGGTTGAAGAGGAGTTGTAAAATTGAAAATTTTTTTTCAAATCTCTTATCTAGCATTTATAGCCATTATTTCAAACTCTATTTTCTTCGGTTAAGAGCAGGAGATTAAATTTGTCTATTTGTCACAAAATAAATAGGTAAAAATAACATTTTTTCTAACATTATGACATCTTTAACCATCTCATTTAATAGTTTTTCACATCTCATTTAATCTTATCTTAAATTTTAAATTATTTAAATATCGTTTGCATTATTTTAATTTCACTGAATATAGATATTACGAAAAATATTTTTTTTATATCTCTCTTAAATAATAGATTAGGTACATATGTGATAATTTTTAATTGAATCATCGATTATTTTTTGTTGCAATGACAATTGTATCACCGGTATTAACCAAAAATTATATCTGCCACCAGGGTGTAGTACATATGATAGTTTCATTCCTTTACTTCCATTAATTACTAGGACAAAAAAATAAAAATCTTAACGATAATTTGACTTCAAAAACTCTGACATAACTTTCTAAACGAATTCAACTTGATTCTAAACTGCATTCACAGTATCGAGAGACTTTAGAGGAGTATGAAGATAAACAATTTATTGAGCATGTACCAGATAATTCTCAGCCAAAAACGAAACCATATTTTTATCTGCCTTGAACCCACTACGTAAAGAAGCAAAAAGCCTTTTTACATATATGTATGTGTGTGTTTATGAATTACTGACTTAATTATGTTTATCTGTCTTCAAATGCATATATTCTCTCTTTTAAAAACGAATTTAAAAAATAGCTTCTTTTAATTTTACCTTTGAGTCCTCTTTCTAAATCAATTCAACTTGATTCTAAACTGCATTCATAGTATCGAGAGACTTTAGAGGAGTATGAAGATAAACAAATTATTGAGCATGTACCAGATAATTCGCAGTAAAATAACAAACAATTTTTTACCAGTTTTATAGGGTACTTTACAATTCTGGAAAATTAAAAATATTACTAATCCGGTCATATGAAGGACGATATGCTAGTATTCATATATTATTTTTATATTTGAAATAAATTTTTCATTTCCATTGTAAATTAATTATTTAGGTAATTTTTGCAATTATTATTTTATTTTTATAAATTAAAAAACCTATTTAAAAAACATAATTTGTGCTGTGATACTTTATTTTGCCTTTAGTAATACTAAAGAAACCACTACGAAAATTTTTCTGTTTAATACTATAAATGACTGAATAATTAATTTACGGAAGTAATAACTTTTAAAACAACCTAAAATTACCTCTTAAACGTTATAAAACTCCCAGGGGCAAAATATCCAAAAGTAAATAAAAAACATTAAAAATCACGTTCACAATATTTTTGTGTTTATAACATGGAAAACTACAAACAAGCAATAATAGCTTCATTGAGATGTTAAAATGCCCGGGTATTAACAGAAATTGCCCTCCGAGGAAATGAATTCCGTTAACAATAAAAATTGTTAAATATATGGGAAGCACTCTTAGTTGGGTACGCACTTAAAAATGGAAAAGAAAAAGTGTGTAAATGCCCTAGAGTAATTTTACCGTGTAATTCGCTAAAGTGTAACAAACAACACAGGTAGCGATAATAAAAATTAACTCCACACATTCTCTATATTGTAAATTAGTGGCAACTGTGGTGAAGCATTATGACTATAAATGGCTATCATTCTAAATGAGTACAATCATTCTTTTACGAGAAAGTATTTTTCACAGTTTCTTGACAGGTAATTCGATAAAAAAAATTAGTTTGCCATTCTGTTGATAAAAAGAATGAATATTAAAGTTCTGGGGGGTGATGAATTATTATTATTATTATTATTATTATTATTATTATTATTATTATTATTACTATTAATATTATTATTGTTTAAGCTTCAGTAAGGCTCAGGATGAGTAGATTATTCGGAGGGAAATTTCTGTTCCTGTTGATGAATATAAAATAATTATTTAGTTATACATTAAAATATTGCAATAAAAATAAATTTTGGAATTAATGCTCACTGTTCAGTACATTTATATATCTATATACCTGTCAATTCATTTATATCTTTCTCCCTCTGCCTATACAAATATATACAGTCACACACACACACACACACACACACACACACACACACACACACATATATATATATATATATATATATATATATATATATATATATATATATATATATATATATATATATATATATATATATATATGTGTGTTGAATCTCCAGTGGCAACAGAATAAAAACGCCAAGATGTGGGAAGCCTGGCGTCCAGAAAAAACTTTTATTCGTATTAGAACTATTCGTCGCTTCCATACGAACCGGAAGCTTAATACTAAAATATTTGTATTCGATAATTTCTGTTATTATTTGTTATGTTATTCTTAATTAAATCTATGTTAAAATACCGTAGTCATATTATTTAATGGATTTTGTGTGTTGAGCTGAAAGTTTGCCAGCCGGAATATGGGAGGAGGTAAGTAATTACCTTTCTCATATCAATCATACTCATTCTCATATCTCATTCAGTAATTACTATGTATTCTTATTCGTTTGTTATGGAGTTAAAATCTCCATAGTTTTTTGGTCCGTTCGAGCTGGAGCCCTATGGGTTTGATAGCAATTATTTGTTTGTTTGAATTCTTAAATATAGGGAGTCCAGAATTCTAATTATTCTCATTTAAGTCGTATTAATTCGAAATTTATTGTTTTGGTTTTATGTTTAACTTGAGTATGTTCAATTTAGTATTGTTTATTATTCATTGATTAAAAGATTTAAATTCGTGAAAATGGCACCTAAGATTTCGAAAACCGAACTAAGGTTTGATTCAATATGTAAAGAAATAGATGTATTCAGTGAGAATGTTAATAAATGCAGTGTAGAACAGCAGGTCAGAATTTCGGTTTTGAAAACGAAATTAAAGGATTATGAACATCGCATTTCAGAAATATTTGCAAATTTTTCTCAGAAAGAGAATGATGATAACGTAGATAAATATTTGAGATATCAAGATAAAGTTTTGAATTTGTTAATTAGTCTTGAAGAAAAAACTAAGTTAAAAAAAACTCTGAGAATGATACCGGTTCTAAATCAAAACAGATATCGGTTAAGCTTCCGAAATTTGATCTCCCGCACTTTTACGGGGATTCGGAACACTGGATTTCGTTCAAAGAATTATTCGAATCGACAATTGTACAAAATGAGCAGTTGTCAGAAATTGAAAAATTGCAATATTTGCATTCGGCAGTTCGTGGAAATGCGTCAAAATTAATTAGAGGATTTTCATTAAGAGAAGAAAATTTAAAAAATTGTTGGGAAATTCTGTGCGAAAGATACGAAAATAAGCGTCAGTTGGCGATATGCCAAATAAATAAAATATTTAATACGAAAATAGTTAAAGCGAATAATTCGAAAACGTTACTCGAGTTGATAGATACATGTAATGAAGCGGTAAGGAATTTACAAACATTAGGATTAGAATCTAATAGTTTAAGTGATTTAATGATTATAAATTGTATGATTTCAAAGTTAGATGAGCCTCTTAAACAAAGATGGGAATTAATGCAGGAAAATGATAAAATTCCAAATTTGGACTTATTTAAAAAATTCATACAAAGGGAAGCGAGAAGTATGAGTGAAAACAAAACTACGAAATTTAGATACAAAATTCCGCCCAGCGTATAAAGTACTGGATAATAATGTAGGAAAGAAACATCTAACAAATAGTGCGTTGGTTAAAAAATCTAATAATGATGTAGTGACAAATAATGTATGCATAATATGCTCTCAGACGCATGCTTTGTATAAATGTCTCAAATTTAATTCTATGCCTGTTATGGAGAGATGGAAAATTGTAGAACTTAATAAGTTATGTCAAAATTGTTTACGTAAAAATCATAAGCTTGAAAACTGTCGCATAAATTTTAGTTGTAAAAATTGCGATGAGAGACATCATACGCTATTGCATGTGTATTCGGTGAATAAAGGGACTAGTGAGGTGTGCGGTAGCTCGAGTCCAGAAATGTTGGTTTCAAATAGTGCTCGAATGTTTATCAAGTAATGTTTTATTATCAACAGCTCTAATTAATGTAAAGAACAGAGGATGGTAAAGTTATTCAATGTAGGGCATTGATTGATAATGCTAGCCAAAATTCGCTAATTACAAGGGAGTGCGCGGCACGATTGGATTTACCGTCGCGTAGCACATCGCACAGTTTAGTAGGCATCAATTGTATTATGGCGGAAACCTCTTTGTGTAGAACAGAATTCTATTTTACCCCACATTTTTCTGATGATTCGCATTCGGTAAAAGCTTTCGTAGTAGAAAGGGTTACTTCTCCTCTCCCTAATTTCCATTTAAGGCAACACAATTGGCCACACACAAAATATCTGTTGCTTGCAGACCCTCAATTTTACATTAAAAAGGAAATTGATATTTTATTAGGAGCCGACATTTTCGCTTTACTGATTGAAGGAGCTCCAATTGTGGGTCTGCCTGGAACACCTGTTGCATTACCAACAAAATTAGGTTGGGTGCTTTCAGGTCCTATTAACTATGCAGCACAGGAACAAAGTGTAGTCTCATGCGTTTCAACGGTGAACATAAATGATACATTAAAGAAATTCTTTGAATTAGAATCAGTTACAGAATCTGAAATTCTTAAGTCAGAAGACCATGAAGTAGAAACTATTTACGCAGAGACAGTGACTAGAGATAAAACTTCGGGTAGATACACTGTCAAGTTACCTTTCAAATGTACAGTCAGTTTAGGTGAAAGTAAAGTTCAAACACATAAAAGGTTTTATTTACTAGAAGAAAAGCTTAAAAAAGATAAATTATTAAGAGAGCCGTACATAAGATTTATGGAGGAATACGCTAAACTAGTTCACATGTCTCCTGTAAGATCAGAAGAATCGAGAACCCAAAATTATTATTACTTACCTCATCATGCAGTAATAAACGAAAATAGTTCCACCACGAGACTTCGTGTGGTGTTCGACGCCTCAGCCAAAACATCTAATGGTAATTCATTAAATGATGTATTGTTAAAGGGTCCTAAACTGCAGGCTAACATGTTTACAATTCTGGTTAAATTTAGATGTCATTCGATTGCATTTTCAGCTGATATAGCAAAAATGTATCGACAGATTAATGTAACCAATGAAGACAGGAAATATCAGCGGATTGTCTGGAGAAAAAATCCCAGGGATAGTATACAAATTTTTGAGCTTAATACTGTTACTTACGGAACCTCGTGCGCACCATATTTGGCTCTCAGGACAGTAAAACAGTTATGTGAAGATGAGAAAGAAAAATTTTCCAATCGCGTATGAGGTGGCAAAGAATCATTTCTATATGGATGATCTACTCGCGGGTGCAGATTCGGTGACCGAAGCACAAGAATTAGTTAAGGAAATGCAAAATTTAATGCAATCCGGAGGATTTGAACTTCGAAAGTGGTGTTCAAATGATGCCGAAGCTTTGGCACAACTGCCAGATTCGTTGAAAGTGCAAAACTCGGAGCATTTATTCAAAGATTCATTTCAAAAGGTATTAGGGGTAGTCTGGAATGTCCAAAATGATTTATTACAAGTAAGAATCGTCGAGGGAGAAGATACGGACACTAAAAGAAAATTATTGTCATTCATAGCCCGAACATTCGATCCGTTAGGCATCCTATTGCCTGCAACTATTATTTTAAAATTTCTCCTACAAGAACTGTGGCAAGCAAAATTAGAATGGGATGATCACCTGCCGGAAGAGATTAAAGATAAATGTAACAGATTCAAAAGGGAAATTCATCATTTTAAAAAAGTAAAGCTTCCTCGCCATCTAGGTTTAACATCGAACACTAAATTTGAATTACATGGCTTTTGCGATGCCTCGTGTAAAGCCTATGCAGCAGTTGTTTATTTACGAATCTTGTCAGATCCTATAGAATTACATTTGATCGCTGCAAAGACACGTGTTACCCCTGTCAAATCAGTCACGTTACCAAGATTAGAACTTTGTGGTGCACTATTGTTGGCTGAATTAACTCATGCCATAATTCAAGCTCTTAACCGTAATATAGAAAATATTTTTCTGTGGACGGATTCCACAATTGCTCTCAGCTGGCTGAATAATCCTCCAGCTAAAG
>CM063500.1:44386982-44389482 GCA_032207245.1 Pardosa pseudoannulata
CTTCGATTGAAACGAGACGGATTACCATGAACACGAAGAAACAATCTTCCCACACTGCTTACATCACAATAAATTTATTGGAAGAGTGTTCTGTGATTGGTACGTCTACTGCCTATCCCAGTATATTATGCAAATGGCATCAATTCCTTCCCTTTTATTCTGATTGGTTCTTTACAGTGATCTTTCAGCAAATATTTTACGCCACCAATTTTCGTCATACGTGTTTTGTTCCACCGCCATTTACGGTTTTTAGATGTTCTGATCAATTTGCACAAAAAAAGTGGGAGCTGCCATTCGAAAATTTCGAAATTTTGTCACTGTAACCATAATGAGAAGTTTATTGTTCTAAATCATCATAATCTGGACCCCATACATTCAAATAACTATACCCAAACGTTCATTTTAATTCGTTGAATGGTTTGACCACTTAGGACTCATATATAGGGAAGTTTCTTTTAGACCACCCGGTATATATTTGTGTGCTTGTGTGTTAATTATCCATAGATTTTTGTATAACATCTTTTAACTTTTTAAAAATAGAATGAATAACCTTTGTTTATACCTCTAAATAATTATTTAGATTTATATTTTTACTATACAGTCATAGGAATACTTCTATTTTCAAGCTTTTATTGAAAAGAACCTAGTAACTTTTCTAGTATCCTTCAAATCTTCACTGTGGCAGACTTTGCTTTTACCAAATGGTTTGTTCATTGTTTTGTACTTTTCCAATTTTTAAATCACGTTCTGTATATAAAAAGGAAAATGTGTGTTGTTATTTCAAGACATAATTATAATAACATGAAAAACATACGCCACACAAAAATATACTATTTACTTTCTTGCAAGATAACTTTTGAAATTTGTATATTTGAATCTGTTTTTATATAAAACTGTAATAAAATATGCCTTTTTGGGTAAATTAAAAAATTTATATATATATATATATATATATATATATATATATATATATATATTATATATATATATATATATATATTTAGTATATATATATTAATCTATATATATATATTTATATATATATATATATATAAATATATATATATATTATATGTACATATATATATCTATATGTACATATATAGATATATATATGTAGCATATGTATATATATATATATATATATATATATATATATATATATACTGGGTGATGTAAAAGAAATTTCCCCTATAGTCCCTGGTGGTCAAATCGTTCAACCAAGTTCAAGTTTAGATATAGTTATTTGAATGTTTGGGGTCCAGATTGTGTTGATTTAAAACAATAAACTTCTAACAGTTACAGCTACATTGAAAACATTTTGAAATTTGGAGTAGCAACACCCACTTTTTTCGCGTGTAAATTAATCAGAGTATGGAGAAGCCTTAAAATGGTGTTGGAATGAGAGACGCATATCGCAAATTGGTGGCCTGAAGAATTTGTAAAGAAGAGCATAGAACCAATCACAATGTAATGGAAGGTGTATTGATGCATTTGAATAATTCACTGGGATAGGCAGTAGAAGTCCCAATTACAAAACAGTCTTACAAAGCACTGCATGTTATAAAAGAAGTGAAGATTTTTTTCTCCATGTTCCTGCTAACCCCTGTCGTTTCGTACGAAGAAGCAATCATGAAGAAACAATCTTCCTACACCTCATACATCACAATCTTTTCTTTGGAAGATTGTTCCGTAATTGGTGCTTCTACTATCTATCCCACTGAGTTATGCAAAGGACATCAATAACCTTCCCTATTATTTTCATCAATTCTTTACAATGCTCTTTTTGCGAATGTTTAACGCCACCAATTTAAATGCTCTGATCAATTTGCACACGAAAACAAAATGGGTGTTGCCATTCGAAAATATCTAAATTTTGTCACTGTAGCCTTAACTGTGAGAAGATTGTTGCTTTAGTTCATCACCATCAGGACCTCATACGTTCAAATAACTATAACCAAACTTTCAATTCGATTGTTTGAACGGTTCGGCTACTAGGGACTCATATATAGGAAATTTCTTTTAGACCACCCGGTATATATATATATATATATATGTGTATATATATTTATATATATCCATGGATTTTTGGATAACATTTTTCAAAAGAGAATGATTAATTTGTGTTTATACCAACAAATAATTATTAAATTTCTATGTGTACTATAGAGTCATAGGATGCTTTTATTTTCAAGCTTTTATTGAAAATGACATAGTAACTTTTCTAGTATCCTATAAATCTTCATTGTGACTGATTTTGCTTTTACATAATAGTTTGTTTCTTGTTTAGTATTTTTTCAATTTTTAAATCATGTTTTGTATATCAAAAGGAAAATTTGTTTTCTTGTTTCAAGACATATTTTTAAAAACATATTAAATATACACCACATAAAACTATACTATGTACTTTCTTGCAAGATAACTTTTGAAATTTGTATACTTGAATCTTTTTTATATAAAACTGCAATAAAATATTTCTTTTGGAATAAATTATAAAAAT
>CM063500.1:44399482-44401982 GCA_032207245.1 Pardosa pseudoannulata
AAGATATGTACAAGATGAAGTATTTTATACCAGAATAGAAACATAGCAAATGCTAATTTATTCAAAACACACTTTACGTTCTATATTTACAGTAAAGTTAAATAAAAAGTACAATTTCTTTTATTGTATAAATTTAATCATTATTATGAAATTTATGTTTCTAAAAATAAAATAAAATAAGTGTTTTACTTTTAAATATATGACTTGAGTTTTTTAATTAAGCTTAAAGGCACACAGAATATTTAGACAACTAAAATGGAGCAATTTCAAGAAATGTACAAGATGAAGTATTTTATACCAGAATACAACCATATTAAAGGATAATTTATTCAAAACACACGTTACGTTCTATATTTACAGTAAAGTTAAATAAAAAGTACAATTGTTTATTCATTGTATAAATTTAATTATTTATATGATACAAAAAATTCTAAAAGTATAATAAAATCATTGTTTTACTTTCAAATGTGTGACTTGAGTTTTTATAATTGACCTTAAGGGCACACAGAATGTCTAGACAATCAAAATATAGCAATTTGAAAGAAATGTACAAAATGAAGTATTTTATACCAGAATAGAAACACAACAAAGTATAATTTATTAAAAACACAAATTACGTTCTATATTTACAGTAAAGTTAAGTAAATGTACATTTTTTTATTTATTGTATAAATTTTATCATTTATATGAAATTAAGTTTAAAAAATATAATAAAATCATACTTTCATGTAATAAAGATGAAAATAATTCAGTTGGAATTAATTAATATTTTTTATTCGTTGTTTTCAAACTGCATGATATTTCATAGCATAGGAGATCTATATCGTTGTTTTATTCTGCATTAACGGGTAAAGTATTTAATACTGCTACTCAGAAAAATGTGGAATATTACAAACTGGATTAATTATTACTTTCAATACATAAGTATTTGGACACCTGTGATACAAAAGTAAAACTAACTTTACTGAAAATCAGTAGTTAGTATAGCCTCCACGAGAGGCAATTACAGCTTGAACCTTCTAAAGCATAATTTCCACAAGTACTTTGTATTACAGCTAGTGGTAGTGTCTTCCACGCAGCTTGGAGTAGATAATCCTTCACCGATTTTGGACGGGTAGTGCAAACCTTAATTCGGAGATCCCACTCATCCCAGAGGTTCTCGATAGAGTTGAGGTTTGGGCTTTTGGCAGGCCAGTCCATTCGATGATCTCCAATGGCACCGTACCAAGCCTCGAAACATGACAACTGGCATTGTCGCTCGGAAAGTAACAGGGATCCAACCCTTACAACTGTTACAACGTAAGAAGCACATTGTCATCCAAAATAGTGCAGTAGGCATCGGCGTTGAGCTTACCATGAATGGGGACCAAGGGTCCCAGTCCATACCAGGAGAAACACCCCCAGACCATAATTCCACCTCCGCCGAACTGTAATGTTGGCACAATGCATTCTGGTAGGAGACGTTCTCCAGGCAGACGCCAGACCCAGATCCTGCCATCCGAACGGTAAAGGGTGAATCTTGATTCGTCGCTCCAAAGAACCCGTTTCCACTGATCTACCGTCAAATTTCGATGTGCTTTGCACAACATTAACCGAGCAGCGCGGTTGGACTTGGTGATCAAAGGCTTATGGGCAGCAGCACGATCATGAAAATCAAACAGATGTGTTTTCTTAAGGATAGTATTCATTGAAACAATACTCCCGGATGCTTGTTGAAACTCCTCGCGGACGAGGGCCATCGGTTAGATGCAGTTCTACCGAACATCTCTGGACAGCACTCGTAAGTTTCTATCTAGTAAAGTGGATTAAGTACCAATTTTATTAAAAATAATAGAATGTAGTTATGAGTATCTGAAAAAAGAATAATTCTAGGTTGGCTTTCAAAACGCAACTAAGTTCCCTTTTATAGAAATATTCAAAGTTTGCATAAGTGAGTTTATCAGAATAAGTCTTTGGAAAAGGCCAAAAAAAATATAGAGATAGCAGAATAATTAGTTGCTAATATTATTGTCAATAATAGGATTAGGTAATAAGAATTTTGAATAAGACATAATTGATAATTCTAAATTGACAATGCTGATATACCTATGTTATTCTTTTTGGACAAATGCAAACGATACATACATACATACATAAATACATACATACACACACACACACATATATATATATATATATATATATATATATATATATATATATATATATATATATATATATATATATATATATATATATATATATATATATATATATATATATATATATATATATATATATATATATATATATATATATATATATATATATACAGCAGTAAAAAGTAAAATACATTAATACAGAGGAAAAAATATTATCTTCTTACCTGCTCAAATAATCTGTAATCCTTAGGTGAATTTATGTGTTTTTAAGAAAAGTATTTTTAATCACGATGCAACTCTTTAAAGAAAAAAAAATCCTGAAAAATATATTCTCTGTTTATTTCCTAAAAAATCTGTTT
>CM063500.1:44404482-44411982 GCA_032207245.1 Pardosa pseudoannulata
TTATATAAATAATTTTATTCTTATCAGTGCAGCGTCGTCTCCACGCAAAGATCTACGGTTTATATTGAGAGACCAGCGTCTCGTATGCATAAAAATACATAATAATAGCCTAAGTTATCTGTCAGTCCATCCTCGATTTTATGAAGCGGTTGCACGTAGAATGGATAGAGGCATGTATATTAGAATCTTGATGAGATAGGATTAGCTAAATTCAAAGCCAGTTGGAAAACATTCGAAACACACCCATTCCCCCTTTTCGATGGTATAGTACCATTACTTCAAGCCCTATTTTCACCGATTAAGAGCAGGCGATTAAATTTATCAATTTATCACATAATACATAGGTAAAAATGACATGTTTTGTTCTAGCATTATTACATCATTCCTTAAAAATTCTCATTTAATAATTTCTTATTTTAAGTTATTTAAATATCTTCTGCATTTTTTAATACATGTTATCATTGAACTTAGATTATACATAAATAATTTCCTTTATATTAGGCTTAAATAATAAATAAGTATATATGTGATAATTTAAAATTTAATAATCTATTATTTTTGTTACAATGAAAGTTTTATCACCGGTATTAACAACAACTTATTTTCATAAAAGTCTATTTCACGGATTAAAAAATATCTAGCGTTTGTTATATATGTTTGAAAATAAAGAAATTTTTTCGTTTGTGTCTTTGTTTTTTTATACATAAATTCCATATAAATGTCATTAAACATTCTAGGTAGTTTTACAGACCCAAAAAATGCCGTTATAACTTACTATAAAGACAGTTTTTCCGTTAATTTTAAATGTAGAATAGTTGAAGATTTATTTTAGAAAAATTGTTTATAACATCAAAGCAACTATATTTTTTATAAAGTAATATTTTGTAGAATATAATTAAATTTTAAATACTTACACATTCGTGAGTGATTAATGACAAAATGACTCATTTATTTAGTTTAAACTTTTATAATTTTTCTTTGAACGGCAGATTAAATTTATTCAAAATATAAAGATAGCGAACAGATATCAGAGTAACAGATTTCACTCGAAGATACTATGCATGCAATACATATATAATACATAGGTAAAAATGACATGTTTTTTTCTATCATTATTACATCATTCCTTAAAAATTCTCATTTAATGATTTCTTATTTTAAATTATATAAATATCTTCTGCATTTTTTTAATACATGTTATCATTGAACTTAGATATTACATAAATAATTTCCTTTATATTATGCTTAAATAATAATCAAGTATATATGTGATAATTTAAAATCATCAATTATGTTTTATTGCAATGAAAGTTTTATCACCGGTCTTAAAAACAACTTATTTTCATAAAAGTCTAGAGGTCTATTTCACGGATTAATAAATATCTACCTTTTAAGTTATATATCTTTGAAAATAAAGATTTTTTTTCGTTTGTGTGTTTGTTTGTTTGTTGTAGTTTTACATAAATTCCATATAAATGTCCCTCTAGGCAGTTTTACAGAAACACCAAAAATTCTACATTTTTTTTATATATCTTTAAGACGAAAAGAGTTTCAAAGCATTCCAGTCAAATTTTTTTTTACTTGAAAAAACATTCTTTAAATTTTCTTTTCAAAGCAAACACAATATAATAGGCTATGCAGAATTTCTCTATGTACCTAAAATATACCGTTCGTAAAATTACCTCTTTTAAAGGATGCATCAGCATAAAAAAGATTTTCTCTTAGCTAAGAAACAAATAAGAAATTCACGTGAGAATTTCTCTTCACCAAAAAATGCCGTTAAAACTTACTATAAAGGCAGTTTTAGCGTTTATTTTCAATGTAGAATAGTTAAAGATTTATTTTAGAAATGTGGTGTATTACATCAATGCAAATATAATTTTGGAATGTAATATTTTGTAGAATATAATTAAATTGTACATACATAAACATATGTGAATGATTAGTGACAAAAAAGACTCAGCTATTAATTTTGATCTTTTATAATTTTTCTCTCAATGGAAGATTAATTTTATTCATAAGATAAAGATAGCGAACATATAGCAGAGTAACAGATTTCACTCGAAAATACTATGCATGCAATACTGATAGATAAATGGGGCGGATCATCACTTTTTAGGTCTGGAAAGCAAAATACTGTGAAGAATCTCTCACGGGTTTTCACTTCTATCTCATACTGTATGTAAAACTACGCTGCCGTATTTTATATAAAATAGGGATGACTTTGAAAAATTGTCTCATCTTTAGTCTCTTACTTACCCATGAATTCAGTAACTGTGGTGAAATGTCATATATGGATCCCCCACTCATATCCCCTATATAATAATAGCCTAAGTTAGCTGTTCATCTGTCCTGAAATTTATGAAGCAGTTGGACCTGGAATGGATAGAGACATCCATATTAGATTCTTAAAGAGTTAGGGTTAGGAAAATTCAAAGCTAGTTCGAATACGTTCAAAATCCACACCTTCATCCCTTTCCGATCGTTTAATGCCCTTACTTCAAGCCCTATTTTCCCCGGTAAGAGCAGGCGACTAAATGTATCAATTTATCATATACTAAATAGGTAAAAATAACATTTTTTCTAGCATTATGACGTCATTCATTTTACGATCTCATTTAATCATTTCTTATTTTAAATTATTTAAATAACGTCTTCATTTTTTTCATACATGTTATCATTGAACTAACATGTTATCATTGAAAAATTCCCTTTATATTAGGCTTAAATAATAAATAAACTACATATGTGATAATTTTAAATTGAATAATCGATTATTTTTTGTTTCAATGAAACTTTTATCACCGGTATTAACAAAAACTTATTTTCATAAAAGTCTACGAGACTATTTCACGGAATAATAAATATCTAGCCTTTAAGTTATAAATCTTTGAAAATTAAGAAGTTTTTTCGTTTGTGTATTTGTTTTTTTATACATAAGTCCAGATAAATTTCATTAAACAATCCAGGTGGTTTTACAGAAACACTAAAAAAATCCACATTTTTTCTTAAATATCTTTAAGAGGAAAAGAATTTCAAAGTATGCAAGTCAAATTTCTTTTTCCTGGTTACCAACAAAGAAAAACATTGTTTAAATGTTCTTTTCAAAGCAAACACAATATAATAGGCTATGCAGAATTTCTCTATGCACCTAAAATATACCGTTCGTAAAATTACCCCTTTTAAAGGATGCATCAGCATAAAAAAGATTTTCTCTTAGCTAAGAAACAAAAAAGAAATTCACGTGGGAATTTCTCTGCACGCAAAAAAATGACGTTATAACTTACTATAAAGGCCCACTTATGGCGTTTATTTCAAATGTAGAATAGTTAAAAATGTATTTTAGAAAAGTTATTTCTAAAATCAATGAAATATATTTTTTGGTAAAGTAATGTTTTGCAGAATATAATTAAATTGTACATACATACACGTACGTGCTCGATTAATGACAAAAAAGGACTCAGTTATTTACTTTAAACTTTTATAGTTTTTTTTCTGAATGGAAGATTAAATTTATTCATAAGCTAAACATAAGGAACATATGCCAGATTATCTTAGCATCTTTAGTCTCTTAGTTACCTTCTGAATTCAGTAAAGAAAAAAAAAAAAAAAAAAAAAAAAAAAAAAAAAAAAAAAAAAAAAAAAAAAAAAAAAAAAAAAAAAAAAAAAAAAAAAAAAAAAAAAAAAAAAAAAAAAAAAAAAAATAACATAAAAAAAAAAAAAATAAAAAAAAAAAAAAATCTGTGGTGACAAGTTATTTATGCACCCCCCCACACACACAAATCCCCTATATAATAATAGCTTAAGTTATCTGACCATCGGTTCTCGAATTTATGAAACGGTTGGACCTGGAATCGATAGAGACATAAATATCTTATTCTTGATGAGTTAGGGTTTCCAAAATCCAAAGCGAGTCGAAAAACGTTCAAAATCCACCCCTACCCCCCGTTTCGATCCTTTAATGCCCTTAGTTCAAGCCCTATTTTCCCCGGTTAAGAACAGCCGATTAAATTTATCAATTTATCACATAAAAATAGCTAAATTTACACAATAAATTCACATAATAAATAGGTAACTTTTATTCTAACATTATGACGACATTCTTGTTACCATCTCATTTAATCATTTAAATTATTTAAATATCGTCTGCATTTTATTCATACATTTTATCATTGAACTTAGATATTACGTAAATAATTTCTTTTATATTGGGCTTAAATAATAAAAAGTACATATGTAATAATTTTAAATTTAATCATGGATTACTGTTTGTTGCATTGAAAGTTTTATCACCGGTATAACAACAACTTATTTTCATAAAAGTCTACTTGTCTAGTTCCCGGAATAATAGATATCTAGCCTTTAATTTAAATAGTTTTGAAATTTAAGAAGTTTTTCTTTTGTGTGTTTGTTTTTAATACATAAATTCCAGATAAATGTCATTAAAGAATCTACGTGGTTTGACACAAACACTATAAAATTCCAATTTTTTTCTTAAATATCTTTACAACGAAAAGAATTTCAAAGTATTCAAGTCAAATTTCTTTTTCCCGGTTACCATAAAGAAAAACATTGTTTAAATTTTTTTCTCAAATCAAACACGATATAAAAGGCTATGCAGAATTTCTCTATGTACCTAAAATATACCGTTCGTAAAATTACCCCTTTTAAAGGATGCATCAGCATAAAAAAGATTTTCTCTTAGCTAAGAAACAGAAAAGAAATTCACGTGAGAATTTCTCTTCACCAAAAAATGCCGTTATAACTTACTATAAAGTCAGTTTTTACGTTTATTTTCAATGTAGAATAGTTAATGATTTATTTAGAAATGTGGTGTATTACATCAATGCAAATATATTTTTTGGAATGTAATATTTTGTAGAATAATATTAAATTGTACATACATAAACATATGTGAATGATTAGTGACAAAATAGACTCAGCTATTAATTTTGAACTTTTATAATTTTTCTCTCAATGGAAGATTAATTTTATTCATAAGATAAAGACAGCGAACATATACCAGAGTAACAGATTTCACTCGAAAATACTATGCATGCAATACTGATAGATAAATGTGGTGGATCATTACTTTTTAGGTCTGGAAAGCAAAATACTGTGAAGAATCTCTCACGGGTTTTCACTTCTATCTCATCCTGTATGTAAAACTACGCTGCCGTATTTTATATAAAATAGGGATGACTTTGAAAAATTGTCTCATCTTTAGTATCTTACTTACCCATGAATTCAGTAACTGTGGTGAAATGTCATATATGGATCCCCCACTCATATCCCCTATATAATAATAGCCTAAGTTAGCTGTTCATCTGTCCTGAAATTTATGAAGCAGTTGGACCTGGAATGGATAGAGACATCCATATTAGATTCTTAAAGAGTTAGGGTTAGGAAAATTCAAAGCTAGTTCGAATACGTTCAAAATCCACACCTTCATCCCTTTCCGATCGTTTAATGCCCTTACTTCAAGCCCTATTTTCCCCGGTAAGAGCAGGCGACTAAATGTATCAATTTATCATATACTAAATAGGTAAAAATAACATTTTTTCTAGCATTATGCCGTCATTCATTTTACGATCTCATTTAATCATTTCTTATTTTAAATTATTTAAATAACGTCTTCATTTTTTTCATACATGTTATCATTGAACTAACATGTTATCATTGAACAATTCCCTTTATATTAGGCTTAAATAATAAATAAACTACATATGTTATAATTTTAAATTTAATCATCGATAATTTTTTGTTTGAATGAAAATTTTATCAACGGTATTAACAAAAACTTATTTTCATAAAAGTCTGCGAGTCTATTTCACGGAATAATAAATATCTAGCCTTTAAGTTATATATCTTTGAAAATTAAGACGTTTGTTCGTTTGTGTATTTGTTTTTTTATACATAAGTCCAGATAAATTTCATTAAACAATCCAGGTGGTTTTACAGAAACACTAAAAAAATCCACATTTTTTCTTAAATATCTTTAAAACGAAAAGAATTTCAAAGTATTCAAGTAAAATTTCTTTTTTCTGGTTACCAACAAAGAAAAACATTCTTTAAATTTTCTTTTCAAAGCAAACACAATATAATAGGCTATGCACAATTTCTCTATGTACCTAAAATATACCGTTCGTAAAATTACCCCTTTTAAAGAATGCATCAGCATAAAGAAGGATTTTCTCTTAGCTAAAAAAACAAAAAAGAAATTCATGTGAGAATTTCTCTGAACGCAAAAAATGCCGTTGTAACATACTATAAAGGCAGTTTTAAAATGTAGAATTGTATAATTTTAAATGTAGAAAATGGTTTATAGCATCAATGCAAATATATTTTTCGTAAAGTAATATTTTGTAAAATATAATTAAATTGTATATATATATGCACATACGTGCGTGATGAATGACAAAAAAGGACTCGGTTTTTTACTTTAAACTTTTATAATTTTTTCTATGGAAGAATTCATTAAGCTTAAGATAACGAACATATGCCAGATAATCTTAGCATCTTTAGTCTCTTAGTTACCTTCTGAATTCAGTAATTGTGGTGAAACGTCATATATGTACGCCCCACACATACAAATCGCCTACATAATAATAGCCTAAGTTATCCGTCAGTCCATCCTCGATTTTATGTAGCGGTTGGACCTGGAATGGATAGACATCCATATTGGAAACTTGATGAGATAGGGTTAGCTAAATTCAAAGCCAGTTGGAAAACTTTCGAAACACACCCATTCCCTCCTTTTCGATGGTATAATACCCTTACTTCAAGCCCTATTTTCTCTGATTAAGAGCAGGCGATTATCTTTATCAATTTATCACATAATACATAGGTAAAAATGACATTTTTTTCTAGCATTATTACATCATTCCTTAAAAAATTCTCATTTTAATCATTTCTTATTTTAAATTATTTAAATATCGTCTACATTTTTTTAATACATGTTATCATTGAACTTAGACATTACATAAATAATTTTCTTTATATTAGGCTTAAATAATAAATAAGTACATATGTGATAATTTTAAATTTAATCATCGATTATTTTTTGTTGCAATGAAATTTTTTCACCGGTATTAACAACAAATTCTTTTCATAAAAGTCTGCGAATCTATTTCACGGAATAATAAATATCTAGCCTTTAAGTTATATATCTTTGAAAATTAAGAAGTTTGTTCGTTTTCGTGTTTGTTTTTTATACCTAAATTCCATATAAATGTTATTAAAAATTCTAGGTAGTTTTACAGAATCACCAAAAAATTCTACATATTTTCTTATATATCTTTAAAACGAAAAGAATTTCAAAGTATTCAAGTCAAATTTCTTTTTCCTGGTTTCCAAGAAGAAAAACATTGTTTAAATTTTCTTTTCAAAGCAAACACAATATAATAGGCTATGCACAAATTATCTATGTACCTAAAATATACCGTTCGTAAAATTACCCCTTTTAAAGAATGCATCAGCATAAAGAAGGATTTTCTCTCA
>CM063500.1:44419482-44429482 GCA_032207245.1 Pardosa pseudoannulata
TGACCGCTATATTTTATCATTAGCGTCTTTTTTTCGTTTTAAATTTACAGTTAGAAGCTGAACATTAAATGCTAAATATCTCACTATACCAGAAATAACTACAAAACAAAACAAAATGCAGTGCCCTGTGTAGCGTTTTTCGATTGAAAACTGAAATTTATTGCTCAAAAAACAGCTCCTTTAAAAAGCTGCATCAACATAAATAAACTTTCCTTTATCTTAAATGTACATATAAGAAATTCATATGAGAATTTTAGCTTAGAGGGTGAAAGGGCTTTATATTTTACTATTAGAGTGTATGTTTTCGTTTTTATTTTAAACCTGCAGAATGAACTGTAATTTAAACACTGAATATTTCACTGTAGAGAAGAAATAAAGACCTACTTAGCTAAAAGCGTGTATTTTAGGAAAGTGGTAAATATCGTGCAAAGTTTTCCTTGCAGAATCCTAAATAAACTATTCTAAACTGCTAAAAAAGACCATTTTTGAGTTAGCCTATAGAGTTAATTCAGGTTGTATTTTAAATTTTTGTGTCATATTGTATATGTTACAGTTACTAACAGAGACGAGAAAGAGGTATTAAAAAAGACGAAAAGATGTTACTATTCAAAACCAATTTAAGAATGGTGAAAATGGGTATGTAAATGGTAAACTTTGAACATTATAATTTTCTTCTACGTAAATACTGGTGGTAGTTTAATAATTCTTCGAAGTAAATGCAGACGTTACCTTCATACTTGTCAAAATTTGGTCAGACATTGTAAAAATGTCTTTTTCCGTTGAATTCTGAACACTAAAATTTGTCCTGATTACAATAACTCTTTTGTATTAATTACAATAAATTTATTATAGTTAAAATAAGTTTCCAATAGATTTTTTCTTCTTATATTTATAAGCCGGATATATTATTAAATTTTTTATTTTGTGCCATTCTATCCATTGTTTTGTTTATACGTTTAGATATAGCTGCACACTTCGTTGGGATTTAAAAAATTGATAAAATTGATTTAATTTTAATAATTATTTTAGCTTATTGGTTCTTAGAATTGACTTATATTGTAGACCTGTACAAACAACAACTGTACAATTTTCATACTTTTTAAAATAACAATTCAGTAAATACTTAAATCTAGATAAACTAAAAGAAAAACACTTTAGCATCAATAAAAAATTTTCTAAATTATTTATTTCCAGTTATAAACTATTTTAACTATATATCAATTTTGTCGTACTTTTCAACTTATTAGCAAGTATAAAATATCTAATGTAGTTGTGCAATAACAGTTTGGTAATTTCGATTTTCAATGTATATTATTTAAAAATAACCTCCCTAAATGACTATAATCTCCTAAGAAAAATTTGTACTAGAAAAATGTAATCATGGCAGATTTAATTAGAAGTAATCAAAGGGAAAGTTTAACAATACTATTTAAGAAAACAGCGATATGAATTAAAAAATTTGTATTAAACACATTTTAAACTTTCTGTTAATTTTACTAAACTTTTGACGTTATATGAACAGAAAAAAGTCCTTTAAAAGCATTTCTTTTTAAGAAATATTTGTTTAGAAATGTAGAACTGAATAGAGGAGTAAAACATTTTTTTTTCTCTGTATATTTGGTCGTTGAAATAATTTCTATATATATATAGAAATCTATACATATATAGAATTGTTTTAATTTGATTTTAATAAAAGTAATTACATATTCATTCATAAATTTACAATGTAACCCGAAAGGAAATAAATGTAAAAAAACAATATGCACAATTTTTATACTTTATAAAATTTGTATTCAGTTAAATTTTTAAAGCTAAATTAGTGAAAAGAAAAATTTGTTTTAACACAGGTAAACTACTTCATCTTCAAAGCTATTTGTTTTCAATTAAAGGAAATTTAAACTTAATATTTGTAATACTTTTTCTTTTAAGGTATACGGTTTCTTGCCGTATTTACATATTTCAAATGTAGGTCAATTCTACTTGCAACACGTTTTTATATAACACCAAAACTGAAAAATAAAACCATAAATCACTCTAATCTATTAAATTATTTCTGTACTAGAAAAATTTGATCTTAGTAAATTTTTTAAAGAATAAAAACTGAAGTTTTATAATGTAACGAAAGCAACAATTAGAATTAATCTATTAAATTTACATTTAACGGAAATTGTAAAATGTCTTTGAATTCTAGCGAATTTTGACGTTATATAAGCTAAATTTAAAATTAGTTTAACACCCAGTAAAGTCTTTCCTTCCCTAAAAATATATATTTTCAAATCTAGGAAACTAGCATAAAACCCGTCATATGACGGGATCAGTAATTTTTTTTTAATTTTCCAGAAATGTAAAGTACAGTATGAGGCAGGTAAAAAATGGTTTGTTTATAAGCTGAGAATTATCTGGTACACGCTCAACAATTTGTTTATCATCATACTCCTCTAAATAATCCCGATATTCTGAATGCAGTTTTGGATTATGTTTAATTCATTTAGTCAAACCGTGGGGTTATATATAAAAAACATTAATTTAAAAAATATTTAACTCAAACGCCACATATTTATTATGAAATAGAGAGCTAGACTTTTATGAAAATAATTTCTTGTTAATACCGATGATAAAATTTCCATTGCAACAAAATATAATCTATGATTAAATTTAAAATTACCACATATGTACCTAATCTATGTTTTCTTATAAATTTATTATTTTATATTTAAGACAAATATAAAAGAATTTTTTTAGTAATATCTAAGTTCAGTGATAAAACGTGTGAAAATAATGCAGAAGATATTTAAATAATTTAAAACAAGAAAAAATTAAATGAGAATGTTAAAGGAATGACGTCATAAAGCTATAAAAATGTTTATTTTCATCTACTTATAATGTGATAAATTGATAAATTTAATCGCCTCCTCTTATAAAGCTTAAATAGGGTTTGAAATAATGGCATTAAAGGTCGAAAAAAAATGGAAGGTGTGAATTTCGAAAGTTTTAAAGAAGACAGTATTTTTCTCTGGGCTATGAAGCATATTTATACCAATTTATTTTAGAATCGGATAGATGGTTTAGGAGAATATGAAATTTACTCGCTTTGAATTTCGCCTGCTCTTCATCGGGCTAACTAGGGATTTAAATAACGGCATTACATGTTAGAAAATGGGGAAAGGAGTGGATTTCAAACGTTGCTAACCGTAACTCATTAATAATCCAATATGGATGCCTCTATCCATTTCAGGTACAACTGTTTCATAAATTCTAGGACAAACGGACAGATAATTTAGGCTTCTGTTATTATTAGTGTCATAGAAGACTGAATTTAAAGTAATTATATTCCATACTGAACTGCGGTATAATAATCCATATTGCATTGCAGGTTTATATATTTAGAATACTTTTATTTACAATATCTATTTATATAGCACTAAAACTAAAAATAACCATCCTAATTCAGTAAAATCTCCTACAAAAACTCTCTAAACCAGATAAAATTAAATCTTAGAATTTTTTTTACACAAGCAAATAAGGCAAAGTTTCACAATGTAATTTCAGAAAACACCGATTTGAATCAATCTATTAAATTAGCAAAGGAAACACAATCTCCCATTTTAAGCAATCCAGGAAAAAACAAGAAACCAATTTCGTTCTTCGTATGTGAATACTGAATAAGCCTGGTTCATTTCCAATTACCGTGAGCAATAAAACACTTGCTTGTCAATAGAGATTAATTTGCCCGAAAGATAAAGGCTGAGAGATCCCAAATAATTTTCTTCCGTATTCATTTTAAAGTGCCTCATTAGCGCCGACTATCTAAGCCTGGCCATTAATTTTAAGTGTTTGAGTTTGATAGGGGAACACTGGTGTCGATATTTTTAAAACTGCAACAGTTTAATTAGTGTATGCCGAATTGTCACCACTTTAATTATTGGGAAAGTTGTAAAAGCGAAGTTGGAATTCTTTTTACGTTTGGGGAAGTAAGAAATGGTTCATATACTTTAATGAGATATGGCTATAAAATATTATAAAGTCAGATTTTTAAATTATAATGTTTTTCGTTGTTATTTACACAATTTTTTAATCTTTTTCTTATAAAGTGAAATTAATAATTAATATCCTTTTTATGTCTAAAAAAAGTGAATTGATATAGTTATTGTTTATTTTTCTTTTCTTTAGATTTATGGATGAAAATTATAATTAAATACAATATAAATTTAGATTCTTATGCACATTTCAGTAATATATGTATGAAAATTAATGCTATCAGTGATATTTAAATAATTTAAAATAAATAATTATAAATAATAGTTAAAAGGACGTTAAAGGAAATAGAAAAATAATGTTACTTTTTACCTATTTCTTATGTGATAAATTGATAAATTTAACAGCCTGTTCTTTACTGGTGAAAATAGGCTTGAAATAATGGTATTGAACAATCTAAAAGGGGAAGGGAGGTTTCGAACGTTCTAAAGAGGACAGTAATTTTTGATGGGTATGAAGCATATTTATAACAATTTATTTTAGAATCGTATCGCTAGTTTAGGAGATCAACTTTACTTGTTTTGAATTTTGCTAATCCTAACTCATCAAGAATCCAATATGGATGCTTCTATCTATTCCAGATCCAACCGCTTCATAAATTCGATGACATACCAGATAACTTACGGCTTCTATTATTATTAATAATGATTGATACTAAAGATTAAATTTAAAAAGTTTTCAGTAGTTAAAATGTACATTTCTTACTGTATTAGGCTTTATTTGTAAAATAATTTAATTTTGAAGTGTATTTATATAGCAGTAAATAAAAAATAACCTCCGTAATTATTGCAATCTCTTACAAAAACCAGATAAAATTAAACCTTAGAATTTTTTTTACACAAGTAAATAAGGCAAAGTTTCACAATGTAATTTCAGAAAACACCGATTTGAATCAATCTATTAAATTAGCAAAGGAAACACAATCTCCCATTTTAAGCAATCCAGGAAAAAACAAGAAACCAATTTCGTTTTTTGTATGTGAATACTGAATAAGCCCGGTTCATTTCCAATTACCGTGAGCAATAAAACACTTGCTTGTCAATAGAGATTAATTTGCCCGAAAGATAAAGGCTGAGAGATCCCAAATAATTTTCTTCCGTATTCATTTTAAAGTGCCTCATTAGCGCCGACTATCTAAGCCTGGCCATTAATTTTAAGTGTTTGGAGTTTGATAGGGGAACACTGGTGTCGATATTTTTAAAACTGCAACAGTTTAATTAGTGTATGCCGAATTGTCACCACTTTAATTATTGGGGAAGTTGTAAAAGCGAAGTTGGAATTCTTTTTCCGTTTGGGGAAGTAAGAAATGGTTGATATACTTTAATGAGATATGGATCAGTAAGTTCTTTAATTTTATAAAATTATAAAGTACACTATGAGGACTATAAAAAGATGGTTTGTTTTTTGGCTGAGAATTATCTGGTACACATTCAATATTTTGTTTATTATCATACTCCTCTATACTCTCCCTAAACTGTGAAGGCAGTTTAGAATCACCTTGAATTCATTTAGTGAAACCGTGTGGTTATGTCTTAAAAACAAAGAAATAATTGAAAATATTCTTAATCTTCAAAGATATATAACTTAAAAGATAAATATTTATTAGTCCGTGAAATACACTGCTAGAATTTTATGAAAAGAATTTGTTGTTAATATCGGTGATAAAATTTTCATTGCAAATAAATAATCGAGGATTAAATTTTAAATGATCACATATGTATAATATTATTTAAGCCATATATGAAGAAAATTATTATATATTAAGTTTATAAAACTATGAAAAATATTAGGACGATATTTAAATAATTTAAAATAGATATATTAGATAGATTTAAAGAATATAAATGTTTAAAATAATGTTATTTTTTATATTTCTTATGTGATAATTTTTAATTATTTATTATCGTTTAAAGTAAGAAAATGGTTTGATTATACTTTAATGAGATATGGTATAAAAAAAATTATACTAGTATATTTTTAAAACATATTTTTTATTTTAATCACACATTTTTCAGTTCTTTTTCATAGAAAAAATTAATAATTAACATTTCATTTTTGTAAAATATAGCAAGTTAATATAGCTTATAATTTGAGGTTTCCTTCTGTCTGGATTTATAGAATTGAAAATTATAATTAAATAAATATTTAGATTTCTCTATGCATATTTTAAATAATGTAAATGCACGTTTTAAACGTACAATTATAATATCAGGAAAATTAAGAATAAACGCAAAGCACTCTATTATAAAAGAGATTGTGCATACTTTAAAATAATATAAATGCATGTTTTAAATAAAAAATTATAACTTCCGATAAAATTAAAAATAAATACAACGTAATCTATTATAACAGAAATTCTATTATACATATTTTAAATAATGAAAATGCACGTTTTAACTGGTAAAACTAAGAATAAATACAACGCACTATATTATAATACAGATTCTTTTATGGATATTTTAAAATAATGTGAATGCACCTTTTAAACATAAAATTATAAATTCCGGTAAAAGAAAGAAAAAGTACTACAAACTCTATTAAAAAATATTCTTCTATGAGTATTTTAAACTAATGTAAAAGTACGTTTTAAACATAAAAATTTAATTTTTTATAAAATTAAGAATAATTACAACAATAGGAACTCTATTTTGACACAGATTTTTCTATGAATATTTTAAAATAATTTGAATGCACGTTTTAAGCATAAAATTATATATATTCTCAGTAAAATAGATATAAAACGAACTCTATAAAACATATATTATTAATATTTGAATATATGTGAATGTTATTTTTTTTAAAATATAAATATAGTTTCCGGTAAAAATAAGAATAAATATACACTCTATAATATAACATAGTTCTTCTATGAATATTTTAAAATAATGTGAATGCACCTTTTAACATTTAAAATTATATTTCTATAAAAAAAGAGAAAAACAAACTATATGCAAATATGTACATTACAATTGTTTAGAAAATATTTACTCCTTTCATATAAAAGATATAAAATTAATGTTAAATTCTTAATATACAATAATTTCTTTATACATATTTCCTTTATAATATATATAATAAAATATTATTTTATGTATATATATAAATAAAAGTACAATGTATAACAGTATGTTTCATAAATGTGAATTTTGTATAAATAAGTTACTATTTTAGTTACATAAATGCATATATAAATATAACTACATAAATGAGTACATGCTTCAATGCATACATGAATATATTTTAAGAATAGATATTTAGAGAGCTATATCTATATAACTTTAGTTTTAGTTACATAAATACTTTACAAAATACGTAATACACATAAATATATAATATATAATATAAATATATTGTTACAAAATATACATTACAGATAGACATATATACACACATATATATGTAATATATGTATATATAATGTATATATTATATTATATTATTATGTATATTATATATTATATACATATATATACAATATTTATATATATATACATATATACATATATTATTAATATATATTATATATATATATATATATATAATATATATATATATATTATATATATATATTATATATATATATACATTTATATAATATATATATATATATATATACATATACATATATATATATATATATATATATATATATACATATATATATATATATAATATTTATATATGATATATATATATATATATATATATTTTATATATATATATTATTAGATATATATTATATATATATTATTTATATATATATATATATATATTCCATAGATATACATTTAATATAATATATATTTTTAAGAATATATTTAAGAAATTAGTTTTATTTACATTATATACTGTTACAAAATACATAATGCACATATATATACATAAATAATATATTAGATATAAATATAAATTTATATATAAATATACTTCATATATTACATGCCATATGCATACATGACTATTTTTAAAAAAAGATTTTTAAAGTATATCTATATAGCTTTAGTTTTAGTTACATAAATACATATATAAATATACCTACATAGATGAGTACATGCCTTAATGCATATATGGATATTTTTTAAGAATAGATGTTTAGAGATTATCTATATACATTCTCATATCTTTATACTATACATTCTCAATCATGCTGTTCCTAAGTGAGAAAATTGAAATTAAATTAACATAACTCTGTAAGTAACATAAAAAAAGGTTATTAAAGTGTTTTTAATAAAAGAAACTTTCCACCATAACACATATAAAAAATCCCACTCCGAAGAAAAGTTGTTAAATATAGAATTAAATTTCTCACACTGTACAACTAGCGTTTATTCCACTCTAATTAAATTCTTACTTAATCCTCTAAGTCGTAAAACTAAAAGTTTCTGCATAATAGGAACTGGACGTCATAACAGAGAGATTTTAATGTCACGTGAGGAACTATTAAAATTAACGAAGCAGATGGTTTGTCGCAGAATTAAATCAAGAGTCTTACGAAAGAATATGAAGAACGAATGTCTTAAAATGATGTGAAGGAAATTTTCTCGACATATGGTAGGTATGCTTTTCTTTAATATACAGAAGGAATGGGCGTGAAGAATGTAAACTTATGATAAAAGTACTTAAGATTTTATATGGTTATGACATTGTAAATTTTGATAAAAACTCTGATAAGTAAAATTGAATCATGAGTATATATATATATATATATATATATATATATATATATATATATATATATATATTTATATTATATATATATATATATATATATATATATATATATATATATATATATATATATATATATGATTGTGTTAAATGTTATGATTGCATGTAATGATACTTTATCCAACAAACTTTGTCATATTTATATTCCAAAATACATTTCTGCTAATCGATTCTCTAACGTGACAACCTTGAGCGAATAACTTTTTTAATCGCTTTTTCTTAAATTCATTTCTGTATTAGATGGTATTTTGAAATACATTTTAACTACCTTCTAAACTAGCTAGAAATTTGAATTTTTCTCAAAGGTTCAGTTCCATTAACTATACAATCATAAAACATTAGCTAGGAGAAAACAAATTGTTAGTAAATGCAAAATACTGTAGAGATTACATGGAATTCCACTTAAAAGGATTTAAACCACTATCGCCATCTAAAGCAATTACTAAAATCTTAATAGTAATTTGTTTTAAATCTTTTTTTTTTGTTTTTCTTGTTAAATAGATGTAATTTAATTTTTTTTAAATATTTTATTTCTTTCTTTTTTAATTTAGCTAGTTCTTAACGTCTAATCCTCAACACGCAATTACAATTTAATTTGTGCACAATTACAGAAACAGCTTAGCAAATATGTCTACTTACATAAATATAATTTTAAGATCTAAATATAGGATATATATATAATGTTGTAGTCAGTAGAAAGATATATATGTTTCCCTCTCTATCAATCTCTATCTATTTATTTATCTATAAAATAGGTTGTGTACTTTTAAAATATTCTGTTTCAAAATTTACTGACAAATATAATGAAAGAATCCCTAACCCAAGTTGAAAATTGTGCTTAATATAAGAAGAATTTAAAAACTACTCAATTCATTAAGATAATCGAGAATAAGTTGAAAAATAAAATATGCATCGTACACCAAAGTAAAAATATGTAGTACGAAGAAACTCCTATATTTATATTTTCCATCACAGCAGTGTCTTTTTGCTACATAAAGGAATTAATATTAGCTACTTCCGCATCTGCTTCTTTACTCTGTATAGTTCCGCTGGAGGGCATTTTTTCTCCTATAACATTATTATTAAAAAGCATAAGTATGTATATATATATATATATATATATATATATATATATATATATATATATATATATATATATATATATATATATATATGTGTGTGTGTGTGTGTGTGTGTGTGTGTGTGTGTCAGGCTACCACTAAATGACACTAGAGTC
>CM063500.1:44436982-44451982 GCA_032207245.1 Pardosa pseudoannulata
ATTAACATAGTTTATGAATATGATTACAACATAAAAATTAATAAGAACATATTCGCTAGCTGTACTAGTATGAAATAATAAATCTCTCGGATTTACCAAAAACAGCACTTACGTTCTCAATAATTTATTTGAAATTAATACAGAATGTAAAATTGTTTTTAAAAGATTACGTGACACCACTAATTATGTATAACCGAACTCATAGATAATTTGTTAAGTGGATATTAAGTAATAAATAAGAATTAGAAATAGTATGTCTGCCGTAATATATAATCTTTACAAGTTCAATTATTTGTCAATTAATTTCAGATTAGCTGTATAAAATGAATAATAATTCAATTAATTACACGAATATTTCTAGATATAAGTAACACGCTTTAAAAAATTAAAATACCTAAATTGTAAATTAATCATGATGTATACTTACTATCTGCATTTGTTACGAATATTTCACATTTAATTAATGTAATAATTAATATACAAACAGATAATGATGTTACGTGTTACACAAAGGGAATATCGTGATCAAAATTATATTCGTTATGTAGAAGAGGATGATATATAATCAGTTTACACCGATATCGGATATTATACGTGAATGGGATTTCTATTGGGTCACGAAATGAATTCCATTTGAAGATTTAATAAGTAAGCGAGATTAGAATTTTAAATCCTTAAAAACATTCATATGCTTCACTTATATTTCTAGATACGTAATTAGTGGCACTCCGTTCCAAATGAATACAAATCATCAGTACAACAATAAAACATATTTAATTAAATGCAAAATATATAAATAAACTGTATTCTTTTAAGCAATTTATATGTAATATAATTTTCCAATATTTATTCCTTATTTAGCTGAGTAAAATATATTATAAATAAATGCACTGTTTTGGATTTATTAAAATAAGTATAAAATGTGAGTAGTGGGATAAGTTTATAAGAAAAAAATATGTAATTAATATTCAGCATTTAAAGAATTACGTAAACATGAGTATAACCATTAAATGATTTTAAAGAATTTAATGGTTAAATAGAACCTACAAATTATTTGTGTATTACCGAAATAAAACGAATAATTGTATATTTCATATTTATAAACTAATTTCGAAACTAAAATAATAAAGAATTTCTAAAGTAGCCTGTTAAAATTTGATATTTAGTTTAAAAGAGCAGTGAAAATAAAATTGGGCAAAACAGAAGGCTAAAATGAAGGTATAGTTTTATGCTTAGTTCTAAATACAATAAATTATAACATTTAATAAATTTATTATATAGTAATTCTATTATATATTAATAAATTGTAATTTTAAATATAATAAATTGTATGATTAATGTTATTATTTGTATACGTCTTCTGCTAGCCACATTCATTCCTTATGAAAAGTCAATTATCTGGTAACCGAGAGATGGATGCTCGAGCTGATCAAAGATCTGGAGTGTTCATTAATGGCCATTGGAGAGGTAAAATTGGTTTGTAGTTTCGATATTCTTCAATTTCCCAAATAATACGGCTTAAGGTATTATTCCCGGCCTAGACCGGGAATTTTCTGTTCTGTAATAGGTTTGAAATTAGTCCCAATTAAAACGCACATGAGTAAAGTCTTTTTTTCATTAAAAAGAAGGAGAGATAGTTTAGCTTTTATTCCAGTAGATTTCGACTCACGTGCTTGGAATGTTCAAGAAAGTATAAGCAACAGTAAAAACATTATTATACAAACGTTTATAAATCTTGCAGGTAAACATTATACTGAACTACATTTTTAGATTTTTGTCATGAAAATTAACATAGTTTTTGAATATGATTACAACATAAAAATTAATAAGAACATATTCACTAGCTGTACTAGTATAAAATGATAAATCTCTCTGATTTACCAAAAACAGCACTTACGTTCTCAATAATTTATTTGTATTTTTTTGCGCTCACGCGCTTGGAATTTTCAATAAAGTATTAGGAAAAAACAAAACATTATTTTACAAACATCAGGATTTTTATTTTAATGTTTATTGTTTTTTTAAACGAAAACATGCAGGTAAAAATTATACTGAACTATATTTTTAGCTTTTTCTAATGAAAATTAACATAGTTTTTGAATACGATTATAACTTACAAATTGATGGGAACATATTCACTAGCTGTATAAAACGAAAAATTTCCCTATTTTGCTAAATACAGCATTACGTTTTTAATAATGTATTTGAAATTAATACAGAACGTAAAAGGATTTTTAAAAGCTTACGTGACACCACTAATTATGTATAATCTAACTCATAAATAATTTGTTTAGTAGATAATATGTAATAAATAAGAATTAGAAATAGTATTTCTGTAGTATCATATATTCTTTAAGAGTTCAATTATATGTCAATTAATTTCAGATTAGCTGTATAATTTGAATAATAATTCAATATATTACACGAATATTCCTACATATAACTAACACCCTTAAAAAATTAAAATACATAAATTGTGTAATTAATCATGATGTATATTTACTGTCAGCATTTGTTACAAATGCCTTGCATTTAATTGCTGTAATAATTAATATAGAAACAGATAATGATGTTACGTGCAGCACAAAGGGAATATCGTGATCAAAATTCTATTTCTTATGTAGAAGAGGATGATATATAATCAGTTTACACCGATATCGAATATAATACGTGAATGGAATTTCTATTGGGTCACAAAACGAATTCTATTTGAAGATTTAATAAGTAAGCGAGATTAGAATTTTAAATCCATAAAAACATTTAAATACTTCACTTATAGTCCCAGATACGTAATTAGTGATGCTCCGTTCCAAATAAATAGACATAAAAAATACAACAATAAAACATATTTCATTAAAGGCAAAATATATAAGTAAACTATTATTTTAAGCAATTTATATGTAACATAATTTCTAATATTTATTACTTATGTAGTTAAGTAAAGTGTATTATAAATAAATGCACTGATTTTAGTTTATTGAAAAAAGTATGAACTATGAGTAATGGGATAAGTTTGTAACAGAAAACACGTAGTTAATATTCAGCATTTAAAAAGTTACGTAAACATGAGTATAACCATTAAATGATTTGAAAGAATTTAATGGTTAAATAGAACCATTAAATGATTTCTTTCATTACCACGATAAAACGAATAATTATATATTTCATATTTATAAACTCCAAAATTTTTACTTATAAACTAATTTCAGAAACAAAAATACAAAAGAATTTCTGAAGTAGCCTGTTAAAATGGAATGTTCAGTTTAAATGAGCAGTGTATTTAAAATTGGTCCAAATGAACGGTTTAAATGAAAGTATAGTTTTAAGCTAAGTTCTAAATACAATAAATTCTATCATTTAATAAATTTATTATATAGTAATTCTGTTATATAATAATATATTCTATTTTTAAATGTAATAAATGCTATAATTAATGTTATTTTTTGTCTTCTGCAAGCCTCATTAACTCATTATGCAGAGTCAATTATCTGGTAACCTGGAGATCGTTGCTTGAGCTCTCCAAAGATCTGGAGTGTTCATTAATGGCCGTTGGAGAGGTAAAATTGGTTTTTGGATGCAATTTTCTTCAATTTCCCAAATAATATCTCTGGATGTAGGAGGCCTATACCGGACAATATCTGTTTGGTCCTAGCTTTAAAATTAGTCCAAGTTGACCCACTTGACCAATCGAGACCGACTTGAGTAAATTCGTTTTTTCATCAAATAGAAGAGGGATCATTTGGCCTTTATACGAGTACACTTCGGCTCACATGCTTGGCTTGTTCAAGAAAGTATTAGCAACAAGAAAACCATTATTTCACAAACGTTTTTAAATCTTCCAGGTAAACATTATACTGAACTATATTTTTAGCTTTCTTTCATGAAATTAACAAATATTTTTTGAATATTTTTATGACATACAAACTAATAGGAACTTATCCGCTAGCTGTACAAGTATAAAACGATAAATTTCTCTATTTTGCCAAATACAGCACTTACGCTCGTAATAATTTATTTGAAATTAATACAGAACGTAAAATTATTTTTAAAAAATTAAGTGACATCTTTAATTATGTATAACCTAAATCATAGATAATTTGTGTTGTAGATATTAAGTAATAAATAAGATTTAGAAATAGTATTTCTGTGGTATTATACATTCTTTACAAGTTCAATTATGTGTCAATTAATTTCAGATTAGCTGTATAATTTGAATAATAATTCAATATATCACTCGAATATTTCTAGATATAACTAATATTCTTAAAAAATTAAAATACATAAATTGTGCAATTAATCATTATGTATACTTACTGTCTGAATTTGTTACGAATGCTTTGTATTTAATTAATGTAACAATTAATGTACAAACAGGTAATGATGTTACGTGCAACAGAGTAGGAAATATCAAAATTCTATTCGTTATGTAGAAGAGGATGATATATAATCAGTTTACACCGATATCGTATATGATACGTGAATGGAATTTAAATTGGGTCACGAAACGAATTACATTTGAAGATTTAATAAGTAAGCGGGATAGGAATTTAAAATCCATAAAAATATTCAAATGCTTCACTTATATTCCGAGATACGTAATTAGTGTTTCTCCGTTCAAATGAATAGAAATCGTATACAAAACAACGAAATATATTTAATTAAGGGCAAAATATATAAATAAAGTGTATTATTTTAATCAATTTATTTGTGATATAATTTCTAATATTTATTGCTTATTTAGTTAAGTAAAATATAATATGCATAAATGGACTGATTTGGATTTATTGAAAAAAGTATAAAATATGAATAATGGGATAAGTTTTTAAGAAAAAGCACGTATTTAACCGTTTAAACTCCAAAATAAGAAAGAATAGTCCCAATGACTTGAAATTTGGTTATTATATTAATTACGTGTATATAAATAAAGTTTTAAAATTAGGTGACAAAAATTTTTGAGGGTGTTTTTAGAGATGACACATTCTTGGAACATTGGGGTGTTACATGATTATTTTTTGCATATTTTTAAAACATCATGAAATAAGTCAATTTAATGTGTAATAATTATATAATATTCTTAATAATTACTGTTTTGTTTATTTATTTTTATAAATGTACCATTGATAAATATTATATCACTATAGAATTTATGCAATATTGGTACCGGTTTTTCCAATTCTGTTGGATTATCAAATTTCACTTTATTTTTCCCTTTAGTTTTCCGTTTTTTGTTTCTTCTTGGCCCTTTTACCCGGTTTCTGAAATTTCTCTTGATATTACATCTATTTTTAAAGTGACGTCGACCATTTCACACATATTCAATAGTGTTACAGCATCTAAATTATTTTCATCCATATCTTCATTATCGGTTATATGATCAGTTCAACGGGCACTAACTGGCAAATATCTACATCTTCCAAATAAAAATCCGAGAAGTTTCTACAAAGGCCAGAGAATCGTGTATTGTAAAGCATCGTTTAGACATGCTGTTGAATTTATGAAAACATAAAATTGAAACACATAGAAAGCGCACATTCACATTTTTCACTGTCGTTCAAGAAAAACTCTATGTTAAAGGAAATTCATAATTATTTTAGCAAACATATGCAATAAGACACCTTTTATGTGAAATTGAACTTGTTTCCAAAGGAACAGGTGAAAGCCCCCCCTCACATATGTTCAGTCACCTTATCATAAAGAATTTCATTCTATTGTTATGACTTTACTAAAGTGAGCACGAATCCCAAGTGCCAATATTATAATCCTTTCGAAGTATTGCTGCTTTACCTATTTATTTTCTCTAGAACAGTTGCTGTAAGATGTTAAGAATTAGTGGAATGTATAATACATAAGAATAATATGAACAAGGGGGATCAAAAATGCATAAACACAAACAGATAGAATTAAATGTATATGGATTGGATCAGTGTTGGGAAAATGAAAACCCAATAAGATTTCCACTCCAAACTTTGTCCAAACCATCCACTTTAAAGAAAACAAGAAAAAACAGAATATATGGCCGATTTAATCCCCTATCTCTCAGCGAACTCTATTGTATTATTTTTTTTAGATAGCGCTACGCTCAACGGTAACAAAATAAACACAGTTTACAAAACTATTAAGCAATTGATGTCGCATCATGGCTTCTGGACGGAACAGTTGCTATTCTTATCAGGATGCAGAATAAAATAATGTTTGCATTAACATACAATGCTTTGCCCATAAATGAAAAATGAATCCTTGAAACGCCAAAGTTCCAATAATAAAACATAGACATAAAAACATAAATTTTCTCTATAAAATTTAAAAGTAAAATTTTGATTTTTTATTATTCCAGTAGGATATGTTGTCTAATGATATATTTTAAAGTATTGTGTTTTTGCTATTTAAACTTGAATTTTGGTAAATTTAATTGTAAGGGAGAGTAAAGTTGACAAAATAAAGTAAAATTTTTAAAAAATTGTAAAAAATAAATATCTAAACAAAATAAAAATTATTGTAAAAAATACTTTATAATGTCATGTTCAATTTTATGTAAAAAAAGCGATATTGTTAAGATTTTTTTACATATGAATTTTTTTAAAATCATGTTCCATTATTGGAACATTGGTGGGTAAACGGTTAAAGGCATAATATATAAACTGTATTATTTTAAGCAATTTATATGTAATATAATTTCTAATACTTATTGCTTATTTTATTTCATAAAATATATTATGCATAAATGCACTGATTTGGATTTATTGAAAAAAAATATATAATATGAGTAATGGGATAAGTTTATAAGAAAAAACATGTAATTAAAATTCAGCATTTAAAAAATTACATAAATATGAGATATTAGTATAACCATTAAATGATTTTAAATAATTAATAAATAGATTTATATGTCATGCATCATAAACGGGATTACCCTCTAAGCTTATTTAATATATATCTCATTATTAAAAATTTAACGCCCTAGTTAATAACACTGCCTTTTACAAATATGAAGAAAGGGGGAAATTAATAAAGCACAACCGTTATACTGTGCCCGTAAATTTCAAAATAACAATGTGGAAATTCATGTAATAAATATGTAGCATTCGTTTAGAGAAATAAACTGCCAGACGTCTGACATTTAAAACTGACTTTATTAAGAATCCTGCAAAGAGTTTATACTGGAATTAATTCCTGTTGAAGCCGTAAGCGCTAAATATCGTTGTATGTCTGAACTGTCACCCTAACATCGCAGAAGAGTAACATACCCAGCGTGGAAAGTTTTGAAGGTACATGCTTTCATGCTGTACTTTGCCGATCCATACAATAATCCTGTCAGAAAGTTACAACTATACATTATGTTTCTACGTGTATTCGAGTCTAGCGGTCTAACTACAGTTTAGAAGACAAGAATATGTTTCTAAAAATTATCTGATTCGTGATTTAGCATGCTTTTGTTCCTATTCACAAGAATTTACTGCTAGTATCAAAATGAAATCGCCATCCTCTATATAATAATAGCCTAAGTTATCTGTCCGTCTGTCCTCGAATTTATGAAGCGGTTGGATCTGGAATGGATAGAGGCATTCGTATTGGATTCTTGATGAGTTAGTGTTAAAAAAATTCAAACAGAGTAAAGGTTATTTTCTCCTAAACTGTCGATCTCATTGTATAATAAATTGGTATAACTCTGCTTCATATCATAGCAAAAAATACTATCGTCTTTAAAACTTTCGAAATCCGCCTTCACTCCTTTTCGAGCGTTTTAAGGTCATTATTTCAAAACCTATTTTACACGGTTAAGAGCAGGCGATTAAAATTTATCAATTTATCACATAATAAATTGGTAAAAATGTACCTCTTTTTTCTAGCATTAGGACGTCATTTCCTTTAAACATCTCATTTAATGCTTCCTTATTTTAAAGGATTATTTAAATATCGTCTGCATTATTTTCATGTGTTTTATCACTGAAATGATATTACGTAAGGAATTTTCTTTTATAATTGGCTTAACAATGATTTGAATTGAATTAATTATCGATTATTTTTTGTTGCGAGATAATTCTCATCCAAAAAACAAACACTTTGCCTCATAGGGTATATTACAATTCTGGAAAACTACATATTTTGCTGACCCCGTCATATAACGGATTATATGCTAGTTCTTTCTAGTGTAAAAGATATATTTTAGAAGCTAACAGACGTATCCGTTAGAATTTAATATTTAATTGTAATCGTTAGTTATTCAATAAGTCTTAGCTTGCAGGAAAACTTGAAATAATGAATATTATAAATATACTAGCATATAATCCGTCATATGACAGGATCAGTAAAACACTTTACTGACCGTATTTTAGTTGCTAAGTTTAATTTACCTTGTCACATTACATGATAGGATGGACAGCAGAGGTTTTAAAAATTGTCAGTGATTATTTGGCGATATATATGAATGATGTCCACTATTTAGCGAATTCAAACCGTGTGGTTAATGTATAAAAACACAATCCCACAAACGAAAAAACTTCTTAATTTTTAAAAGATATATAACTCAAACACTAGATATTTCTTAGACCGTGAAATAGACTGCTACACTTTTATGAAAAGAAATTTGTGCTTAATACCGGTGATAACATTTCCTTTGCAACAAAGAATAATCGATGATTAAATAAAATTATCACATAGTACCTTATTTAAGTTTTAAGCCCAATATAAGAGAAAATTATTTACGTGATATCTAAGTTTAGTGAAGAAACGTATGAAAAAAAATGCAGACGATATGTAAATAATTTAAAATAAGAAATGATTAAATGAGATAGTAAAACGAAATGATGTCATAATGCTAAAAACAAATGTTATTTTTACCTATTTAGTATAGGATAAATTGATAAATTTAACCACCTGCTCCTAAACGGGGAAAATAAAGCTAAATAATGACATAAAAAAAAAGGAGGTAAGGGTGGATATAAGTTTTCGAACTCGATTTGAATTTCCAAATCTATATATATATCCAATATATATATCAGATATATATATATATATATTATATAAAATATATATATAATATATATATATTATATATATATATTTTATAATATATTTATATATTTATATATATATTATATATTATTTATATATAAAGAAATATATATAATATATACATATACATGTATATATATATATATATATATATATATACTATATATATATATATATATATATATATATATTATATAATATATATATATATATATATAATATATATATATATATATATATATATATATATATATATATATATATATATATATATATATTATATATATATATATATATATATATATATATATATATATATATATATATATATATATATATATATATATATATATATACATATACATATATATATATATATATATATATATATACATATATATATATATATATATATATATATATATATATATATATATATATATATATATATATATATATATATATTATATATATATATATATATATATATATATATATATATATATATATATATATATATAAATATATATATATATATATATATATATATATATATATATATATATATATATATTATATATATATATATATATATATATATATATATATATATATGTATATATATATATGTATGTGTGTGTGTATATATATATATATGTATATATATATATATATATATATATTATATATATATATATATATATATATATATATATATATATATATATATATATATATATATATATATAATATATATATATATATATATATATATATATATATATATATATATATATATATATATATATATATATATATATATATATATTATATATATATATATATATATATATATATATATATATATATATATATATATATATATATATATATATATATATATATATATATCTACATAAATACATACATATATATGAATGTGTATGTGTGGAAGTGTAAATAAAGAAATAAACGTGTGAATAAATATTTATTTATATTTATCTCATTTATAAAGGGGAGAGTGGGGTGCCTTCGGACATAGCACACCTTACATTTATTTTCAGGCTTTAATTTGCAGCCAGGAATTAGTTTTCATGTGTATTGATAGATGGTCTTCCTCTTCACTTCTCAAGAATTTTGATGAAAATAGTGCTTATAGGTAAGGAAAAATTTCCTTTTCTTTGTTTTGAATAACCCAAAAAATTACATCAATGTGCATTTTAAAAAGCAATTTTTCTGAAATAAATTAAAATATTTATAAAAAGTGTATTGTTATGAAAGAAAATTCTTATATTATTATTTCTATGCTAATAAATAAATTATATTGTTAAGAATACTGTATAGTAGTTACAAAGATACTATGTAAAATGGGGCAGGTTAGGACACACATAAACTTGGGACATTTTAAAAAGTGTAAACAAATATCAATTCAAGCAAAAATAATTAATATTTTGGTGCCTAAGTTTTAATTGATTTAACATGTCAAAATATTAATTTATTAATATTTTATTTGCAGATAAAAATGGTTAGAACAACAAAAACAAACAGACAGTATTCTCCTGTAAATGCTAACATGCTTGAATTAGCTGCAGATATAAGATTTGTTAAAAAATGTATTAACTTGACAAATTTTGAGCTAATTCTCTTTTATAACAGTTAAAAAAAATAATTTGAACAGTATTTTGTATTTCTTGTTTAGTGTATACCCCATACAGTGGGGCAGTTGGGACATTAAAAAGGTATTTTATTTCTTTTATTACTGTTTAACTAAATGAGATATTAAGTAGGTTTAATGTTTATAAGAAGCAGATATGATGACAATATATGCATATACTTATTTTTTTATTAGCTTTAAAAAAATTCAAAATATGTTTAACTGAAAGTGTCCCAAGGTGTCTCCCATATATATATATATATATATATATATTATATATATATATATATATATATATATATATATAATATATATATATATATTTCATAATACTATATTGTGGTATAAAAATGATATATATATCTACTTCAAAAATACATTTGAGACTTCTATATTCAACGCTTTTATAAAAATAAAATTTTTAAAATTAAACAAACATAAAGTATTAAATGTTTATAATCATCCATCATGTTTCTAAGATTCAAAAATAATTCTCTAGAAATTATTCATGTCATTAAATTCCTCTTGAAAGATTTTGAGGAACGCACTTCTGTCAAAGTACTTTTCAATTTAGAACGCACAACTCCCTTCAACATATGACTCGAGGCTTTCATCCTACAAACGTTAACGATAATGGTAACATTTCCGGCTTTTGAGTATTTATCTAGCGTACCTCCTTCATTCATTATAAATGATAAAACGAATGATTCCTTCTTTCAGATACAAGGAAAAACTATATTCCACAATGTCGATAATTTTAAATAAAACAGGAAATGTTCCTTCCTCTTTCACAAGCTAATTTAATCCTCGCATTTCGTGCTTGGAAAGGAAATACTCTCGTTCCTGTAGGGCATAAAAATGGTTAAAATAAAGATCACTATCAGCCTCGTAACTATTACAGAATATAAAACATCTAATGCACCATTCCCCCACTTATATATAAGAAATACACATATATATATATATATATATATATATATATATATATATATATATATATATATATATATATATATACATACATATAATTATAAATATATAATTTATGAGACCGGCCCTATAAATAACACTTTTTTTTCTGGCATTATGAAGTCGTTCCTTAATTTATTTAAATATCGTCTGTATTATTTTAACTTGTTTTATCACTGAAGTTAGATATTACGTAAAAACATTTCTTTTATAGATACATATGTGGTAATTTTAAATGTAATCATCGATTATTTTTTGTTGCAATGAAAATTTTATCATCGGTGTTAACTACAGATTCTTTAAATAAAAGTCTAGTACTCTATTTTACGGACTGCTAAATATCTAGTGTTTAATTTATATATATCTTTGAAAATTAAAACGTTTGTCCGTTTTTGTGTTCGCTTTTAAACATAACCACACGGTTGGATTAAATGACTTCAATTTCATCCGAAATTGCTTTAACAGTATCGTCAGACTTTAAAATACTATGAAGATAAACAAATTATTGAGAGCGTACCACATAATTCTCAGCCAAAAAACAAATCAATTTTATCCGCCTCATAGGGTACCTTACAATTCTAAAAAATTAATAATTTTACAGATCCCGTCATGTGACGGGCTATATGCTAGTAAATATTATAAATATATAAGTAAAAAAATGTTACAGGATACTTTTATTGTTTAGTGTCATAGATTACTTTAGAGATTAAGGAAAGATATGTCTAAACTTCTTTACACACACACACACACACACACACACACACATATATATATATATATATATATATATATATATATATATATATATATATATGCCTGCATAATTACGTACATAAAAATGAATGTGAATATGTGGAAGTGTGAATTAAAAAATGAACCTTCTTCTATCCACTTTATGGTATATATATTTCTCATAATATAATATTATACTATAAAAATATCATATTAAGTACTTCAAAATACATTTGAAACTTCTACATTCGACACTTTTATTAAAATAAAATTTTAAAAAGTAAACAAACATAAAGTATAAAATGTTTATTATCACGCATCATATTTCTAAAATTCAAAGAGCATTTTCTAGAATTTATTCATGTCATTAAATTCCTCTTGAAAGGTTTTGAGGTACACACTTCTGTCAAAGCACTTTTCAATTTAGAACGCACAACTCCCTTCAACGTATGACTCGAGTCTTTTATCCTGCAAACGTTAACAATAATGGTAACATATCCGGCTTTTGAGTATTTATCTAGAAATACAGACGTACCTCCTTCATTCATTATAAATGTTAAAAGGAATGATTCCTTCTTTTAGATACACGGAAAAAGTATATTCCACAATGTCGATAATTTTAAATTAAACAGGAAATGTTTCTTCCTCTTTCAAAAGCTAATTTAATCCTCGCATTTCGTGCTTGGAAAGGAAATGCACTCGTTCCTGGAGGGCATAAAAATGGTTAAAAATAAGATCACTATCAGATTCGTAACTATTACAGAATATAAAACATTTAATGCACCATTCCCCAACTTATATATAGAAATACATACATGCATATATATATATATATATATATATATTCTATATATAAAACATATAATTATAATAATAATTTATGAGACCGGCCTATAAAATAAAACTTTTTTTCTGGCATTATGAAGTCGTTCCTTAAATTATTTAAATATCGTCTGTATTATTTTCATACGTTTTATCACTGAAGTTAGATATTACGTAAAGAATTTTCTTTATATATAAATACGTGATAAAAATTTAATCGTCGATTATTTTTTGTTGCAATGAAAATTTTATCATCGTGTAAACTACAGATCTTTTATAAAAAAAATTTTTTTTAAAATTTTAGTACTCTATTTCACGGACTGCTAAATATCTAGTGTTTAATTTATATATATATATCTATGAAAATTAAAACGTTTCTTCGTTTGTGTTTGTTTTTATACATAACCACACACGGTTGGACTAAATGAATTCAATTTCATTCTAAATCGCATTCACAGTATCGTCAGACTTTAGAATACTATGAGTTAACAAATTATTGAAGAGTACCAGATAATTCTCAGCCAAAAAACAAATCAATTTTACCTGCCTCATAGGGTACTTTACAATTCTAAAAAATTAATAATTTTACAGATCCGTATATGATGGGCCCTATGCTAGTAAATATTATAAATATTAAAGTAACAAAGAGATTATAGGATCCTTTTTTGTCTAGTGTCATAGATTACTTTAGAATTAAGGAAAGATATGTCTAAACTTCTTACACACACACACACACACACACAACACAAATATATATATTTATATATTTATATACTTATATTTATATATATATACCTGCATAATTACGTACATAAAAATGAATGTTATATGTGGAAGTGTGAATTAAAAAATAACCTTCTTCTATCCACTTTATGGTATCTATATTTTTCAAATATTATATTACGATATAATTTATTATCTACTTCAAAATACATTTGAAACTCCTACATTCAACTCTTTTATTAAAATAAAATTTTAAAATGTAAAGAAACATAAAGTATAAAATGTTTATTATCACGCATCATATTTCTAAAATTCAAAGAGCATTTTCTAGAATTTATTCATGTCATTAAATTCCTCTTGAAAGGTTTTGAGGTACACACTTCTGTCAAAGCACTTTTCAATTTAGAACGCACAACTCCCTTCAACATATGACTCGAGGCTTTCATCCTACAAACGTTAACGATAATGGTAACATTTCCGGCTTTTGAGTATTTATCTAGCAATACATACGTACCTCCTTCATTCATTATAAATGTTAAAATGAATGATTCCTTCTTTTGAATACACGGAAAAAGTATTTTCCACAATGTCGATAATTTTAAATAAAATAGGAAATGTTTCTTCCTCTTTCACAAGATAATTTAATAATCGCATTTCGTGCTTGGAAAGGAAACGCACTCGTTCCTGTGGGGCATAAAAATGGTTAAAATAAAGATCACTATCAGCCTCGTAACTATTACAGAAAATAAAACAGCTAATGCATAATTCCCATTCTTATATATAGAAATACATACATACATACACACACACACACACATACATACACACACACATATAATATATATTATATATATATATATATATATGAATGTGTATGTGTGGAAATATGAATAAAAAATAAAAATATATATTTCTCATAACATTACATTAGTGTATAAAATGCCATATTATCTACTTTTAAAATATATTTGCAACTTTTACATTCGACAGTTTTAATAAAATAAAATTTTAAAAAGTAACATAAAGTATAAAATGTTTATTATTATACATCATATTTCTAAAATTCAAAGAGCATTTTCTAGAAATTA
>CM063500.1:44476982-44526982 GCA_032207245.1 Pardosa pseudoannulata
AGTTTTCTCCATTCTTTTGTTGAATTCTTAATTTAATATACATAACCTAAAAATATTCACTTTATATTGCCAACCACAGAAATATTGTTTCTGCATATAAATAGTTATGATTCAAATATTAGAAAAATTAAATATATATAACAGGAATTATAACAGGTATTATTAAAAGGATATTTAAAAGAAAATTTACAGAAAAAGTCTCTATATATCTTCCGGACGTCTAAAATACCGTAACTAATAATCCAAATCATCTATCTAAAATCGTATTAATATATATATATATATATATATATATATATATATATATATATATATATATATATATATATATATATATATATATATATACATATATATATATATAATATAATATATATATATATATATATGTATATATATATATATATATGTATATATATATATATATATATATATATATATACATATATATATATATATATATATATATATATATATATATATATATATATATATATATATATATATATATATATATATATATATATATATATATATATATATATATATATACATATATATATATATATATATTATATATATATATATATATATATATATTATATATATAATATATATATGTATATATATATATATGTTTATATATATGTATATATATATATATATATATATTATATGTATATATATGTGTGTATATATATATATATATATATATATATATATATATTATATATATATATATATATATATATATATATATATATATATATATACATATATATATATATATATATATATATATATATATGTATATATATATATATATATATATATATATATATATATATATATATATATATATATATATATATATATATAATATATATATATATATATATATATATATATATATATATATATATATATATATATATATATACATAATATATACAGGGTGTTTCAAATATGACCAGTATCTTTGAAACAATCACTAAAAACGAAACGGACAGTGATAGAATTACACAGTTTTTTTTCAATATGGTTGGGACAATAGTAAATTTTCAGGCAGATGCACTTTCAAAATTAGTTACAATATTCCACAACAGATGTCGCTGCAGTCTGCAAATATCTAAACTACGATATTATTCTGTGGGGACTTTTAAATGACCAGATGTACCGCCACTATCCAGACATAATTGAATAACTGGAGCAGCACATCTGTTCTGCATGTAAAGACATCCTGCCTGAGACGTTCACATGGGTTTCTGATAATTTCGTTCTGAGAATACGCCATATAATTGCTGAGCCTGGTGGATATCTGGAAATTATCGTAGTTTAGATTTTTCCAGATTGCACTGCCATCTGTTGTGGAACATTATAACTAATCTTGAAACTTTGTCTGCCTGAAAATTTAACATTGTCCCAAGCATATTCCAATAAACTGTGTATTTCTATTACTGCCCGTTTAGTTTTTATTCATTTTTTAAATATACCGGTTATTTTTGAAATATTGAATATGTGTGAATCTCTTCACAGACGCTCTGTTTAATCCATATGCACTGTTGTGTTAAGATAGACGATACTTAATAAATTTTCATAAGTTGTCATATACTTAATTCTAGAAAAGTAGTCAAAGGTGTTATTCATGAAAAATATCAAAAAAATTTACATAAAGGTTTCACTATGTTTACATATCACTCATAATTTTACATCAATGCTTTTGAATTCGTGGAATATTGAATATGTGTGAATCTCTTCATAGACGCTCTTTTTATACATATGCACTGTTGTGTTACGATAGACGATACTTAATAAATCTTCATGAGTTGTCACATATTTAATTCTAGAAAAGTAGTCAAAGGTGTTAGTTATGAAAAATATCAAAAAATTTTACATAAAGGTTTCAGCTAATTATTTGTTACTGAATAAATAAGTACCAAACAAATACAAAATTGCTATATTACATCTAATTTCCTATGTATTAACTAATAATTCGCAAATATGTTTTCATAACGTTCTCACTATAGTAAATATGGATTTGGCATTTGAATATTGTTTTAAAATTTGACATTTTTTCACGAAAAGATCTGAGCATTTCCTAATTCTTTCGTGAAAAAAATGGTACAAATTTTTTTTGAGTTATATTTCCAGCTTAAACAATATAAACATGCTAATATGTCGTTGGACCACTTGAATTTGGAAGGAAATTCAATGATACAAAGACTTAATAGTGTTTAGAATATTATTTTATCAATCTACAAATTCAGAAATATATCTTCTTAATATTCTCACTATAAAAAATATGGATTCGGCATTTGAACATTCCTTTAAAATTTGACATTTTTTTCATAAAAGATCTGAGTACTTCCTAATTGTTTCTTGAAAATGAGATATAAATTGTGTTATATACTTCCAGCATAAACAATATTATCACGCTAATATGTCATTGGACCACTTTTGCTTGAAAGACCACTAAGATTTGAAAGGGAATTCAGTCATACAAAGACTGAAAGTGTTTAGAGTAATAATTGACCAATCTAGAATGAGATATTGTGAAAGTTACAGAGATATAAAGGTCTATGATATTGATTCCGGATTGAACGCTCTTAAGTAGACCACATGGGTTTCATTATATGTAGGTTGGGGGATTGTATAGACTAAGGTAGATGTTTCTCTAATCATTAATTCATGTTTTGAAATGTACAAGTTAAGGTATAGGACTATTACCATTTTGGAAAATTCCATCCCCTAAAAGGAACATAATTAGCACCATATCCTGGTCAGCTGTAACATTTCCGTCCTATCTTCCAGAGATTCATTCTTTCAAGGTGATGTATGGACCAGATTGTTGTTTCGCATGCCACTTGAACAAACCAAACACGATTGAGCCTACAGTCTCTCGTATTAAGGCCAAGGAGAGAGCTTTTCGTTTTAATGAGCACCATTATGGTGAAAGAATTACTTACCTTAAGTAGGTCTTCGTCATTTTGCAGCAGGGACCAAGTAGAAGACCCACAGACTAGGTCTTCCACCCCAGAAGTATCGATGAGAACTTAGAAGCCATTGTGATCACGAACCTATTTTACGTGCCCCAGTCACCTTTAACAAACACGACGGATCTTAAGCCGTCTCGCAACTTCTTAGTTTCGACATCGCTGCCTTTGCCGACTGAGTTACAGCTTTTCATGGACCAGAATAAAACCGTGATATGGCTATCCATACCATGGCAGCTTCATTTGTATTTTTGAGAGCTGGAATAAGACAGTCGAGATTATACACATCTACAAGTTTCCTTCCAGAATGCACTCGTCTTTATGTGGAAAAAGGTGTGGTTGAACCCTTGTCATAAATTTTAGGTTATTAATGTACCTCCAAACGGCAATTATAGCAAGATATGGAGTAGGCTCTTTGGTCACTTTGACTGCAAATGTTTTATTCTAGACAAAAAAATCTCTATTCCTTACCCGTCTGTCGTCATTCACCTTTTCCTTCTAATTTCCTCTTACTTTCTCCAATATTTTGCTTTTCCAAGTTTGTATTGACCCAGTGTATGTAACCCTTTGGACAACGTACATCAAGATATTCCTAAAAGCTGGGATATCACGATCATATTCAGGGCTTATAATTTGACCACTCCAAAAATCTATGGCATCCTATATTTCACGATTTTGACAAAAGTCCAAGATGTATACAACTTTACAAAAGATACCTCATACTAAAAGGATATTTACTTAAAAAATTGTAAGTCAAAATTATATTTCAATGCTATTAAAGAGCATTCTAAAATGTCACTTTATATATATATATATATATATATATATATATATATTATATATTTATATATATATATATAATATAGTATATTTATATAGTATATATACAAATATTGTCAAATTTAAATTTTTTTTAAACCATATAAATGAGGATAAATATATATATTTATATTATATATGCTCTATATATATATATATATATATATATATATATATATTATATATATATATTATATATATATATATATATATATATTATATATGTGTGTGTGTGTGTGTGTGTGTGTGTGTGTGTGTGTGTGTGTTAGGTTTGAAAATGGGGTTTTACGATTTAAGGGAGTTAACAGGGGGATAAAAATAAATGGAACTATTTATAGATCTCGTAAGAGGAGAGAGGCGCACCCTCAGGCGGATGTACACTTTCAAAACAAATTAATGCAAACGGACATCATATATATATATATATATATATATATATATATATATATATATCTATATATATATATATTGTGTGTATCAGTAATTTGTTCCATCACAAAAAGAGGAACTTGCAATCGTAGCGAATGGTAGTCGATTGGAAAAACACCAAAAAAATTTATTATCAAAATAAACAGAGCTTTTTGAGACAACTTCTCTTACGGACATCTTTCTGAGAAACCAGTAAATCTCGATTTTGCAGTTGCATGGGCCAACCAATGAGAAGTTTAATTTGCCAGTCCCGAGGGGCAGGCGCTATGTATTTTAAGCATCACGAGTTATTTAAAGCCCTTATGAAAGAGACAGTTTGGCATATCGAAGTCGCCAAAGATATTAACCAACATTTTTTGAAAAGAATGCCAGAAAATTATTTTAATTTTGATATAATAATTACGTTGGATATTTTTTAGTATAAAATGTCATTACATATATATATTGAAAGAATTTTTGTAAGAAAGATAATATATATGTGGTGAAAGATAATATAAATGGTGAAAATGGGTATTAATGCAATTCCTTAAATTGGTTTATAAAGTTCATTAATAAAAAACTGTCTGTTACGAAACAAAACTATGTATTCTATTTTTATGAAAAACAATTCTTTGTTTTTATTTTTGAACCTTAAGCATTAGAAGCTTCACAAAATTATCATTAATCTCCTAAATAAATCTAGTGAAGTCCAAACATGAAGGGAAATATATTGATCGACAATCAATAGAGCTTATTATTTGTTTCTCTGCTTCGGAGATTTTTTTTAATTATATTATTGAACATGGTAGAAAATGGTTCCCTTTTTACTAAATTGAATCGAGAAATTTCGAGAAACCATCATTTACACTGTTATACGCAAAAATCTATACTCCTGCTTTTGCCAGTTAATTGCTTTTTAATAACGTTTCTTTTATGAAATTTTGAAAAACTTTTTTTTATATTTTTAATGCACATTTGGAAGTTGAAATAAGGGGATACGTGTCGTGTTTTGTACCTTTTACTAACACTAGCATAGAGCCCGTCATATGTCGGATCATTAAAATATTTATTTTTTTCTGTTTTGGAAAGTACACTATGAGGCAATTAAAAAGTTGTTCGTTTTTCGGCTGAGGACTATCTGTACACGCTCAATAATTTGTTTATCTTTACTGGACGCATGTTAGTTGCCAACTATAAATTTATCTTATCATATTACATGACAGGATTAACAACAATGGTTTTAATATTTATAGTGATTATTTGGCGATGTATGGGAATGATGTCCAAAATTAACCGTGTTGTTACTTTACAAAAAAAAGCGAACAGACTTCTTATTTTTTAATTTCTCGGGATAAAAATTAACAGCAATATATACGAACCCAAAATAACTCGAGATAATCAGGTGAGTGGTTAGAAAAATGGATATTACTACCACATGGCTATTAAGGTATGTACATTTCTATATTTTCATTGTATGATTGTTTAGAAAAATCCAGATTTGCAAAATCCTTTAAAAGTTCAAATTTAGTTTCGTTACATGATGTAATACTATTGTATGAGTAGGGATAAAGTGTAACCATCTGGAAGCAACATACAGCGTTAAAATAATTATATTGATTTTTTTTTTTTTTGGTTTCCAGATCATTGCTAAAAACTGGAAATGACTATATTCTACTCTTGTGCAGGAATGAATAAAGACCATTAAAAATCAAAAGACCATGCAAATAATACAGTTTTATTTCTTTAAAAAAAAGTGATTTTAAAAGCATTATTTCAACTGCATGTGAATACTTTGACAGTTTTCTGTTGTATTGTTAGAGAACTGAAGCATTGCTGTATTGCAAAAAACGGTAGTGCTACTATCCATTGGGTTGAATTTTATTTATTTTACATAAAGATGCTGATTGTAATCCAAAAGACATTTAGAGGCTTAATACAGTGTCTTTAATCTTTTAGTTTAACCTCTTTGTTTAAAAAAAAAAAACAATTTTATTTTTGTAAATTTTTGCATAAATTTTGGAGTAATTCAGTAATTATCGGAAGCACAACAAATATTTTGGTTCAAAACGCTATGCTATATTTCAGCCATACGCTGTACAAATATTTTTGAAATGAATTTATCTGAGAAAGCATGGCATAAATACAAATTTTTAATGAAACTTTCTAATATATTATGAAATTTAATAAAACTTTTATTTCATTTCCGACTTCTGCATATCTCTTTAATGGAAAACTTTCGAAGTGTTTAATCTATTTGGAATCCTTTTAAGAAACAAAAACTAAACTTTTAGTTTAACCTCTTTGTTTTCAAAAGAGACAGTTTCTTTTTGTAAAATTTTGCATAAAGTTTGGAGTAATTCAATAATTATTGGAAGCACAACAAATATTTTGGTTCCAAACGCTTTGCTATATTTCAGCCATACAATGTATTGATACTTTTGAAATGAATTTATCGTAGAAAGCATGGCATAAATACAGATTTTTAATGAAACTTTCTAATATATTATGAAATTTAATAAAACTTTTTATTTCATTCCCGACTTCGGATCATCCTTTTAATGGAAAACGTTCGAAGTGTTTAATCTATTTGAAATCCTTTTAAGAAACAAAAACTAAACTTTTAGTTTAACCTCTTTGTTTTCAAAAAAGACAATTTTTTTATAAATTGTTGCATAAATTTTAGAGTAATTCAATAATTATTGGAAGCACAACAAATATTTTAGTTCAAAACGCTATTCTATATTTCATCCATACGCTGTACAAATATTTTGGAAATAAATTTATCTGAGAATCAGGGCCCAAATACAGATTTTTAATGAAACATCCTAATATATTAGGAAATTTAATAAAACTTTTATTTCATTTCCGACTTCTGCGCATCCTTTAATGGAAAACTTTCGAAATGTTTAATCTATTTGAAATCCTTTTAAGAAACAAAAACTAAACTTTTAGTTTAACCTCTTTGTTTTCAAAAAAGACAAATTTTTTTTGTAAATTTTTGCACAAATTTTAGAGCAGTTCAGTAATTGTCGGAAGCACAACAAATATTTTAATTCAAAACGCTGTGCTATATTTCAGCCATACGCTCGCTGTATAAATACTTTTGAAATGAATTGATCCCAGAAAGCGTGACATAAACACAAATTTTAATGAAACTTTCTAGCATATTATGAAATATAATAAAACTTTTATTTCATTTCCGATTTCTGTGCATCCTTTTAATGGAAAACGTTTTAAGTGTTTAATCTATTTTAAATCCTTATAAGAAACAAAAACTAAACTTTTAGTTTAACCTCTTTGTTTTCAAAAAAGACATTTTTTTTGTAAATTTTTGCTTAAATTTTGGAGTAATTCAGTAATTATTGGAAGCACAACAAATATTTTGGTTCAAAACGCTATGCTATATTTCAGCCATACGCTGTACAAATATTTTTGAAATGAATTTATCTGAGAAAGCATGGCATAAATACAAATTTTTAATGAAACTTTCTAATATATTATGAAATTTAATAAAACTTTTACATCATTCCCAAATTCTGTGTATTATTTTAATGGAAAACTTTCGAAGTGTGTAATCTATTTGGAATCCTTTTAAGAAACAAAAACTAAATTTTTGTTTAACCTCTTTATTTTCAAAAAAGACAATTTTTTGTTGTAAATTCTTGCATAAATTTTGGAGTAATTCAGTAATTATCGGAAGCACAACAAATCATTCGTTCAAAACGCTATGCTATATTTCAGCCATGTGCTGTACAAATACTTTTGAAATGAATTTATCTCAGAAAGCCTAGTATAAGTACAAATTTTCAATAAAACTTTCTAATATATTATGAAATTTAATAAAATTTTTTATTTCATTCCCGACTTCTGCGCATAATTTGAATGGAAAACGTTCGAAGTGTTTAATCTATTTGAAATCATTTTATAAGAAACAAAAACTAAACTTTTAGTTAAACCTCTTAGTTTTAAAAAAAAGACAAATATAATTTGTAAATTTTAGCACAAATTTTGAATTAATTCAGTAATTATCGGAGGCACAAAAAATATTTTGGTTCAAAACGCTATGCTATATTTCAGCCATACGCTGTACAAATATTTTTGAAATAAATTAATCTGAAAAAGCATGGCATAAATACAAATTTTTAATGAAACTTTCTAATATATTATGAAATTTAATAAAAATTTAATTTCATTTCCGACTTCTGCGCATCCTTTTTATGGAACACTTTCCAAGTGTTTAATCTATTTGAAATCCTTTTAAGAAACAAAAACTTAATTTTTAGTTTAAGATCTTTGTATTCAAAAAAGACCATTCTTTTTTGTAAATTTATCTATAAATTTTGGAGTATTTAAATAATTATCGGAAGCACAACAAATATTTTGGTTCCAAAAGCTTTGCAATATTTCAGCCATACAATGTATAGATAATTTTGAAATGAATTTATCGTAGAGAGCATGGCATAAATACAAATTTTTCATGAAACTTTCTAATATATTATGAAATTTAATAAAACTTTTATTTCATTCAAGACTTCTGCGCATCCTTTTAATGGAAAACTTTTGAACTGTTTAATCTATTTGAAATCCTTTTAAGACACAAAAACTAAACTTTTTTTTAACCTCTTTGTTTTCAAAAAAGACCATTCTTTTTTGTAAATTTTTGCATAAATTTTGGAGTAATTCAATAATTATTGGAAGCACAACAAATCTTTTGGTTTAAAAAGCTATGCTATATTTCAGCCATACCCTGTAGAAATGCTTTTGAAATGAATTTATCTCAGAAAGCATAGTATAAATACAAATTTTCAATAAAACTTTCTAATATATTATGAAATTTAATAAAACTTTTTATTTCATTCCCGACTTTTGTTCATCCTTTTAATGGAAAACGTTCGAAGTGTTTAATCTATTTGAAATCCTTTTAAGAAACAAAAACTAAACTTTTAGATCAATCTCTTTGTTTTCAAAAAAGACAATTTCTATTTGTAAATGTTTGCATAAAGTTTGGAGTAGTTCAATAATTATTGGAAGCACAACAAATATTTTGGTTCCAAAACGCTATGCTATATTTCAGCTATACGCTGTACAAATGCTTTTGAAATGAATTTATCTCAGAAAGCATAGTATAAATACAAATTTTCAATAAAACTTTCTAATATATTATGAAATTTAATAAAACTTTTATTTCATTCCCGACTTCTGCGCATCCTTTTAATGGAAAACTTTTGAAGTGTTTAATCTATTTGAAATCCTTTTAAGAAACACAAACTAAATTTTTAGTTTAACCTCTTTGTTTTCAAAAGAGACAGTTTCTTTTTGTAAAATTTTGCATAAAGTTTGGAGTAATTCAATAATTATTGGAAGCACAACAAATATTTTGGTTCCAAACGCTTTGCTATATTTCAGCCATACAATGTATAGATACTTTTGAAATGAATTTATCGTAGAAAGCATGGCATAAATACAAATTTTTTATGAAACTTTATAATATATTATGAAATTTAATGAAACTTTTATTTCATTCCCGAGTTCTGCATATCCATTTAATGGAAAACTTTCGAAGTGTTTAATCTATTTGGAATCTTTTAAGAAACAAAAACTAAACTTTTAGTTTAACCTTTTTGTTTTCAAAAAAGACAATTTTTTTCTGTAAATTTTTGCAGAAATTTTGGAGTAATTCAATAATTTTTGAAAGCACAATAAATATTTTGGTTCAAAACGCTATGCTATATTTCATCCATATGCCATACAAATACATTTAAAATGAATTTATCTCAGCAAGCATGGCATAACCACAAATTTAAAAAAAACTTTCTAATATATTATGAAATTTAATAAAACTTTTATTTCATTCCCAAATTCTGTGTATTATTTTAATCTAAAACTTTCGAAGTGTTTAATCTATTTGAAATCCCTTTAAGAAACAAAAACTAAATTTTTAGTTTAACCTCTTTGTTTTCAGAAAAGACAATTTTTTTTGTAAATTTTGGAGTAATTCAATAATTATTGGAAGCACAACAAATATTTTAGTTCAAAACACTATGCTATATTTCAGCCATACATTGTACAAATACTTTTGAAATGAATTTATCTGAGAAAGCATAGCATAAATAAAAATTTAATAAAACTTTCTCATATATTATGAAATTTAATAAAACTTTTATTTCATTTCTGACTTGTGCGTATCCAATGAAAAACTTTCGAAGTGTTTAATCAATTTGTAATTATTTAAGAAACAAAAATTAAATATTTTTTAACCTTTTGGTTAAAAAAAAAATTCTTTTTGTAAATTTTGGCAAAAATTTTGGAGTAATTCAGTAATTATCAGAAGCACAACAAATATTTTGGTTCAAAACGCTATACTATATTTCAGCCACGCGCTCTACAAATACTTTTGAAATGAATTTATCTCAGAAAGCATGGCATAAATACAAATGTTTAATGAAACTTTCTAACACAGTGGACTTCGCTTAATGATTTGTTCATAGTTAATGATATCAATCCCTTATTGTTATTGAAATCACTTTGTTCCGATATTCTCTATTCATTCGTTTGCTAAAATTATCGCTTTATGTGATCGTTACAGTTGTTAATGGGATCAGTTTTCGAACGCCATTTTAACTGGCAAAGGAATATTGAATGTAAAAAAACTAAAATAAAGAAATATGTAAAGAAATAACCCATTTTTTTCTTTCCCTTCGCTGTTGTTTGAATTTCCGAGAATTCTCCTTTTCAACCTAGGGAAATGGGGAAGGAACAAAAGAGTGGAGAATTACCCGTTCTGGGAATTTTTCAGAAATACACACACCCTACTGGTGGTCAATGATTGTCAGATAGGCAGAAGGCAACACATTCTTATCAGAACTGAGAAGGAGCGTATTCACATTTTATGTCTTGCTCGCTTACATGCAGCTTGTCGATATGGAAGTCAGAAAGCGAAAGGATTTAACATTAAAACGAAAGATCGAAATTTTAAATCGTTATGACAGTTTGATTATGATTACGAACTATTTATCAATGAGATCGTAGGAAAAATTCTAAACAGTCAACAATTGATTAGTTTTTTTAATCATATATACAATTCTTATGTTTTAAAGGATAATATACATTACATAAATATAAGGTGTATTTTTTCATTTTGTTACGAAATTCAGTACGTGTGAATAAAGGAGGGGGGATAAATTTATCTAATTTTGCATATCGTTTATTGTTATCAATAGGTTATTGTTACCAAAATCATGGTGTCCCAAACTGATCACATTAAGTCCACTATATGTTATGAAATTTAATAAAACTTTTTTTTCATTTCCGACTTCTGTGCATCCTTTTAATCGAATACTTTCGATTTTTATGAAATATGTTAATGTTTTTCAAAAAGAAATTCATGCATAGGAAGAATACATAAATATTTAAAATATTAAAATCTAAAAGAAAATGAAATTTCTTTGTTTACATTGTAAATTTGAACTGAAAATACAAGTAAAAATACAAGTAAAAATATTTTTAAGTAAAGATAAATAACATTAGAGATAAATACGACTTTAAGGATAAATTTGGACTTTCAAGATAAACCCGAGTGACAATAAATATGTGTCATCAAACGTTTATCTGTAAAAGAAAGAAGAGTAGTTTCAAGTTTGTAGAAAATATACTTGCGAAATATATTATCTGTGATTTATTAGGTAGTATTTCTGAATTTAACGGAATGTTAGCAATCAGTTCTATCAACATCACATTTCAGGTAATTATATTAAATTTATTGCACGAATACATGCATATACGTACACACATACTCATATATATAGGGGGTGTTTCAAAAATGACCGGTATATTTGAAAAATCAATAAAAACTAAACGACCAGTGATAGAAATACACAGTTTATTCCAATATGCTTGGGACGATATTAAATTTTCAAGCAGACAAACTTTCAAAATTAATTACGATGTTTCACAACAGATGGCGCAGTAATCTAAACTATGATATTTTTCAGATATCCACCATGAGTAGCAATAATATGGCGTATTCTCAGAACGAAACTATCAGTAAACCGTGTAAACGTCTCAGGAGCAATGGATTTACATGCAAAACAGATGTACAGTTCCAGTTATTTAATTGTTTCTGGATAGTGGTGGTTCAACTGGTCTTTTAAGAATCCCCAAATACAAATATCGTAGTTTAGATTTTTTCAGACTTCAGCGCCATCTGTTGTGGAATATTGTAACTAATTTTAAAGTTTGTTCTACCTGAAAATTTAATATTGTCTCAAGCATATTGCAATAAACTGTGAATTTTTTATCACTGTCCGTTTAGTTTTATTGATTTTAAACCAACGTAATTGTATCTATCTTGAAGTAATTTTCGAGTGATTATATCCTTTTCTGGTATCGTTTTCTAGTATCTAAAAATAGATTCTGACTCATGTAACCTACGCCATCGGCGTCACTCACATGACTTGTTAGTAATTTTTGATTGGTTGGCACAGACAGCTATTTAACCACGACGTGCTTGTTTTTGCGAACAGTCTTTAATGAGAGTTGGTGCTTCAATAAACTATGTTAGTTCGATCAAAACATTCCACAGTCTTTTATTTTCGCGATGATTTTCCCTCGTCTTCGATTCGCCACGACTGAATGCTGACTCCATTGGTATGAACTTTCCTTAGTGATGAGACAAAAGCCTATTTATTGCATGGAATCAAGAAGAAAATATATTAAAATTAAAAGTAAAAAATATAGTAAATTTTGTTCATTAAATTATACTTTAGAATAACAAAATGCATTTACCTCATTTTAATCATGTAGTATATTTTAAAGTTTAAAGTTATATTAATTTTCTTTAACGAAAGTGTAATCTAGAATAAAGAAATTATGTTTATTATGGTATAAAGAGAAATTTTTAAGTATAGAGTAGTTTAGATGACGCATAAAATGAGTATTCAATGAAATTAGGCGGAAAAATTATATTAAACTAAAAGTAATAATTATACATTTCCATTAAATTATACTTTAGAATAAAAAAATGCATTTACCTCCTTCATTTACCTCATTTTAATTATGTAGAACATTTTAAACTTGAAGTTTATATTAATGTTCTTTAAGAAAAATATAAAGTAGAATAAGCAAATTATGTTTATTATAGTGTAAAGAAAACTTTCTAAGTTTACAGTTGTTTAGAAGACACATAAAATAAGAATTGCACGGAATTAAGCGGAAAAATACATTAAACTAAAAATAAAAATTATACAAAATTTTACAATATGCATTTACGTCATTTTAATCATGTAGTACATTTTAAAGTTATGGGTTATATTAATTTTTGTTAACGAAAATATAATTTAGAATAAACAAATTGTGTTTATTATGGTGTAATGAAAAATGTCTAAGTATAAAGTTGTTTAGATGACACATAAAATAAGTATTGCACGGAATTAAGCGGAAAAATATGTTAAATTAAAAGTAAAAATTTTCCATTTTCCATTATACTATATTTTAGAATAACAAAATGCGTTTAACTCATTTTAATCATGTAGTCCATTTTAAAGTTGAAAGTTATATTAATTTTCTTTAACGGAAGTATAATCTACAAAAAACAAATAATGTTTGTTATAGTGTAAAGAAAAATGTCTAAGTGTAAAGTAGTTTAGATGACACATAAAATATTTATTGCACGGAATTAAGAGGAAAAATATATTAAACTAAAAGTAAATATTAATATTAAATTTTGTTCATTAAATTATACTTTAGAATAAAAAATGCATTTACCTCATTTTAATCATGTAGTATGTTTAAAAGTTGAAATTTACATTAATTTTTTTAAAAAAATATAATCTAGAATAAACAAGTTATGTTTATTATGGTGTAAAGAAAATTTCTAAGTATACAGTAGTTTAGATGACACATAAAATAACTACTGAATGGAATTAGGCGGCAAAATTATATTAAACTAAAACTAAATATTATACATTTTGTTCATTAAATTATACTTTAGAATAAAAAAAATGCATTTACCTCATTTTAATCATGTGGTACATTTTGAAATTGAAGGTTATATTAATTTTTTTAACAAAATATAATCTAGAATAAACAAATTACGTTTATTATGAGTAAAGAAAAATTTCTAAGTATACAGTAGTTTAGATGACACATAAAATAACTATTGCATGGAATTAGGCGGCAAAATTATATTAAACTAAAAGTAAAAATTATACAGTTTGGTTCATCAAATTATACTTTAGAATAAAAAAATGCATTTACCTCATTTCAATCATGTAGTACATTTTAAAGTTGAAGGTTATATTAATTTTCTGTAACGAAAGTATAATCTAGAATAAACAAATTATCTTTATTATGGTATAAAGAAAAAATGTTTAAGTATACAGTAGTTTAGATGACGCATAAAATAAGTATTCAATGAAATTAGACGGAAAAATTATATTAAACTAAAAGTAATAATTATACATTTTTTCCATTAAATTATAATTTAGAATAAAAAAAATGCATTTACCTCCTTCATTTAAATCAATTTTAATCATGGGGTACATTTTAAAACTTGAAAGTTATATTAATTTTCTTTAACAAAATTATAATCTAGAATAAACAAATTACGTTTATTATGGTGTAAAGAAAAATTTTTTAGATGACACATAAAATAACTACTGAATGGAATTAAGAGGAAAAATATATTAAACTAAAAGTAAAAATTATATTAAATTTTGTTCAATTAAATTATACTTTAGAATAAAAAATGCATTTACCTCATTTTAATCATGTAGTATGTTTAAAAGTTGAAATTTACATTAATTTTCTTTAAAGAAATTATAATCTAGAATAAACAAATTATGTTTATTGTGGTGTAAAGAAAACATTTCTAAGTATACAGTAGTTTAGAGGACACAAAATATTCATTGCACGGAATTTTAGCAGAAAATATATATTAAATAAAAACTAAAAATTATACGACATTTTGTTCATTAAATTATGATCTAGAAAAACAAAATGCATTTACCTCATTTTAATCATGTAGTACATTTTAAAGTTGAAAGTTACATTAATTTTCATTAACGAAATTATAGTCTAGAATAAACAAATTACGTTTATTATGAGTAAAGAAAAATTTCTAAGTATACAGTAGTTTAGATGACACATAAAATAAGTATTGCACGGAATTATGCGGAAAAAATATATTAAGTTAAAATTAAAAATTATACATTTTTTTTCATTAAATTATACTTTAGAATAACAAAATGCATTTAACTCATTCAGTTACCTCATTTTAATCATGTGGTACATTTTAAACTTGAAGGTTATATTAATTTTTTTAACGAAAGTATAATTTATAATAAACAAATTATTTTTATTATGGTATAAAGGAAAATGTTTAAGTATACAGTAGTTTAGATGACACATAAAATAAATATTGCACGAAATTAATATTGCAAGAAAAATATATTAAATAAAAAATAAAAATTATATAAAATTTTGTTTATTAAATTGTACTTTAGAAAAATACATTTACCTCATTTTAATCATGTAGTACATTTTAAAGTTGAAAGTTATATTAATTTTCTTTAACGAAAGTATAACCTAGAATAAACAAATTATGTTTATTAGGTAAAAGAAAAAATTTCTAAGAATACAGTAGTTTAGATGATACATAAAATAAGTTTTGGCGGAATTAAGAGGAAAAATATATTAAACTAAAAGTAAAAATTATACATTTTTTTTCATTAAATTATACTTTAGAATAACAAAATGCATTTAACTCATTCAGTTACCTCATTTTAATCATGTGGTACATTTTAAACTTGAAGGTTATATTAATTTTTTTAACGAAAGTATAATTTATAATAAACAAATTATTTTTATTATGGTATAAAGGAAAATGTTTAAGTATACAGTAGTTTAGATGACACATAAAATAAATATTGAACGGAATAAAGCGGAAAAATATATTAAGGTTATGTTAATTTTTAAAATGTTTTCATTTTTTTAAAGTTATATTAATTTTCTTTAACGAAAGTATAACCTAGAATAAACAAATTATGTTTATTAGGTAAAAGAAAAAATTTCTAAGAATACAGTAGTTTAGATGATACATAAAATAAGTATTGACGGAATTAAGCTGAAAATTATATTAAATAAAAATAAAAATTATACATTTTTTCCTCATTAAATTATACTTAGAATAACAAAATGCATTTACCTCATTTTAATCATGTGGTACATTTTAAACTTGAAGGTTATATTAATTTTTTTAACGAAAGTATAATTTATAATAAACAAATTATTTTTATTATGGTATAAAGGAAAATGTTTAAGTATACAAAGCAATTTAGATGATACATAAAATAAGTATTACACTTTATTAAGTGGAAAAGTTATATTACGCTAAAAGTAAAAATTATACATGTTTTTCCATTAAATTATAATTTAGGATAACAAAATAGATTTACCTCATTTTAATCATGTAGTACATTTTAAAGTTGAAGGTTATAATAATTTTCTTAAGCGATAGTATAATCTAGAAACTAGAATAAACAAATTATGTTTATTATGGTGTAAAAAATAATTAAGTATACAGTAATTTAGATGACACATAGAATAAATATTGCATGGAATTAAGCAAAAAATTATATTAAACTAAAAAAAACAATTATACAATTTTTCCCACTAAATTATACTTCAGAATAACAAAATGCATTTACCTCGAAATTTACACCTCAAATTTTATATATTATACGAATCTAAAATACCTCTCAGTTCAGAATAATACAGACTCACAGAAAAATAAATCATGTCACTGTCAGTATACATTGATTTCCTGTACTATTGGATTTTCATAACCACCTGAAAAGAATTTTCCTTATACACCTATTGACATCTAGAACATGCATCACTTAAATTACTGCTATTTATTTTGGGATTACGCACGAATTAAGCAGACAAATTATATTAAACTAAATGTAAAAATTATACAAAATTTTTCCACTAAATTATACTTCAGAATAACAAAATGTATTTACCTCGAAATTTACACCTCAAATTTTATATATCATACGACCCTGAAATATCTCTCAGTTCAGAATAATACAGACTCACAGAAAAATAAATCATGTCACTGTCAGTATACATTGATTTCTTGTACTATTGGGTTTTCAGAACCACCTGAAATTTCAAATAAATTTTAAAACAAAAAAAAAGTAAAAAATTACATTTTGCATAATGAGAAGTAATCACTATTAATTTAATAAACTATTTATTTTGGAAAAAAAATAGTCGAAAGAAATAATTTTTTTGTTTAAAAAATGTGAAGTCATTTTTTCCGGGTACTATATTTTTAAGACTGAATTATACTAGACGAAGTAAATTCATTTGACCAAAATCATTAGATAAAAGACTGATTTTTTATTTAGGAATTTTCCAAATATAATGTGAATATATAAATTTAATTCTATAAATCAAATAAGTGCTTAATTTAAAATACACAAGTATGCAAACAGGATTCTATCGCAAAGTTGAAAAATAATGTAACACATTTAAATGCACTGAATTTCAGAATAATACTTTTGCAAAAAGACCATATTAAGTAACACAACTCTCCGTAAAAGTTTAAAACTAGCATATAACCCGTCATAAGACGGGATCAGTAAAATTTTTCAGAATTGTAAGGTACCCTATGAGTCTTGTAAAAAATGGTTTGTTTTTTAGCTGAGAATTATCTGGTACACGCTCCTTAATTTTTTATCTTCATATTCCTCTAAAGCCTCTCGATACTGTGAATGCAGTTTAGAATCACGTTGACTTCATTTAGAAAGATAATTCAAAGTTTTCTTACGTCGGAATTATCGTTAAGTTCTTCCCAATTTTTTAACTACAGTAATTAATGAAAGCAAAGAAATGAAACTATTAATTCCACTCCACCCTGGGGATAGATAGAATTTGTTGTTAAAACCTGGGATAAAAATTTTTATTGCAACAAAAAATAATCGATGATTAAATTTCAAATTATCACTTATGTACCTAATCTATTGTTTAAGCCAAATATATTAGAAAATTATTTATGTAATATCTATGTGCAGTGATAAAACGTATGGAAATAATGCACACGATATTTAAGTAATTTAAAATAAATTATTAAAATAGATGGTTAAAGGAATGACGTCATGCTAGAAAAAGTAATATTTTTTACCTATTTTTTATGTGACAAATTGATAAATTTAATAGCATGGTCTTAACCAGGGAAGATAGGGCTTGAAATAATTGCATTGAATGCTAAAAAAGAGGGTAAGGGGGAGATTTCGAACGGTGCTAACTTATACTCATCAAGAATCCAATATGGATGCTTCTATCTATTCCCGGTACAACCGCTTCATAAATTCGAAGATATAAGGACAGATAACTTAGGCTATTATTATATAGAGGATAATAGTAATTTACTCGTCTTTTGATGTAATATCTATTGTAAAGTCCATCTGCTTGAATTTTATCCTTATAATGTTATAGTTATTTCTATTGCCGCTTTAGATATAAGCATCCGAGTCTATATAGCCGAATGATCATTAAACTTGTCACGTAATCAAGAGATCGTGATTTCGTACACTGGTAGCGACGACATTGTGTAAATTTTTATATAATTTTCCTTTATTTATGTTCTACTTTATTTCATGTTCCAGGAGACTGTGGACCTTTCTTTAGTTTGCCAGAAAAGTATTCTGGAATATTCGTCATTTCTCTGCGTTGCTCAGTAAAATTTTCATCGTCTTCCCAGGCAGATTTCTGGAACTTTTCCTGCGAAAGATCTCTCGGTCACGGAGAATTCTGAGTTCAGAGTTGTGAAGAGCTTGCAACTGTACTTTTCTCTTTGAGTTGAATTAATAAATTAGATTAGATCTACTTTGTTACCTGTGTTCCACATTAAGCTCCTACGTGACAACACACTATAATAAAACTGTGTATAAATAACTAATATTTATTGTTAAAAAGACATAGTATTATTCTAGCTAAAGCGTATTATTCTACCTTCTAGTTTTCATCCGAACTAAGTATTTTTAATCCTTTATAAAAACAAGGTGTTATGCTCTTATTAGAATACAATTTTACTTGATTTTTATTAAGGATATAAGTTTATAAAAACAATTAGTTTTGTAAAATAAAGCAATAGTTTTTTATGTATACACTGGTGAGCAAAACTTAAGCAACAGAAATCATCCGAGAAACATGAAATTTATATATATATATATATATATATATATATATATATATATATATATATATATATATATATATATATATATATATATATATATATATATATATATATATATATATATATATATATATATATATATATATATATATATATATATATATATATATATATATATATATATATATATATACATATATATATATATATATACATATATATATATATATACATATATATACATATATACATATATATACATATATACATATACATATATATATATACATATATATATATATATATATATATGTATATATATATATATATGTATATATACATATATATATATACATATATATATATATATACATATATATACACACATATATATATACATATATATGTACACACATATATATACATATATATATACACACATATATATACATATATACACATATATATACATATATATACACATATATATATTTACATATATACACATATATATATACATATATATACACACATATATATACATACATATACATATATATATATATATATATATATACATATATATAATTTAGAAATGAGGGAGAGTATTATGTGCTGAAATGATGACGAAAGCATCGGTGCTGAAAAAGAAATACAATACATACGGTATGGTATCAAACAAAAGCATGCTTTATTGAACGCATGCTATCGTGACACGAGATTGTCTATCCAAGAGGAAGAACGACAAGCAGATGTTCCTTAATAAGAATATACCCTCCCTTAACTGCAATGGTTGCTTCACACCGTCTCCGCATACTCATACCCAGCTGGTTCAACATTTCTTGGAGTGCAATCAGCGCATTGCGCAATCAGCGTCTGTTTGAATTGTTGGGTGTTCTCTGGAGGATATAATCGTGCTGCAATGCGTCTCTCCAAAGCATTAGACACATGTTCGATTTCATTTAGATCAGGAGAATACGCTGACCAATCCATTCGAGTGATATCTTCACTTCCCAGTAGCTACTCCACAGCAAAAGTCCGATGTCCTCATGCATTTTTATATCAAATATAAGCTAATTTTATATTTCATTCTGTGAAAAATTAATACATTAAGTTTTCAATTTGCGATTTAAATTTTCAGTGTATTTACAGTTAGTTTTTTAAACTTTAAAATAGCAGGTATCGTCTAACTTTTAGATTTACCGAATAGAATACTGATTTTGTCATATTTAGTTGAGTTATTTGTTATGTATGCATTGTACTATGTAGAAGAAATTAAATAATTTTTATATAATTATATTTGGATTAATGACCTATAAGAATATTTTTCTTAATCATAGCAGATTTTTTTTTAAATTTTATATTGAGTCGAAATTAGGCCGTTAAAATGAATACATTTTAGCAGGAAAGGGACATTTGTTAGCACATGCGCATTAGGATATTAGAAATATTATCTTCATATAAAAGCTTAGGTATATTAAGATATTTTAAAGTACATTTTAAAGTTGAAATAAATCCTTTTATAGTTATTGTATTTTGTTGAATCTTTGAATAAATGTACAAAGTGTTGCTATTGTTTTTCGTGTGATAGTTGGTAAAACAATTTTCTTTGTTTAATGGTTGTGGAATTTTACAGAATTTAAGTGCATGTCAGAAATACTATTGTCTGTTTCATATAAAAAAAAAGTTTGCCTTTTTTAAAAGTAATATAGATGTTGTCTGATAATTCATGTTGTACTTTGTTTTCAAATCAGATTTGTGTTTGATAGTTGTCCCTATGTACTTTCCCACGATGGTCAGCACGTGCATACACAGCTGTGGACTAAATTTCCAAGAAGAATTCAGGTGCAGCTGTTGACTTCGAGTTTTAGTGGGGACCCTTGCGGAGCAGTTATAGATCACGGAGAGGCCCAAATGTAACGGTCAAGTACAGACAGGGATGTAGCTGGGAGATATGGGGGCAGGGACTAAGCAATGTCAATTTCACAAAAGGGGCCATTTTAATAAGGCCACCTGCACTCCCGAAGGGGGTGCAGATGTCGGAAAACTTCACCAACAAGTGATTGACAAAGAAAAAGAAGGGCGTTGAACTGAGGTGAAAAGGTATGAAAGAGAGTGGAAAAAAGGAGACAAAGTAGGAATTCAAGAGTGGCTGGCCATCGAAAAACCGCACCGACGTCTTATACGCCCGCACCGACATACAGCCTAATGACAGCCCCAGCCTGCTCCCCTATAATTAACTGGAGGTAAAGTTAATAATATTCATAATTATTACCTTCGTTCTCAAAATATTTTGATTAAGGAATAACGTTGTAATGAATTGTTGGACATTGATGAATGACAAGTAAGGAATGTTATATATATTAATCCATAAATAATATATGTAAATAATTAGTGTACATAATAAATGTTTTAGTTCAAATATAAGGTATTATATTTTTAATGTGTTTCCCCTTCTGAAAATGAGTACTGGTGTTTGCGTTGTAAGTACATTACAATAACAGTAAAAAAAAAAATCAATAATTAAACTTCTGTGTTGACTACAGCTATGTAAGTATTCCGCTGAAGCAAACTGATATATAACTGAATGATGTGCACTAACCCTGTAAATGATGCACTACTACAAATAAACAATCACGTTATCTATAAATTTATCAGGAATGTTTCCGAAGAAAACTTTAGCTTTTTTTTAAACGAGAATTCTCGTTTCCCGCTAGGAATGTGTTAAATACTAGATTTATTTTGTGAGCTAAAACAATCTCTAAGTGTTTCATTCAATTAGTTTTTAATTTTCCTCGACTTGGTAAGTGATCTTGAAGGCATGCTGCAGGAAAATACTCAGGCGGTCAATTATCAGTTCTGATTTAGAAGGGTTAAAATACTTAAGGGTGAAATCTGTCAGATTGCATAACAACAGTTAATAGAGAAATTTCCTTTAAGAGAGTAGAGATTTATAATAATGCTCTAAAGAAAGAAGTCATGTCTGTGTCAATAAACTTTATCTCACTAATGGATTATCGCATTAATGAATTTTGAAAAGTACTTGAAAATTTAGTTTTCGCCTTTTTGGCATATAAGGCTTCTATCAGTTGAAATTCAAATATTTATTGTGGTTAAAAATATTCAATTCAAAGAGATAAATTTTTATTTAAATAATTAAAGTTAATTTTTGAAAATAGTGTTATAAACCCCTATGCGAGAATTTTTCTAAAGATATTTGCAATGATTTTACAAAATTGCTCATGCATCTACTTAATTCTAAGAGATAACTGAATATTTTTAAACAAATAATTTTTTTTGGATGTAATGGATTTTGAAAAGTACCTGAAAAGTTAGTTAATCTCGCATTTTTGGCGTGTAAGACTTCCATCAGTTGAACCTCAAATATTTTTCGTGGTTAAAAAATATTCAACTCCAAAAACTAAATTTTATTTAAAATATTAAAGTAAATTTTTTAAAAATAGTGTTATTTCAGATTTTTTAGATATTTGCAATGCTTTTAACAAAACTGCTGATGCATCCACTTATTTATGAATTCAAAAAGACTGTAAGTACAGTATAAGTAAAGTGGTATAACTGAATATTTCTAAAAAATTATTTTTTTTTCGTTTAATGGATTTTGAAAAGTACCTGAAAAGTTAGTTATTTTCGCATTTTTGGCATGCAAAACTTCCATCACTTCAACCTCAAATATTTATAATGGTTAAACATATATTCAATTCAAATTAATAAATTTTTATTTAAAATATTAAAGTTAATTTTTGAAAATAGTGTTGTAAACACCGATTCAAGAATTTATTTTTAAATATTTACAATGATTTTGACAAAATTGCTCATACATCCACTTATTTATTAATTTTAAAAGATTGTAAATACAGTAGAAGTAAAGTGGTATAACTGAATATTTCAAAAGAAATATTTTTTGGGGGGATTTAATGGACTTTTTAAAGCACCTAAAAAGTTAGTTCTTGCATTTTTGGCATGCGAGACTTCTATCAGCTGAACCTCAAATATTTATTTTGGTAACAAAATATTCAATTCAAAGAAATAAATTTTTATTTAAAATATTAAAGTTAAATTATGAAAATAATATTATAAATCTCGATTCGAGATTTTTTATTACATATTTGCAATGCATTTGACAAAATTTCTCATTCATCCACCTAAGTATGAATTCTAAAAGATTCTAAGTACAATAAGTGAAGTGGTTTAACTAAATATTTCTAAAGAAACATTTTTTTTGGATTTAATGAGATTTTGAAAAGTACCATAAAAATTAGTTCTTCTCACATTTTTGGCATGTAAGACTTCCATCAGTTCAACCACAAATATTTATTATGATTAAAAATGTATTCAGTTCAAAGAAATAAAATTTTATTTAAAATATTAAAGTTAATTTTTGAAATTAGTGTTATAAATCCCGATTCAAGATTTTTTTTTTAGATATTTGCAATGCTTTTGACAAAACTGCTCATGCATCCACTTATTTATGAAATTCTAAAAGATTGTAATTACAATAAGTAAAGTTGCATAACTGAATATGTCTAAAGAAATAATTTTTTTTGGATTTAATAGATTTTGAAAAGTACCTGAAAAGTTTGTTCTTCTCGAAATTTTGGCATGTAAGACGTAAATCAGTTCAACTTCAAATATTTATTGTGGTTAAAAAATATTCAAATCAAAGAAATAAATTTTTATTGAAAACATCAAAGTTAATTTTTGAAAATTGTGTTAATACCGATTCAAGATTTTTTTTAGATATTTGCAATGCTTTTGACAAAACTGTTCATACATCCACTTATTTATGATATCAAAATGATTGTAAGTACAGTATAATTAAAGTGGTATAACTGAATATTTTTTACGAAATATTTTTTTTAATTTAATGCATTTTGAAAAGTACCTGAGAGCATCTCGCATTGTTAGCATGTAAGACTTCCATCAGTTGAACCTCATATATTTATTATGGTTAAAATATATTCAATTAAATGCAATAAATTTATTATTTAAAATATTAATTTTTCAAAATAGTGTTATAAATTCCGATTCGAGAATTTTTTTTTTATATTTGCAATGCTTTTGACAAAACTCCTCATACATTTCCTTATTTATGATTTCAAAAAGATTGTAAATACAGTATAAGTAAAGTGGTATAACTGAATATTTCTAAAGAAATTTTTTTTTATTTAACAGATTATGAAAAGTACCTAAAAAGTTAGTTATTCTTGCATTTTTGGCATGTAAGAATTTCATCAGTTGAATCTCAAATATTTATTGCGGTTAAAAAATATTCAATTGAAAGAAATAATTTTTATTTAAAATATTAAGGTTAAAATAATGTTATAAATCCCTATTAAAGAATTTTGAGATATTTGCAATACTTTTAACAAAGTTGCTCATATATCCAATTATCAATTCTAAAAGATTGAAAGTACAGTATAAGAGAAGTAGTATAACTGACTATTACTAAAAAAATAATTTTTCTGGATTTCATAGATTTTGAAAAGTATCTGAAAAGTTAGTTCTTCTCTCACTTTTGTTATGTAAGACTTCCTCAATTGAACCACAAATATTTATTGTAGTTAAAAAAATATTAAATTTAAAGAAATAAATTTTTATTTAAAATATTAAAATTAATTTTTGAAAATAGTGTTATAATTCACGATTCGAGAATTTTTTTTAGATATTTGCAATACTTTTTCCAAAACTGCTCATTCACTTTTTTATGAATTCTAAAAGTTTGTAAGTACAATAAGTAAAGTGGCATAACTGAATATTTCTAAAGAAATAATTTTTTGGGGATTTAATGGATTTTGAAAAGTACCTGAAAACTTAGTTCTCGAATTTTAAGCGTGTAAGACTTCCATCAGTTCAACTTCAAATATTTATTGGGGTTAAAAAAATATTCAATACAAAGAAATAAATTTTTATTTAAAATATTAAAGTTAATTTTTGATAGAAGTATTATAAATCCCAAATTCGAGAATTTTCTTTTAGATATTTGCAATTCTTTTGACAATACTGCTCATGCATCCACTTATTTAAGAATTCTAAAAGATTCTAAAAGTAAGTACGGTATAAGTAAAGTGGTATAGCTGAATATTTGCAAAGAAATATTTTTTATTTAAAATATTAAAATTATTTTTTGGAAATAGTGTTATAAATCCTGATTCCAGATTCAAAGAAAATATTTACATTGATGTCGACAAAACCACTCATACATCCTCCTATTTGTAAATTCTAAAAACTGTAAGTATAAGCAAAGTAGTAAGCATAATATTTCAGATTTAAAATATAATATGGATAGCAATAATACTTAGATACAACATTTTCGTTAAGTACATGATCCTATATTAATTTAATTTCTGTTCAAAATAGTATAGGGAATAATATTTTTTTAGTAAAATACTAATCTATCCGGAAAATTTTGAGGTCTCTCCAATTCCAAAACGTGATTTTATCTAATTATTTTTTTACCGTAGGGACTTTTATTGGAGTTATGGTCATAGGATATATAGGAGGTATATAAATATTGCAATTTCTTCATACATTGCATAGTGCTAAATTGTGTTAACTCTTTCGAAGGTCTTGGGAAGATTACTTCCGACCCACATAGTCTTACAAAATAGACTGTGGGAAGCTCAAAACCCATTATAAGATATTCGCCTTAGATTTGGATTTAGATTTAGGGTGGGACGGATCATAAAAGCCCCAGCATTGCGACGCAAAAACTATTGTATTGACCCCCCCCCTTTACTGGAACAAAAGAGTCCTAGCAATAAGTTAAGTACATTAACAATTAAGTCTCAAAGAGACCAATAGCTGACACAAATCTAATCAACAACTTAATCGGGAAGTTAGCTATCTCCCACGACTAGAGTAAGTGATAAGAAATTCAAATCTCTTGGCAGAGTAGTAATAACAATTACACAAAATGTGCAAGGAACTCTCCTCCGCCACGTGATACCCCCTACACACCGGGATATCCATGATGCTAATAATGTTAAGGTGCCTCTTTAGGCAACAGTGATCTGTCAACAGACCAATGCCCCCCCTTAGTTCATTCCTGCTGAGCTAAAATAGCTCCTTGTCCTCAGCCAGGGATAACTCTAGTTAAGCTCTAGTTAAGTTGATTACCAGAATTAAGCCAAGCTCTATAGGTCTCTTTCATTAGGAGATCCTTAAAAGTCATCCTAACCACATTGTGAGGAAGACCTAGTACCGGTTCCGGCCGAATGAAGGGCAGCTCAGAACCATACTTCGCTAGGTTATCAGCAATTTCATTGCCAAAAATACCGCAGTGCCCATAAACCCAGACCAGGGTTACTTTATTAAGCGTAGTCAGATGATTGATGGTCTTATAGCATTCCCACACTGATTTGGATGAGAAACAATACACTATGCAAGGCCATAATATGTTGACCTTACTATTTTAATGATAGGGATATGGATTACCGCTTTAGTTTTGCTCTGTAATTTATTGTTTGATCAATTGAATATAATTAGCACTAATGTTTTGAAAGTTTGAAAACGTTGTGTAAGAAATAAATGGCTCACTAAAAGGTTAAAGAATAATATTTGTTTTAGTGCTAAATAAGTAATCGGTAAAAAGTATGTAATCAGTGAAAAAATAAATATTTTTACACTGTTCTGAAGTAGTTTTCATAAAATGAAATGAGAAAAAATTGAGTTTGATCCATTTGCTTACATCGACAGTCATTCTCTATTCTGAATAAATACACAATATTTATAATTAATTGTTAAAGGGACTAAATATTCCGAAAGTTTCAGTTCATTATAACTGAAAGCAGATAGGAGAATTAACATCAACGACCTATTTATACATAATTTATTAACAGGTCATAATAAGCTTACTAAAATTACCACCTGATTCTTTTTTAAACAAAAATCAGTTTTATTTCAAAAACGACTTAGCATGGTACTATTGTATTTTACGTAAAACGTATTACGGAAAAAATGACTCGATCAGCTAAATAAACTTTCTTTTCTAAAGCATAAAGATATACTAAATTCCATAGTATAAATGATTTCTTGTTGGTGGACCTGCAAAAGAACTGAATAGCATTTTTAAAATAAAAATTCGAAGCAAATTGTTTAGGACTATTCAGTAGGTAAGGTATTATGGTCTGTGAAGGTAAAACTTTACTCCTCCTTTCGAGGAATCTAGAAAATAAACATAATGAATGTGGTTGAGATATTTTATACATTTATTAATATAGAATTTTCCATAATATACTATTGTCTAGCCTCGCACATCTTACATCCTCCGAATTCCACTACTTTTTTATAACTTCCAAGTGCTCTTGACTAGGAGTCACTTAATTTAAACAGTTTAACACAAACTAATAGTTTTTCGAAGTTTAAATATTTAAATTAGGAAATATAAAAATTTCCATATCGTGAATAGATTAAAATATGGTGTTGTATATGATTCAATGATAATGCTTTTGAACACGTTCATTTGCCTCAGATAAAAGATTAGAGGAGTTGGCAACTGTGAAGTGTTTTATTTACTATTATAAGATAATTACTATAATGCTTAATATAAACAAGTCTGACATATATTTTTTATGTAAATGAAATTTAAAACTGATCTAAAGAGAAAACAGTACTTTATTTCATGCCTCTTTACATTTTTTTAAAAACAGGTTACAATTTTTTTTCTGTTTGTTCTGTAGTCTTCGCATTCCTTCAAAATCAAATTCTTTTCTTTAATGACATTCTTGATTTCCGCAGTTAAATAATTCAGCTAAATTTCTTGCCGATTTGCCATTTTCATATTCAAGCGGAAATTCAATGCTCTGCTTGAGATTTAGAAGAACGCATTTCGCGTCGTTGCAACTCAGATCACTGACCAACTGATGAAATGAAACTGTCGTGAATGACATTTTTGCTGACAGAGGTGGAATTCTTCCTTAACTTTACCAATTGGAATTCCAAAGGCCCTAAGACACCTTCAACGCATGATTGTCCACTTCCTCCCCCAGTTTCTATGGATGTTGCAATAGGGATTCCCTATCTGAAGGGTGTGGGGAAAATACGAAAGAGATAACAGATTTAATCTTTCCTAGAAAGGGGAGGGGAACGGAAATGGGATTCTCAAGTTATTCCTTTGTCTTATATCCGACCATAAACCTGAAATTGAGTTTTTTAAAGTTGACCAAAATTAAAGCATGGAATTAGTAGTTTCTCGAAAAATGAAAGAGGCAATCCCAATTGATGGCCGTTTAGAGGGGGTCGGATGGCAGCTGATACAGGTTATTTTACCATTAGGTCTATGAGTCGAAAATTCTGTGCCATGAAAAATTCGCTGTTTAGAAGGGTCACCGCTTGGAGAAGTTTCACTGTATATATATACATACATATAATATATATATATACTATATATATATATATATATATATATATATATATATATATATATATATATATATGTATATATATATATATATATATATATATATATATATATATATATATATATATATATATATATATATATATATATATATATATATATATATATATATATATATATATATATATATATATATTATATATATATATATATATATATATATATATATATATATATATATATATATATATATATATATATATATACATATATATATATATATATATATATATATATATATATATATATATATATATATATATATATATATATATATATATATATATATATATATATATATATATATATATATATATATATATATATATATATATATATATATATATATATATATATATATATATATATATATATATATATATATATATATATATATATATATATATATATATATATATATATATATATATTATATATATATATATATATATATATAAATATTTATATATATATATATATATATATATATATATATTTATATATATATATTATATAATATTATAATAACGATATGATATATATATATATATATATATATATATATATATGTTTATATATATTATAAAAAATATATATATATACATACATATATATATATGTATATAATATATATATATATATATATATAAAATTTATATATATATATATAAATATATATATATATATATATATATATATATAATAATTATATATATAAAAACATATATATTAATATATAATATATATATATATATTTATAAACTATATATAATATATAATTTATATATGTATATATATATATATATATATATATATATATATATATATATATATATATATATATATATATATATATATATATATATTTATATACAGAAGAGATAATATAATTTAATAATACTCAACGCATATAATTTCTCAACGATCCAATAACAAATTTTTCAATATTTTTTTTAAATACACGCAAAACGATAAAATTAGCATCTATGTTTTTCTCAAATATCAAGAAAAGTATCTTAAAAATCTTAAAAAAAAATACAAATTACATCACAAAATGTACCGTCTAGCTCTCAGTACCTTAGATATGTCTTAAAAATTTAGTAATTTACTTCAAATATTTAATCTTCCTTACATAATTATATTATGATAGACAAACAGATTGATTAAAAACAATATAAATTATCCGTAAAAACTCTCTGTCGCTTAAATTCAGCTTTCACTACAACTTAGATTAAAATAATACAAAGGAAAAAAATGATGTCAATGTCAATATATATTGCATCTTCGGATTATTGGATTTTGGGAAGCACCTGGAAAGAAATGGCTGCTCACTTCGCTTGACATTTAAGACATCTATCAAATGAATTCTAACTATTTACTTGGAAAGAGGCTTTCTTATTTCAAAGAAAGAAGGTTTGCTTAAAAAATTGGAATTTATGTTTTCCGGTCTAAATTTCACCTAAGTTCATATTTATTAAAGATAAAAAAAATTAAAACGCCCGAAAATGTAAAATTTAAGCATGAAAAAGAAAACAATGTGAACTATATATATTATATTTATATATATATATATATATATATATATATATATATTTATATATATATATATATATATATATATATATATATATTATATATATATATATATATATATATATATATATATATATATATATATATATATTTTATATATGTATATATATAATTATATATATTATATATTTATTATTATATATATATATATATATATTATATATATATATATATATATGTATATATTGTATATATATATGTATATATATATATATATATACATAATATATATATATATATGTGTGTGTGTGTTATAGATTGTATTGATAAATACAGGATGTCCAGTAAATGTTGCAACAAACTTCTATTAGAAGTAGAACGCATCATAAGATTGAATTATTTAGAAATACATGAGTGGAAAAGTCAGAGATAATTGGTAGCAAAGGTAGAACATGAGAAAGGATTTAAGAGACTTATTAATTTGACAGATGTATTGGGCATAATATATACATATTATGCACACCATTAGCATACCTGCACGCTTACCTTCCGTATTTTAATCCCTGATTTTCATCTAATTCCAGCTGATGTGCATGAGAGTGGTAGAGTGGGAGGTCGTCAACATTTCTTTATTTAAACGGCAGTCAGCATATGAAAAAAATAGTACCCTATACAGTGGGTAAACCTGTAGACATTCCTTTAGTGTATGGTATAGCTGGGATCAATAACTAAGCCTCTTCACCGATTTAACGAGAACGATAGGATGCGGACAACAACAGCACCACATTTTGTTTGATCATCTCCATTAAAAGTTGATCTTATACGAATCATTTAGTTGATAGAAAAGTGAAGACATGATGTGATTATCTCGCTGAGTCGTTAGGGGTGAAAGTGCGTTGGATGGCAGAGGTACTGATAGAAGAGCCAACATACATATCATTGCCTGTCAAGTAAGGTTGTGCACAGCCTGTTTTGACCGATGACTGCTCTCCAATATTACTCACACAAAGAGTTCAGTTACTGCTTACCGGTGAAATGTGTGTGTTCATTTTGTTTGCTCGTCTCCATTAAAAGTTGATCTTATACGGGTCATTAAGTATATAGAAAAGTGAAGGCATGCTGCGATCGTCTCGCTCAGTCGTTACAATGAAAGTGTGTTGGCTAGTGGAGAGACTAATCGCAAAAAGCAGCATAAAATCCATTGCCTCTCAAGTAAGACTGTGCAGTAGAAGTGCCCAGCCTGTTTTGAGCAATGACTCCTTTGCAATATTACGCATCCAAAGGGTACATTTACTGCTTCCCGACGAACATGTTAAAGGCGTGTGTTTTATGTGGTAGTTTCTTCTAGAATATCTCCTAGATACGAATTTTCCAGACTATGCGTTGTAAGGTGATGAAGACATATTTAAGAAGAATGTCGCATTCAGTCACCACAATCAGGATTTGCTGCCCAAGAAAACCACTACAGTGTAAGGAAACATGCAGCAGAGCATGTTTTCAAAGTTGTTGGGTGTAGTCAGCGACTTCTTAGTAAGACCATCTAGACTGACAACCAAGTATTACCTTTCTGGAGCAGGTTCTTCCAGAATGATTGACGATGTTTCACCAAATTTAAAGCTTAAAATGTATTTCCTATATGATGGGATGGCTCCAAATTTTGGACTGCCTTTTCATTATCATTCAAGCAGATCATTCATCAATTGATGGATTGGGAGAGGGGATGGACCAATTCCCTGACTCAAGCACTCTCCAGGTATATCAAAATTTCATTTTTTTAAATATTATTTTCTTACATTTTAATTTATAACAAAATGCACTTCACTTTTTGCGTAGAATAAAGATTTAATTTTAATTTTTATATAATATTATTCAAATTTATTTCTTATTTATTAGGAATACGCAAATTTAGTCAGTGAATAAACAAAAAAAAATAGTTTACTTTCACCCTAGTTTCTTTTGGTAAATTGCAATAAGATGGCTTTTCAAAAGCTTTATTAATTTTGTCAATCACTGGTGTAGACTATTACAACTAAATTTCTATTATTAGTAAAATTTAATATAAAAATAACATTTTAATATACTTGTTAAGATGAGGTCGACATAGCGTCAAGGCCAGCCGCAATAATTAGTGTTAATTGGGAAAAAAAACTAACTTTTCCTGGTGCATTTTGTTTGTTAAATATTAAATAAGGATGTAAATGGCAATAGATATATAAAATGGTTTTAGGGCTATGACGCCAAATTAACCACACTAGGTCGAAGATTTAACAAACATGGCGCTTTGATGAGAGAAAAAAATGGCGTTCGAACTCTTGCAGAAGATCCAAAAATCCCAGATCCTTCTCCTTTGCTATATATATATCTAAAAAAAGTTCGTTAAATATGCGGTTAGCAATCTCTTGACCAATATAAGGATTATCCGCTTTATCTAGGTTGGTTTCGCTCTTGCTTTGTCCAATTGTAACTCTTTGTTACAATACTGTAATATGATATACATATAATGTATCAATATACTGTACATAATGTATAGAAAACTATTTTAACTTATATTGCCACTTGTACTAATTCTTGTGTTGAAGTACCCCATAGAAATGTCGCTATCTCTCTAAACTTGTAAACTAGAACTTCCCGGTTCATATTTCCGCACAATCAATGGAGCAATTCTACTTTGATTTATTGTTACTTCTTCTCTGATTAATTTTACAATTTACTTGTAATATTTTTATGTTCACTGGAACAATGTTCAGAATATTCCACTGCATATGTATAAAAGAGCAAAAAGCTTTGTTTTTCATTGTCTTCTTACTTCTCCTCAGCAAGTGTTCATTATTAAATAAAGAGCTTTACGCTCCTGCTATTAGAGCGACATTCTTTTTCTAGGCTTACCTACGCTAAAGTATGATATTTAAAATTTATACTACATTAAATCCTGTTTACTATACTCAGTTTAAAGTTACATATTGGTCTGAAAGTAATACGTTATTTAATAAATTGTACTATCTTACTGTAAAAAAATTAGACGTTTTTCTGTTAGTTAAATATTAAATAATAAAACTATAGCGTAGTATTAAATTGTACTATACAATCAAGTAAAAAAGGTAAAAAACTACACATACCAAACTTAAAAATCTTTACTTTTCAGTAAATTACTTGCGTATTTAAACAATCTACAGTTTATATCTTTATTGTAAAAAAAATGTTTAGATAGATCATATAGTAAACTCTCTTTAACTATAACATATTTTAGATTGCGTTTGGTATATCTTCAAAGTGAAAATTATATATAATAGGTTAGTTCGAGGTTTAAAACAACGTCCAAAGGAAAATAATCATATCACTGTCAATTTTACATTGCTTTCTCGCATTATTGGATTTTCGGAAGCACCTGAAAAGAAAATCCGTCGGACTTCTATTGACAACCAAGACATGCATCACTTGAATTCCAACTATTTGTTTAGGAAAGAAGTGTTGGGATCAAAGAAATACATTTCGCATTAAAAATTCTAGTAAAAGAGTTTTGAGTTTGAATTTTAGAACACGAAATAACTGAAATGCGAATTAAAAAATGATAATAAGCAACCTATATTTGCCTCACAAAAATTATAAAGAAATGTGGTTAAAAAATTGAAATAAGATAAATGAAAACTTTCATTTTTTGAGTTATATAAAATAGAAATATGTAAATAAAACATACATTTGCACTACAAACTTCTGTTAAGTTAACTACAGTTATTGTTAACTGCAGTATTGCAGTTCAGTAAGTTTAAAAAAAGTAACAATATATAAAAGAAAAGTAATTTGAGATATGTCATAAGTACTCATATATAACTTATGTTAAATCTTTTCAACAATTAAGAACTTTAGAATTCAGTTTGGTATATTTTCAAACCGAAATTTATATATAATAGACTAGACCGAAGTTTAAAACAATGTCCAAAGGGAAATAATCATATCACTAACAATTTTACATTGCTCTCTCGCAATATTGGATTTTCGGAAGCACCTGAAAAGAAAATCCGTCGGACTTTTATTGACAACGAAGACATGCATCACTTGAATTCCAACTATTTGTTTGGAAAAGAAGTGTTGGGATTAAAAAAAATACATTTCGCATTAAAAATTCTAGTAAAAGTATTTTAATTTCAATTTCAGTAAACGAGATAACGAAAATACAACTGAAACAGTGATGATAAGAAATTTACATTAGCCTCAGAGATATTTTAAAGAAATAAGGTTAAGAAATAATAAAATAAGATAAATGAAAACTTTCAATTTTTTGAGTTATATAAAATAGAAATATGTAAATAAAACATAAATATGAACTACAAACTTCTGTTAAGTTAACTACAGTTATTGTTAACTGCAGTATTGCAGTTAAGTAAGTTTAAAAAAAGTAACAATATATAAAAGAAAAGTAATTTGAGATATGTCATAAGTACTCATATATAACTTATGTTAAATCTTTTCAACAATTAAGTACTTTAGAATTCCGTTTTGTATATTTTCAAAGTGAAAATTATATATATAATAGACTAGATCGAAATTTAAAACAATGTCTAAAAGGAAATAATCATATAACTGACAATTTTACATTGCTTTCTCGCAATATTGCATTTTCGGAAGCACCTGAAAAGAAAATCCGTCGGACTTCAATTAATAACCAATACATGCATCACTTGAATTCCAACTATTTGTTTGGAAAAGACGTTTTGGGATTATGGAAATACAGTTCACATTTAAAGTTATTTTTATAGCAAAAGAGTTTTTAATTAGTAATTCAGAAGAAGAGATAACTCAAATACGAATGCAAAATTGGTAATAAGCTACATATATTTCGCTCAGAAACAATTTAAAAAAATGTGGTTAAGAAATAATAAAATAAGATAAATGAAAACTTGTTAAAAGTTTTTTGAGTTTTATAAAATAGAAATATGTAAGTAAAGCATAAATATGAACTACAAACTACTGTTACGTTTAATACTGTTACTGTTAACTGCAATGTTACAGTTAAGTAAGTGTGAAAAAGTAACAATATAAAAATTAAAAGTGTTTCAATCTACGTCTTAAATACTCATGTATAACTTATGTTAAATCCTTTTTTATTACGACTTACTTTAGAATTCTGTTTTGCAAATAGATCAGAGTTTAAAACAATGTCCAAAGTAAAATAATCATATCACTGTCATCTTTCCATTGCTTTCTAGCATTATTAGTTTTTCGGAAACCCTTGAAAATAAACTCCCTCGGACTTCTATTAACAACCAAGACATGTATCCCTTGAATTTCAACTATTTGTTTAGAAAAGAAGATTTGGGATAAAATAAATACATTTCACATTAAATTTTTTTTTGAAAAAGTGATTTGAATTTGAATTTTAGAAGACAAAATAACTCAAATACGAATGAAAAAAATAATAATAAGCGATATTTGGAGCTATGTCATTAATACACATATATAACATATGTTAAATCTTCTTTAATTATGACATAGTTTGGAATTTCGTTTGAAATATCTTCAAAGTGAAATATATATATATATATATATATATATATATATATATATATATATATATATATATATATATATATATATATATATATATATATATATATATATATATATATATATATATTGTCATTTGAATGAACACACCGTTTAACTTAACAAAACAATTTATTGAACCTAAATAGCAACTCGAAACTTTACAGGATCGATAAGTTGCCCACAACTAGTGGGTATCAGCTTTTATACCCGAACAGAATATTCGAGAAATAACTAATTTACATATTAAAGAAAGATCTAGAATAATCAAGAACATAAGGAAACAATAAGCAACATTTTTAAATTAAAAATCCGTACTTTGGATAAACTGCCATGTCAAGCATCGAACCCACAATCTCCGGGTCTGGATCGCGTGCTTTGACCATTCGGCCACTGAGATGGTTGGCTAAGCTTCTTTATGCGGCATTGCTCCTATCTCAAAAAGGCAGCGTCTCGCTGCTATTTAGATCTGGAGCGTGTCACAGGTCCCTTGTAAATTTCTTTTGACCTCTCTTCCGGAAGAACGACACCTGGATTTCGTCCATCTTCACTTTCGGTCTGCTTCGTCGGATCATGGTACGGCTTCATACGTAAAACATGGAAAACATCTTTTGGTTTTCTTTTCCGGGAGGAAGGATCGAAATCTTGCACTTCATAGGTAACGTCGGATAGACGGCGTAACACTTGATAGGGACCGAAATACCTCCTTAAGAGCTTCTCTGAAAGACCGACCTTTCGGACCGGGGTATAAACCCATACGAGGTCTCCAGGACTATAGGACACCATTCGGTGCTTAGAGTCATAACGTCGACGGTCTTTATCTTGCGCTCTCAGAGTATGCGTTCGAGCCAACTGTCTCGACTCTTCTGCTCTGGAAATGGTCTTGGCTATGTAATCGTTAGTTGCATCATCAGGGCAGAATGGAAACATCGTATCCAGCGTCGTTTCGGCTTCACGTCCATGGACTAGGTAGAACGGGAATCCTGTTGTCTCCTGCTTGGCAGTGTTATAGGCGAACGTCACAAATGGTAGAATTTCGTCCCAGTTTTTCTGTTCGGTGTCAACATACATGGACAGCATATCGGCTAGAGTTTTGTTAAGGCGCTCCGTCAAACCATTTGTCTGGGGATGATACGCAGTCGTCATGCGATGATCGATATTGCACAATTCGACGAGAGCGGAAACAAGTCTGGATTGAAAAACGGCACCACGATCTGTAATAATGACTCGAGGAGCTCCATGTTTTAGAAGAATCTCTTCGAGCAGGAACTTGGCTACTTCTTCGGCTTCAGCAGTTGGTAAAGCTTTAGTTATTGCATAGCGTGTACAATAATCGGTGCAGACTGCGATCCATTTATTACCATGGGCAGATTTAGGAAATCTCCCAAGCAGATCTATCCCAATTCGATGAAAAGGTGCGACAGCAGGAGGGATAGAAACCAGGCGTCCAGGTGGTAGTTGTGTAACTGATTTTTTCCTTTGGCAATCTCGGCAGTGCATAACATATCTAACAACATTTCGGTACATCCCCGGCCAATAAAATCTTTCGTACCTAATAAAATCTTTCGATCCTGTCGTACGTTTTCGCAAAGCCAAGATGCCCTGCGGTAGGTGCGTCGTGAAAATGCTTAAGTATGTCTGCACGTAGATGTTTGGGAATGACGGGCAACCATGTCTTTCCAGCTGGATCAAAATTCTTTCTGCATAGGACTCCATCAATTAACTCAAATTGCCTTTCGGTGGATGAGCCGATCTTAGGAAGGATCATTTTTGCTATGTCTGGATCTTTCTTCTGCTCGACAGCGAGGTCTATACTCGTGGTTACAGCTAAAAATTGATCTTGCGTCTCAGTCTCTTCGTCTACTGGATTCCTGGAGAGAGCGTCGGCATCGTTATGCTTCCTACCCGATTTGTATTTTACTGAAAAATTATGTTCCTGGAGTCGAAAAGGCCACCTTGCCAGTCTGCCTGAGGGATCCTTGAGATTCATAAGCCAGCACAATGAATGGTGATCTGTCACAACCGTAAAATGTCTTCCAAACAGGTATGGCCGGAATTTATTGATAGCCCATACGACGGCAAGGCATTCACGTTCTGTAGTAGAATAATTTTTTTCGGCCTTTGTCAGGGTCCTAGAGGCGTACGCTATGACCTTTTCGGCTTCATTCTGAATTTGAACAAGAACTGCTCCAATACCATATCCGCTGGCGTCTGTATGAATTTCTGTAGGGCATCTTTCGTCGAATATCCCCAATACTGGATCAGATGTAAGCGCCTTCTTCAGGTTGTCAAAAGCCTCTACCTCTTTAGAACCCCAATGAAATTTCGCATCGCCTTTCAACAGCACCTGCAGCGGCTCGGCGAGATAGCAAAAGCCTTTAATGAACCTTCTGAAGTAGGAGCAAAGCCCAAGAAAGCTTCGAACGTCATGTAAGTTCTGCGGAGTAGGGAAATTGGTCACGGCTTTCACTTTGTCAGGATCTGGACGGACACCGCTACTGGATACGAGATGGCCTAGGATTTTTACTTCTTTAGCAGCAAAAAGGCACTTCTTGGGGTTAAGTATGAGTCCAGCTTCTTGAATGCATTTCAGAACTGTCCTTAATCGGATAAGGTGATCTTCGTAACTTTCTGAGAAAACTACTATGTCGTCCAAGTAACATAGGCACATAGTCCATTTAAGATGGCGTAGCAAATTATCCATCATTCTTTCAAAAGTCGCCGGTGCATTGCAAAGTCCAAACGGCATGACTTTAAATTCGTATAAACCTTCTGGAGTAATAAAGGCAGTCTTTTCACGATCCGCTTCATCCACTTCTATCTGCCAGTAACCAGATCGGAGATCCATGGAAGAAAAGAACTTGGCGCCTTTTAAACAGTCTAGAGTATCGTCAATACGGGGCAGAGGATAAACATCCTTCTTCGTTATTCTATTCAGTTTGCGATAGTCCACGCAAAAACGCCAGCTTCCATCTTTTTTTCTTATGAGTACCACAGGAGATGACCACGGACTCTCAGATGGCTGGACAATACCTTGGTCAAGCATTTTCTGAACCTCTTCTCTAATTATGCGTCTTTCAGTCGGTGAAACTCGGTAAGCCCTTTGGTAGATTGGAGCATGGTCACCCGTATTGATCCTGTGTTTCACATTTGTCTTTGCGGCTGTCGACTTGTTAGCTTTTGTAAAGATTTCCGAAAGGTTTGTAGGAGTTTGACTAACTTGCGTTTTCTTTCGCTGCTCAACTCAGGGGATATCATCTTGGTGTAATCTGTATTGGAATTCGTCGGCTCCCGCAGAGTACTCGTATTTTTTGTTGTTTCCGCAATTTCGCATATGTGCCCTTCATCCAGGAGCTCAGCTTCGCCTACGTACATTCCTTTAGGAATGACTTGATCTTTGGCTTGCATGTTAGCAATCCAAATCTGACTTCGTCCATTATGGTATGAGGATACCATAGATGGTATAGCAAGGTTTTTTTTAGCAGCAAGTGTCTATTGCCATCCACGATTACGCTTATGTTTCTTCCGGTATCTAGTCCTGATACTGCTATTCTTGTCATTGAGCGTGGCTTAAGCTCGTAGTCCTTCGTGGCATACACCTTCCACGCGTCTAGTGCCTTGGTTTCTTGGCCAGTATCTTCTATCAACAGTTCACTTCTGCCACAGTCTATCACAGCTTGAGAAGCTTCCAAAAAGTCCCATCCGAGGATTACGTCGTGACTACAATGCTGTAGGACGATGAATTCAACAGGCAGCTCTCGTCTATTTATAACGACACGCAGAACACATTTTCCCAGTGGCCTAACAAAATTGCCATTAGCGACTTTCAGCATAGTGTTCTTGGCGTCAGCGAACATAACTTTCTTTAAGGATCGACGAAACTTATCGGAGACGACAGAAAACGAGGCTCCAGAATCTACTAGAGCACGGATCGGCTGATTATCTACTAGAACATCGAGGTGGTTACCCGTCATCCTTGCGGCCGATGGAGGATTTTCATTACATGCGGCCTCACCTCCTCAAAAGGTCGCTCTGCTCAGTTTTCCTCGTTTCGGCGGCTTGGAGATTGACCTGATCGACGATATGGCGACGGCGATCGGGAACGACGGGTTGGTGATCGGCCTCTAGTTGGACTAGGAAAAGAACGGCGTTCGGGGCTTGGTCGGCGAAACTCATCGTCAGTGTCATCGAAGTTCTGTCGGCGAGCTCGATAATCGTCAAAAACGGCCTTCCTCTCACGGCAATAGCGTACGACGTGTCCAGGGCGTCCACAGTGGAAACAAACTGGTCTGTTGTCGGTCGTTCTCCATAGGTCCGTTTTTCTGGGCTGCGGTGCTGATCTCTGGACAGGACTTCTGGCTTTCCTTGTCACAGCGGCTGCATACGTGGGACGTCGTTGGGCGTCTGCAGACTTTGCGACCACTGGCGCCAAAGCTCTTTCGACTTCGTCTTGGATGACGGTCTGTAGCGGCTGGGAATAGGGGTCCGGAAACTCGTCGACTTGATTTACTACTCGATTAATCTCTTCGCGTACAATTTTCCGGATAAGAGACACTAAATCAGTCTCGTCCTCCATGGCTGCAACTGGAACGACGTTTGGTAATCTCTCAAATCTTCGGCCAATTCTTTTTTACCTCATGTCTTCAAGGTAGTTGCACCACTTGATGAAATCAGCCGTAGTCTTCACTTCTTTCTTTAGGAGCACTTGGTACATATCTTCGGCAACGCCTTTCATTAAGTGAGACACTTTCTCGTCGTCGGACATTGAAGGATTGACTTCTTGACAAATCCCTAATACACTCTGAATGTAGGACTGCGTACTCTCTCCTGCCCTTTGAGCCCTACATTTCAGTTGCTCTTCGGCCTTTTTAGTGTACCTATGGCGATCGCCCAAAAGTTCATTTAAACCCTTTTTGAATGCGTCCCAGGAGTCCAAGATATCTTCATTATTTAAGTACCATTGCTTGGCCGTACCGTCTAGGAAAAAATATACATTTGCGAGACACATCATTTCATCCCAACTGTTGAACTTGGCCACCCGATCGTATTCCGCAAGCCATTTCCGAGGGTCGTCTCCAGGCTCCCCACGGAAGGTTGAGGGGTTCCTTATGGGCGAGTAGGTAGGAACTACCAAGGTAGGCTTCGTTTCTTCAGGCATTATCAATCGGTCTCGTCCTCCATGGCTGCAACTGGAACGACGTTTGGTAGTCTCTCAAATCTTCGGCCAATTCTTTTTTGCCTCATGTCTTCAATGTAGTTGCACCACTTGATGAAATCAGCCGTAGTCTTCACTTCTTTCATTAGGAGCACTTGGTACATATCTTCGGCAACGCCTTTCATTAAGTGAGACACTTTCTCGTCGTCGGACATTGAAGGATTGACTTCTTGACAAATCCCTAATACACTCTGAATGTAGGACTGCGTACTCTCTCCTGCCCTTTGAGCCCTACATTTCAGTTGCTCTTCGGCCTTTTTAGTGTACCTATGGCGATCGCCCAAAAGTTCATTTAAACCCTTTTTGAATGCGTCCCAGGAGTCCAAGATATCTTCATTATTTAAGTACCATTGCTTGGCCGTACCGTCTAGGAAAAAATATACATTTGCGAGACACATCATTTCATCCCAACTGTTGAACTTGGCCACCCGATCGTATTCCGCAAGCCATTTCCGAGGGTCGTCTCCAGGCTCCCCACGGAAGGTTGAGGGGTTCCTTATGGGCGAGTAGGTAGGAACTACCAAGGTAGGCTTCGTTTCTTCAGGCATTATCTGCTTCTTTCTTTTTTCTGGATAGTAAAGACCAAATTCTGGAGCAGAGATATTTTAAAGAAATGAGGTTATGCAATATGCAATAAGATAAATGAAAACTTTAATTTTTTGTAGTTATATAAAATAGAAATACGTAAATTAAACAAAAATATGAAAAACTAATTTTTGTTAAATTAACTACAGTTATTGTTAACAGCAGCATTGCTGTAAATAAGTGTAAAAATATTACAATCTATAAAAGAAAAATGTATGAAGCTATGTTATAAATACTTATATATAACGTAAGTTAAATCCTCTTTAATAATTACGTAGTTTAGTACTCAGTTTGGTATATCTTCAAACTGAAAATTATATATAATAGACTAGATTGGAGTTTAAAACAACGTCCAAAGGAAAATAATCATATCACTGTCAATTTTACATTGTTTTCTCTTATTATTGGATTTTTGGAATCACCTGAAAAGAAATTCCGTCGGACTACTATTGACAACCAAGATATGTATTACATAAATTCCAACTATTTGTTTAGAAAAGAAGTTTTTGGATCAAAGAAATACATTTTGCAATAAAAATTATTTTTCCTGCTTAAGAGTTTTGAATTTGAATTTCAGGAGAGGAGATGACTTAAATACGACTGAAAAAATGGTAATAAGCAGCTTATATTTGACACAGAAAACTTTTAAAGACATGTGGTTACGAAATATTAAAATAAAATAAATGAAAACTTTAAATTGTTTGAGTTATATAAAATAGAAATACTTAAATAAAACAAAAATATGAAGTACTAATTACTGTTAAATTCCCTTCACTTATTGTTAACAACAGTATTATTAATTAAGTCTAAAAAAGTAACCATATACAAAAGTAAAGTGTATGTAACAATATAAAAATAATCATATATAACTTATGTTAAATCCTCTTTTATTACGACGTAGTTTAGAATTCTATTTCGTATATCTTCAAATTAAAAATTTCATATAATAAACTAGATCAGTGTTTAAAACAATGTCCAAAGGAAAATAATCATATCACTGTCAATTTTGCATTGCTTTATCACATTATTTTATTTTCGGAAGCACCTGAAAAGAAAATTCGTCGGACTTTTATTGACAAGCAAGATATGCATCACTTGAATTACATCTATTAGTTTGGAAAAGAAATTTTGGACTCAAACAAATACATTTCGCATGAAAAATTATTTTTTTAGTAAAACTGTTTTCAATTTGAATTTCAGAAGACGAGATAACTCAAATACGATCGAAAATTTATGATAAGCAATTTATAATTGCCACAGAGATATTTCAAAGAAATGAGATTATGCAATATGCAATAAGATAAATGAAAACTTTAATTTTTTGTAGTTATATAAAATAGAAATACGTAAATTAAACAAAAATATGAAGGACTAATTTTTGTTAAATTAACTGCAGTTATTGTTAACAACAGTATTGCTTTAAGTAAGTATAAAAAATATAATCCTATAAAAGAAAAATGTATGAAGCTATGTTATAAATACTCATATATAACATAAGTTAAATCCTCTTTTACTACACGTAGTTTAGAATTCCGTTTGGAATATCTTTAAAGTGAAAATTATATATAATTGGCTAGATCAGAGATTAAAACAACGTCCAAAGAAAAATAATCATATCACTGACAATTGTACATTGCTTTCTCGCATTATTAGATTTTCAGAAGCACCTGAAAAGAAAATCGGTAGGACTTCTATTGACAAACAAGACATGCATCACTTGAATTCCAACTATTTATTTGGAAAAGAACTTTTGGGATCAAAGAAATACATTTCGTATTAAACATTCTAGTAAAAGAGTTTTGAATTTTAATTTCAGAAGACGAGATAATTCAAATACGAATAAAAAAATGATAATAAGCAACTTATATTTGCCTCAGAAAAATTTAAAGAAATGTGGTTAAGAAATATTAAAATAAAATAAATGAAAACTTCAAATCTTTTGAGTTATATTAAATAGAAGTATGTAAATAAAACATAAATATGATTTACCAATTACTGTTAAATTAACTGTAGTTTTTATTAAAAACATTATTTCTGTTAAGTAAGTTTAAAAATGTAACAATCTATAAAAGAAAAGTGTATGGAGCTATGTTAAAAATACTCATATATAACTTATGTTAAATCCTCTTTTATTACGACGTAGTTTAGAATTCTATTTCGTATATCTTCAAATTAAAAATTTCATATAATAAACTAGATCAGTGTTTAAAACAATGTCCAAAGGAAAATAATCCTATCACTGTCAATTCTGCATGATTTCTCACAGTATTGGATTTTTGGAAGCACCTGAAAAGAAAATCCTTCGGATTTCTATTGACAACAAAGGCATGCATTTCTTGAATTCGAAATATTTGTTTGGGAAAGAAATGTTGGGATCAAAGAAATACATTTTGTATGAAATATTCTAGAAAAAATAGTTTATAATTTGAATTTTAGAAGACGATATTACTCAAATACTACTGAAAAAATGATGATAAGCAAGTTATATTTATACAGAGAAATTTTGTATTAATATGTTTAATAAATAAGAAAATCAGATAAAAGAAAATTTTAAATTTTTGGAGCTGTATAAAATAGAAGTAAGTAAATAAAACATAAATATGATCAACAAACTACTGTTAAGTTAACTACAGTTATTTTTAACTGCAGTATTACAGTAAGTTTAAAAAGTAATAACATATAAAAGTGTATGGAGCTATGCTAAAAACATTCATATATAACGTATTTTAAATACTCTTTTATTACACGAAGTTTAGTATTCGGTTTCGAATATTTTCAAACTGAAATTTATATATTATAGACTAGATCGGAGTTTAAAACAATGTCCAAAGGAAAATAATCATATCACTGTTAATTTTACATTGCTTTCACGCATTATTGATTTCTTGGAAGCAACTGAAAAGAAAATCTCTAGAATTTCTATTGACAACCAAAATATGCATCACTGGGATTGCAACTATTTGTTTGGAAATAAAAGTTTTGGGAACAAAGAAATACATTTCTCATAAAAATTATAGTATAAGAGGTTTTAATTTGAATTTCAGAAGCAGAGGTAACCCAAATACGACTGAAAAAATGTATATAAGCAAATTATACTGGTTCAAAGAAATTTAAACGAAATGTGGTTAAGAAATATTAAAATAAGATAAAAGAAAATTTAATATATTTTGTAGTTATATAAAAGAGAAATATGTACATTAAACATAAATATGATTTACCAATTACTGTTAAATTAACTGTAGTTTTTATTAAAAACATTATTTCTGTTAAGTAAGTATAAAAATAACAATCTATAAAAGAAAATTGTATGGAGCTAATTTATAAATACACATATATAACTTATGCTAAATCATCTTTAACAATTACGTAGTTTAGAAATGCTTTTGGTATACCTTCAAAGTGAAAATTATAAATAATAGACTAGATGGGAGTTTAAAACAATTACTAAAGTAAAATAATTATATCACTGTCAAATTTGCATTGCTTTCTCGCATTATTGGTTTTTCGGAATCACCTGAAAAGAAAATTCCTCACACTTCTATTGACAACCTAAATATGTATGGAAAAATGTAACTTTTTTGAGTTATATAAAATAGAAATTCTTAAATGAAACAAATATATGGAGTACCAATTGCATTCACGCATTATTGGTTTTTCGGAAGCACACGAAAAGACAATCCCTTGGACGTCTATTGACAACTCAGACATGCAGCACTTGAATTACAACTATTTGTTTGGAAATGAAGTGTTAGGATCAATGAAATACATTTTGTATTAAATATTCTAGAAAAAAGAGATTTGGATCTGAATTTTAGAAGACGATATAACTCAAATACTACTGAAAAAATGATGATAAGCAAGTTATATTTATACAGAGAAATTTTATATTAATATGTTTAATAAATAAGAAAATCAGATAAATGAATATTTTAAATTTTTGGAGTTGTATAAAATAGAAATATGTAAATAAAACATAAATATGATCAACAAACTACTGTTAAGTTAACTACAGTTATTGATAACTGCAGTATTGCAGTAAGTTTAAAAAGTAATAATATATAAAAGAAAAGTGCACGGAGCTATGTTAAAAATCCTAATATATAACTTATTTTAAATTTTCGTTTATTACAGACGTCTATTGACAACCAAGACATGCATCACTTGAATTCCAACTATTTCTTTGGAAATAAAAGTTTTGGGATCAAAGAAATACATTTTGCATTAAAAATTCTAGTAAAAGAGTTTTAAATTTGAATTTCAGAAAAAGACGTAACCCAAATACGACTGAGAAACTGATGATAAGCAACTTATATTTGTTTCAGAGAAATTTAAACGAATGTGGTTAAAAATATTAAAATAAGATAAATGAAAATTTAATGTTTTTATGTAGTTATATAAAATAGAAATATGTACATTAAATTTATAAGTCAAGTACCAATTATTGTTAAATTAACTGCAGTTATTGTTAACAAAATTTGGACTTTTAAATATGTATAAAAAATAAATATTACCAAAATAAAACAGTATTTATCTATGTCATAAATAGTCATATATAACTTAAGTTAAATAATCTTTAGCAATTACAAAGTTTAGAATTCCTATTGGCATATCATCAAAGTTAAAACTATATATAAAAGACTAATCGGAGTTTAAAACTATATTCAATGGAAAATAATCATATCACTGTCAATTTTGCATTGCTTTTACGCATTATTTGTTTTTCGGAAGCACCTGAAAAGAAAATCCCTCGGACATCTATTGACAACTATCACATTTATCAATTGAATTCCAACTATTTGTTTGGAAAAGAAGTTTTGGATTCAAAGAAGTACATATTGTATGAAAAATTCTAGTAAAAGAGTTTTGAATTTGAATTTTAAAAGACGAAATAACTCAAATATACCTAAAAAATGATGATAAGCAACTTATATTTGCCTCAGAGAAATTTTAAAGAAATTTGGTTATAAGTTATGAAAATAAATGAAAACTGCATATTTTCTGTTGTAATATAAATTGGGATTTCATAAAATAAACAAAAATATGAAATACTAATTACTATTAAATTAAATACAGTTATTGTGAACAACGGTATTGCTATTAAGTATGTATAAAAAATAACAATCTGTAAAAGAAAAATGTATGAAGCTATGTCATAATTACACATATAAAACTTATGTTAAATCATCTTTAACAATTACGTAGTTTAGAATTGCTTTTGGTAGACCTTCAAAGTGAAAATTATATATAATACTCTAGATCGGAGTTTATAACAATGACCAAAGGAAAATAATCATATCACTGCCAATTTTGCAATGCTCTCTTTTATTATTGGATTTTCAGAAGCACCAGAAAAGAAAATCCGTCTGATTTCAATTGACAACGAAGACATGCATCACTTGAATTCCAACTATTTCTTTGGAAAAACAATTTTGGGATCAAAGAAATACATTTCGCATTAAAAAAGTATTTTTTCTAGTAAAAGTGTTTTGAATTTGAATTTTACAATAGGAGATAACTGAAATACCATTGAAAAACTGATGCTAAGCAACTTATATTTGCTCAGAGAAATTTTAAATAATTGTGGTTAAGAAATAATAAAATGAGATTAATGAAACTTTAAATCTGTTGAGTTATATAAAATAGAAATATGTAAATAAAACATAAATAGGAACTACAAACTACTATTAAGTTAACTACAGTTTGTTGTGTTGTAGTACATTGCATTATCATTTCGAAGAGATTAATAACCCAAAGTTGCTTTACATTGCTTTAAATTATAGTATAATACCACTGTTCTATATTACAATGTTCAAAATTAGAAGAAACGACAAGAAAATATGCAAAAAATAATATATGAAAATTAAAAAGTAAAAGGAGCACTCCACGTGCTACGTCTCTAAAAAAATTGCCAATGTCCAAGAGTTCGCTGATTTCTTTACCTCCCTTCTTTTGACTCAGGCAACCTTACACTTTTTCCATTATCCTGTTCGCTGTTCCATTGTACTTTTTACAATGTGTCCTTTTCCGGCTCTGCCCAGAAGGCCCAGTCTCCAAGGATGGTCCTGAATCGCCTCCTGGAGACCAATCACAATTCTCCAAAACTTGGTGAAGTTTAAGTGAACTTATTTTCTCTGGCCACAGCACACGCTTCTTGGAGTTGCGAAAAAAACTTGGGCATTCAACCCACAACGTGTGAGTGCGGCGAGCAAATCAGTTTCGCAAACCTAATCTTAGCTACACTCTCACACAGTTATTGTTAACTGCAGTATTACGTTTAAGAAAGTTTAAAAAAGTAACAATATGCAAAAGAAAAGTGTATGGAGCTATGTAATAAATACTCATATATGAAACACGAATATACTCACTCGAAATGTGTAAATTAAACAAAAATATGAAGTACTGACTACAGTTACTTTCACTGCAGTTATTGTTAACAACAGTATTATTATGTAAGTTTTAAAAAGTAACAATATACAAAAGAAAGGTTTATGAAGCTGTGTTAAAAATACTCATGTATTTCTTGTGTTAAATCCTCTTTTATTTCGACTTAATTTAGAGTTCCGATTAGTATGCATTCAAATGAAAATCATATATAATAGACTAGAATCGTAATTTAAAACAATGTCTAAACGATAATAATCCTATCACTGTCAATTTCACATTTTTTTCTCCCATTATTGGACTTTCGAAATCACCTGAAAAGAAAATGCCTCGGACTTCTATTGACAACCAACACATGCACCAAATGAATTCCAATTATTTGGTCAAACCAAGCATGATTGAGTCTGAGACAACACGTATTAAGGCAGAGGGATGGGCATTTCGTTTTAACGAACAACACTAACTTGGAAGTATGACTGATGCTCAAGTAGGTCCTCATAATTTAGAAGCAGGAATAAAGCAGAGGACATATAGCCTTGGCCTGCCTCCCCAGAGGTATTGATTGAAAACTTGGAGGACATTGTGATCACGAACCTATTTTATGTGCCACAGTCACCCCATTCAAACATGGTAGATCTTAGGCCGTCTCGGGCTCCTAGCGTTCACCCTTCAACTATTGAGATCCTTGACTTTGTCAATTGAACTCCACAGCTAAAAATTAAAAATGTATTACTATCAAGTTACTAAGTAATCACCCAGACAATTTATGTCTATAAATTTCATAATTTCTTGATTTCTATTATTCTGAAGCAGACGTAACTAGTGCATACATGCATAAAAGAGATCTTAGAAATGTTATAAAAAGATTTCTCGTAAAAAACCTTTAAAGAAAATCCTTTTTTACTCCCTGTTTGTTTTTTCCTTTCTTTCATAAATGGATTTACCGTGTTATGACTCTTTAAAGACCACTTTTGTTCTCCGTGTAAAAGGATTTTGTCGGCAAGTTAAAAAAAGTAATTTTCTTACGAGGTATTTTTCCTCGAACGTAGGTTGGTTTAAGGGGGAAAGTAAGGTTTTTTTTTGCTTTTAAAATGTATAGGAATTAAAATATTTACCTTGCCGACTTAGACACGTGATATGAATGTAAGGTATTTCTACGTTACATTAATATAAAAGATATTTAAAGAAACGATTTCTTTATAATTTCTTTTAAATAAGAAAATATTGAGAGACGTTGATAGGAATTTTATAGACCCAAAAATATATTTTTAATTTTATCTACAAATCATACCATACTGTAGATGAATGCGGTAGATTCTTATCGAATTATTTCTCTTTGAATAATATATTTATTCAATGCAGAAAAAAAAATATATATATATACACGTAGACGTATGTACATATATATACATACATACATGTATATATATGCATATATATATATGCATATAATTATATAAAAATATTTTTTTAATTTTATCTACAATTCTTACCATACTTAGATGAATGCGGTAGATTCTCATCGAATTCTTTCTCTTTGAAAAATATATTTATTCAATGCAGAAAATATATATATAATATATATATATATATATATATACATACATACATGTATATATATGCATATATATATATATATATATATATATATATATATATATATATATATCCTTAAACACAAAAGATAATTTTAAGAGCATTATGTTTTATTCTGAAGAAAATTTTGAATCCATTACAGCAAAACGTGTCCCTTTATAGATGTATTGTGAAGTTAAGTTAATAATGTAGACAAAATTTATTGAATTTCATTGACTTTTGTAGGTGTAGAATAACAAAGAGAAGAGTTATTATTATTTTTAAAATAGAAGGGCAAAAGCACGT
>CM063500.1:44531982-44534482 GCA_032207245.1 Pardosa pseudoannulata
TATTTTATTTTACTTCCTTATTACAAAAAATTATATTTCTTCGATAACACCTTCGATAAATTAAAGGTCCTAAAGGCAATCTTTTAAGCAAATTTTCTTAAAATAGTTGTGTAAAAATATATTTTGGTTTTCAGTGATAAATTTGCAAACGTTTTAAATTTTTTTGCAAACGTATGTCTACAAACATTTTAATATTGCATTTTTTTAGTTTTTCATACTTACAGAAAATTTCTATACCGAAAAATGAAATTATTGCTGTACAAATGTATATCACTTATTCTGTAACGATGAGAATTATATTAAACTAGCAAGTTTGCCCGTGCTTCGCTACGGTGAACTTAATATATTACTTTTAAACAAAGAATTTTTTCGTGCATATTTCTCTAAATTAGTCACAGTTCAGTTCGAATCATTGGAATATTTATATATTTCTATTATAAGCGTATTATAACAATATTCAGTTTTTATAATCGAATTTGTGTCTTATATTCAATTTGCTCAAACTTTTTTTTATAGTAAAATATAAGTTTAACCCTAAATTACATTACTGTATTACTACTGTACGTTGATTAGCAACTTTAATATACATTGCCATATTACGTGGTAGAATAGGAAGCAGAGGTTTCGACAGCAACATTTCTATTTTTGTTGGTATTAATAAATGTTGTCCAAAACACATGGTTTTGTATGAAACAGAAACACACATTCGTATTGACAACCATATGAATATAAAGATAACTATATAAAATGATAAGTTTTTATTTACCCATGAGAGTCACTGAAATTCGTACTTTTTGTTCTTAGAATATTGTTGATAAACATTTCACTGTAACGTAAAAATGAACGAAGAATTGAATTTAAAATTAGTTACTATATAAAAATGCTATAATTTGCGTCACATAGAAATGAAAGTGAATAACTTTATATCTCAATTTCCAGGTCAAATCGAATTGATAATACGCAGACAATGTTTAAATAAGTTTAAATAAGAAATGAATAAATGAGATGTTTAAAGGAATGACGCCATAACGGTAGAGAAATATCGTTTTCACCTATTTATTATGTGATGAATTGAAAAATTTAATCTCCTGCTTTTAACCGAGGAAAACTGCGTTTAAAACAACTACTTGGGATGACGTCACATTGCTCGAAATATTGCTTCTTTCACTTAGTTATGCTGCGATAAATTAAAAAATTAATCGTTTGCGTTTAACCGGGGAAAATAATGCTTGGAATAATGACATGAAATGCTCGAAAAAGGGGGAAGGAATGGATTTCGAAAGTTAAAAATTTACAAACACCTTCCCAGGTATGTACCTAATAATTTCCCAAATTTTCACGGCGATTGGATGCATGGTTTTTGAGTCTATCGAGTACATACAGACATTCAGACACACACAAATTCATTTATATATATATAGATTATATTTGTTATAGTGTATGAGTTCGTATATGTGTGTACGTACTATGGTAATACTGAAAAAAATGAACTTTTTTTTTTGTACTGCAACAAGTGAGATTGGCAAAATTCCAATAGAAGCAATCAAGGGTTGTCAGATCCAATTACGTAAATTCTCCCTTTAATATAAATATAAATTACTAAATAATAGTCAAATTGGAAAATAAATTACTTTTTACAACAATTTTTTTTATCAAATACCTTAAATAAATTACATTTTCGCCCCTCTAATAACTTTCGAATAAAAATTTAGCAATTTCTTTGTGAAACTAAAATTACATCTTTCAGGAAAATTAGATTTTAGTTAATACAATTTAAACAAATAATTTATTTTAAGTCCTTATTACAAAATTATATTTTTTCGATAACACCTTCCATAAATTAAAGTTCCTAAAGGCAAACTTTTAAGCAATTTTCTTAAAATAGATGTGTAAAAATATATTTTGTTTTTCAATGAAGAATTTGCAGATGTTTACCACTTGGCATGGAGGTATACTTCACTACCAACTTTATGCGTGCAGCGGGCGTTTTTCTGTGTATGGAGCGGAAGTTTAGTTATTTAGAAAAATCACAGTAAATCGAAATCTTCTCTGTATTCATAAACGAAACTTTTTTTATTTTATAATTTAATATATACTGTAGAATTATTTAAAAAAAATAAAAAACAATATTTTTACTAAACCACAAAAATACACTATTTTTAAAACAAAAGTCCGATAATTTGTCGGCGCATATTTCTTCATCACTATCTTTTACAAATATTTTATCAATTTATTTTCAACAATAACCAAGCTTTTGACAAAACATTATTTTTTAATAATAACAAAATAACGCAACAATACATTTTAATCATAACTATAAAATTATTTTTTAAATTTGTTTTTAAGTATATTATATTTGTTTTAATTTCTTTTTTCTATTATTTTATTTTATTTTTTATATTTATTTTTATTTTTATTTTTTTTATATATTTATATATATTTTTTTTATTATTTTATATTTAATGTATGTGCATATTATTATGTTATATTTTATTATTTA
>CM063500.1:44546982-44551982 GCA_032207245.1 Pardosa pseudoannulata
TGTCTTAATCAGAGAAAGAAACCATTCATGATTGGACGTGCTATAAAAATTTGAAAGACCAATATACGAGAGAGCAAATTCTGAGCAAATACAGCAAATATCCAGCACATCATTGTACAATTCGTTTAAAGGCAATCAGTACATTGTTCTGGTGGAAGATGATTTTAATTGATGATTTCCAATTATTCATTAAAAAAAGATTATGAAAAAGGCAATCGTCTGAAAAGTATTCGGCCTAAATTTGATATTAAAAAACCCCAAAATTTTTAGCATATATTTAATTATTCTTCCATTTCAATCAACAATGTCCTCCCTCCGTTATTCCGTTTCTTTAGCTTTTCTGTATAAGTGCCTTAATCGAAGAAGGCTACCTTTCATCATTGGACTTGCTTTAAACCTTTAAAAAACCAATGTACAAGACAGCAAATTCTGAACAAATAGAGCAGGTATTCCAATTCATCATTGTCCAATTTCTTCAGTAAGTACGTTGTTTTGGTGGAAGATGATTTTCATTGATGATTTTCACTTGTTCATTGAAAAATATTATAAAAACGGTGAGTTAAGGGAGGTGTTTCTGCATAAGTGTTTGAAGAGCAAAAACATCATGAATGTGTAATGTACAAGACAGCAAAATCTGAGGAAATAGAACAGATATTCCACCACATCTCTGTACAATTCATTTTCCTTGTCCTGGTTAAATATGATTTTCACTTATTCATGGAAAAAGTTTATACAGAATGGTGAGTTAAGGTAATCGTCTGAAAAGTTATCGGCTTAAAGTGTTAATTGATATTTGCAAAAGTTTTCAAAACCTTTTATTGTATTTAATTATCATTCCATTTCAATCAGTACTGTTGTTCTCTCTTTCTTTCCGTTTCTTTAGTTTTTCTGTATAAGTGTCCTAAGCAGAGAAATAAAAACATTCATGATTGGACGTGATGTTAACCTTTGAAAGACGAATGTACAACAGCAAAATCTGAGAAAATAGAGCAGCTATTCCATCACATCACTGTACAATTTCCTCAAAGACAATCAGTGCATTGTCCTCGTTTAAGATGATTTTCATTGATGATTTTCACTTATTCACGGAAAATGCTTTTAAAGAACGGTGTGTTAAGATAACAGCATCAAAAGTTCTGGGATTAAAAGAATAGTTGATGTTTTCAAAAGTTTTCAAAACCTTTTAATAGGATATATTTAATTTTCATTCCATTACAATTTCCATTAGCAATGTTCTTAGTCCGTTATTCCGCTCCTTTAGCTTTTCTGCATAAGTGTCTTAATCAGAAAAAGCAACCTTTCATGATTGGACGTGTTGTAAACCTTTAGAGACGAATGTAGAAGAAAATATGAAAACATAAAGCAGATATTCCACCACATCACTGTACATTTCCTTCAAACACAATTAGTGCATAGTCCTGGTTTAAGATGATTTTCATAGACGATTTTCACTTATTCATGGAAAAAGCTTATAAGGAACGCTTAGTTAAGGTAATCGTCTGAAGAGATCTCGGCTTAAAATAATAGTAGATGTTCGCAAAAGTTTTCAAAACCTTTTCTTAGCATGTATTTAATTATCATTCCATTTCAATCAGCACTGTTCTGCGTACTTCTGCTGTGTTCTGCTGTGTTCTGCGTACTTCTGCGTGTTCTGCTTAGTTTTTCTGCATAAGTGTCATGAGAACAGAAAAAAAAACATTCATGATTGAGAGTAATGTTAACAATTAAAAGACGAATGTACAAGACAGCAAAATCTGAGGAAATAGAGCAGATATTCCATCACATCACTGCACAATTTCTTCAAAGAAAATCAATGATTTGTCCTGTATTAAGATGATTTTCATTTATTAATGAAAAAAGTTTTAAAAGAACGGGGTGTTAAGGTAATCGTCAGAAAAGTTATCAGCTTAAAACGATATTTGCAAAAATATTTTGCAAAAATAACAATATTTGCATTTTCCTGGGTAAAGATGATTTTCATTGACGATTTTCAGTTATTCATGGAAAAAGCTTATAAAGAACGGTGAGTTAAGATAATTCTCTGAAACGTTATCTGCTTAAAAGGATAGTTGATATTTTCAAGTGTTTTATTAGCATATATTCAATTATCATTTCCTTCAGTCAGCAGTGTTCTCCCTACATTATTCCCTTTCTTTAACTTTTCTGCATGCATGTCTTAAACAGAGAAATAAAATCATTCATGGTTGGATCTGATGTGAACCTGTAAAAAAAAGTGTACGAGAAAAAAAATAGGAGGAAATAAAGCAGATATTCAGCATATCACTGTGCAATTTCCTCAAAGATAATCAGTACATAGTCCTGATGGAAGATGGTTTTCATTGATGATTTTCACTTATTCACGGAAAAAGCATATAAAGAACGTTGCGCTAAGATAATTGTCTAAAAATTTCTCAGCTTAAAATTATAGTTGATATATATAAAAGTTTTTAAAATATTTTATTAGAATGTATTTAATTATCATTCCATTTCAACTAGCACTGTTTTCCTCCGTCATTCTGTTTCTTAACTTTTCTGCATAATTGTCCTAAGCAGAGAAATAAAAACATTCATGATTGGACGTGATGTTAACCTTTGAAAGATGAATGTAAAAAGAGAGCAAAATCTGAGGAAATAGAGCAGATATTCCATCACATTACTGCAACTTTCCTCAAAGACAATCAGTACATTTTCCTACTTTAAGATGGTTTTCATTGTTGAGTTTCACTTATTCATGAAAAAGCTTATAAAGAACGATGGGTCTAGATAATAGTCTGAAAAGTTATCAGCTTAAAAGGACAGTTGATATCTTCAAAATATTTTATTAGAATGTATTTAATTATCTTTCTATTTCAATCAGCACTGTTATCACTCCATCATTCCGTTCCTTTAGCCTTTTCTGTACAATTGTCTTAAGAAGAGAGATAAAACATTAATGATTTGAAGTGATGTAAATCTTTGACAGGCGAATGTACAAAAGAGCGAAATCTAAAATAAAACAGATATTCCAGCACATCTCTATACAATTTCCTCAAAGACGATCAGTACATTGTCCTGATGGAAGATGATTTTCCTTTATAAATTTCACTTATTCATTGAAAAAGATTATAAGAAACTGTGCATTAAATCAATCGTCTGAAAGGTTCTCGGTTTAAAATAATACTTGATACAAAATCTTTTGTTAGCATGTACTTAATTATAATTCCATTTCAATCAGCACTGTTCTCTCTCCATCATTCCGTCTCTTTAGCATTTCTGCATAAGTGTCTTGAGCAGAGAAATAAAATTATCCATTATTGGACGAGTCGTAAATCTTTGATAGATAAATGTTCAAGAGTGCAAAATCTAAAGAAATAGAGCAGATATTCCAGCACATCACTGTACAATTTCCTCAAAGAGGATCAGTACATTGTCCTGATGGAAGATGATTTTCCTTGATCATTTTCACATATTCATTGAAAATGGTTATAAGAAACTGTGGATTAAATCAATTGTCTGAAAAGTTCTCGGCTTAAAATGATACTTGATATTTCCATCTGTTTTCAAAACCTTTTATTCCCATGTACTTAATTATCATTCCATTTCAATCAGCACTGTTCTCAATCTGTTATTCCGTTTCTTATCTTTTCTGCATAAGTTTCCTAAGTAGAGAAATAAAAACATTCGTGCTTGGACGTGATGTAAACCTTTGAAAGACGAATGTACAAGAGAACAAAATCTGGCGAAGAGCAGATATTTCATCACATCACTATAGAATTTCCTCAAAGACAATCAGTGTATGTTCCTGTTTTAAGAGGATTTTCATTGATGATTTTCACTTATTCATGTAAAAAGCTTATAAAGAACTGTGTGTTAAGATAATTCTCTGACATTTTATGGGCTTAAAATGATAGCTGATATTTTCAAACATTTTATTAATATATATTCAGTTATAAATCCCCGTGTTCTCCCTCAATTATTCCTTTAATTTAGCTTTTCTGTATAAGGGAATTGAGAAGAAAAAATCATTTACGATGGGTTGTGATGTTAACCTTTGAAAGACGAATGTACAAGAGAGCAAAATCTGACGAAATACAGCAAATATATCGTCCCATCACTGTACAATTTCCTCAAAGAATTTCAGTGCATTGTCCTGGTTCAAGATGATTTATTTAGTGATTATCCCTTATTCATTTAAAAAGGTTAAAGAAACTGCAAGTTAGGGCCATAGTCTGAAAAATTCTTGCTTAAAATGATAGTTATTTGCAAATGTTTACAAAACCTTCTGTTAGCATATATTTAATTAGCATTCCATTTCAATCATCATTGCTCTCTCCGTTATTACATTTCTTAACTTTTTTGCAAAAGTGTCTTAAGAACAGATTAAATCATTCATGATTGAGTGTGATGTTAACCTTTGAAATACAAGAGAGCAAAATCTATCTGAGTAAATAGAGCAGATACTTCCTCAAAGTCAGTCAGTGCATTGTCCTGAAGAAGGATGAGTTTTATTGTTGATTTTTACTTATTCATTGAAAATTGAAAGAACAGATTAAATCATTCATGATTGAGTGTGATGTTAACCTTTGAAAGACAAGAGAGCAAAATCTATCTGAGTAAATAGAGCAGATACTTTCTAAAAGTCAATCAGTGTATTGTCCTGAAGAAGGATGAGTTTCATTATTGATTTTCACTTATTCATTGAAAAAGGTTATAAGAAATTGTGAGTTAAGGCAATCGTCTGAAAGGTTCTCGGCTTAAAAGGATAGTTTATATTTGCAAAAGTTTTCAAAACTTTTTATCCACATGTGTTTAATTATCCTTCCATTTTAATCAGCACTGTTCTCCCTCCGTCATTCCGTATTTTTAACCTTTTATGCATAATTTTCTTAAGCAGAGAAATAAAAACATTCATGATTTCACTTTGAAAACCTTTGAAAGACGAATGTACAAGAGACCAAAATCTAAGGAAATAGACCAGATATTACAGGAAATCACTCTACAATTTCCTCAAAGACATTCAA
>CM063500.1:44556982-44564482 GCA_032207245.1 Pardosa pseudoannulata
ATATTGAATGTGTTTGATAAAAAATTCATAGGAATCTATGTTAAATCTACGGAATAGGAGTGTTTTTGTATGAATCTATGGAGAAATTAAGTGACACGGATAAATTTTAGATATTAACTAAATATTTTATTTAAATAAATAAAGAAATAATTGATTTTGAAAAATAAATATTTGAATATCATCCTTTTTTTACATTTCAATATATATATGTGGAATATTTTAAAACTCTAATCTTACTTTAGTAAAACTCTTTGTAATCTCTTTGCATATCTTTTCCATAATTTAATCTTATTTACTTTTGTTGTGTGTAAAACATATTAAGCGATTAGGGAGTCGTCATTATTTATTTATTCTTCCTTTTGTTTAGTCATTTTCTGTATTCTTAAACTTGAATTTTCTATGTTTGGTTTCGTTTTGGAGTGCTACAGTCTACTTTTTTGCAACATGAGGGCTAGTGAGACCGGAAATTTCTATGTAATAAATGAAGCTATGTTAAACTTTATTGCTAGAAATTTGAACATTAGAGCTTAAATTGTAATGTAACAAACTCAGCAGTTCCATAATTTAAAAAGTATTTCCATATTTATTTAAATATATATCACACATCTTTGATAAAATTTTCACAGTAATCTATGTTATATCTATGGAATATGAATGTTTCTATAAAAATCCAAGGAAACATTAAGTAGCAAGGATGATTTTAGGTAATAACAAAATATTTTATTCAAATAAATAAATTAAAATCATAATTGATTTTAAGAAATAAATTTTTTAATATCATACTTTTAACTACATTTCAATTTATATACTTGCAATATTTTATAACTCTAATCTTAAAATTTAGTAAACCTCTTTGTAATATCTTTGCGCGTATTATCCATAATTCAATCTTATTTACTTTTGTTGTGTGTAGAACATATGGAGCAAATAGGGAGTCATCATGATTTATTTAGTCTTAGTTTTGTTTAATGCTTTTCTGTTTTCTTAAACTTTAGTTTTCTATGTAATAAATGAAGCTATGTGAAACATTATTCTTAGAGATTTGGACATCAGAGCCTAAATTAAACAAACTCAGCAGTGCTATAATTTAAAAAGTATTTCTATACTTATTTAAATATTGCACATCTTTCATAAAATTTTCATAGTAATCTGTATTATATCTATGGAATAGGAATGTTTCTACAGGAATCTATGGAAAAAATTTAGTAGCAAAGGATGATTTTAGGTATTAGCAAAATATTCCATTCAAATAAATAAATTAAATTCATAATTGATTTAGGATGATATAAGCAAGTAATTACTCTTGAATATGTATTTATATAATATATAAAAGTAATTAACTCTAAAATAAATAACTAAAATAAACCATATTGTAATAGTAATTTGAAATGCTGTCCTGTTATCTGTATACCTAAAATAACATTTATATTAAGGCCTAAAAGGAGATTAATTTCGAATTCGAGAATTCATTGGGCTAAATATTTGGGGCAAAGAATTTTAATTTTATATTCTTTAATTCTTTAATTATTTCTTTAATTATTTTTATATTCTCGAGTGAAATATTTTAACAAAATATTTTATTCAAATAAATAAATTAAAATCGTAATTCATTTTGAGAAATAAATGTTCTAATATCATACTTTTAGTTACATTTCAATTTATATACGTGCAACATTTTATAACTCTAATATTAAAATTTAGTAAAACTTTTTGCAATATTTCGAGCATTTTTCTCATAATTTAATCTTATTTACATTCATTGTATGCAGAACATATTAAGTGAATAGGGAGTTTTTATTTATGTATTTTTCCTTTTGTTTAGTCAATTTTTGTTCTCTTAAACTTGAATTTCCTTTGTAATAAATGAAGCTATCTTAAACTTTATTGTTAGAAATTTGAATATCAGAGCTTAAACTATTATATAACAAACTGAGCAGTCTCATAATTTAAGGAGTATTTGAATATTTATTTAAATACGTATTGAACATCTTTGATAATATTTTCATAGGAATCTATGTTATAACTATGGGATAGGAATGTTTTTATAGGAATCTATTGAAAAATTAACGGATGATTTCAAATATTGACAAAATATTTCATTAAAAAATAAATTAAAGTCATAATTGATTTTGAAAAATATTTTAATACCATACTTTTATTTACATTTCAGTTGATATATGTGCAATAATTTATAACTCTAAACTTAAAATTTAGTAAAACTATTAGTAATCTCTTTGCTGATATTTTCCATAGTTTAATCTTAATTACTTTTGTTGCATACTAAACATACTAAGCGAATAGGGTGTAATCTTTATTTATTTAGTATCCCTTTTGTTTAGTAATTTTCTGTTTTCTTAATTTTAAATTTTATATCTAATAAATGAAGCTATGTTAAACTTTATTGTTAAATTTGAACATTAGAGATAAATTGTAATTTAACAAACTCAGCAGTACCATAATTTAAAAAGTATTTCCACATTTATTTAAATATAAATTCACATCTTTGATAAAATTTTCATAGCAATCTTTGTTATATCTATGGAATAGAAATCATTTTATAGAAACCTATGGAAAAATTAAGTAGCAAGGATGATTTTAGATATTAGAAAAACATTTAATTTAAATAAATTAAAGCCATGATTTATTTTGAGAAATAAATGTTTTAATATAGTTTCAGTTACTATTCAATTTATATACGTGAAATATTTTATAACTCCAATCTTAATATTTAGCGAAACTTTTTGTAATATTTTTAAGCTTTTTTTCCCACAGTTTACTCTTATTTATATGTATTGTATATAGAACATATTGAGCGAATAGGGAGTCGTCTTTATATATTTATTCTTTTTTTTTGTTTAGTGACTTTCTGTTCTATTAAACTTGAATTTTCTATGTAAAAATTGAAGCTATATCTAATTTTATTCTTAGAAATTTGAACATTAGAGCTTAAATTGTAATTTAAGAAACTCAGCAGTTTCATAATCTAAAAAGTATTCTCATATTTATTTAAATATATATTGCACATCTTTGATAAAATTTTCATAGTAATCTATATTATATCTATGAAATAGGAATGTTTTGATAGACAGCTATAGAAATATTAGTAGCAAGGATGATTTAGATATAAGAAATATTTTAATCAAATAAATAAAATTAAATTCACATCTTTGATAAAATTTTCATAGCAATCTTTGTTATATCTATGGAATAGAAATCATTTTATAGAAACCTATGGAAAAATTAAGTAGCAAGGATGATTTTAGATATTAGAAAAACATTTAATTTAAATAAATTAAAGCCATGATTTATTTTGAGAAATAAATGTTTTAATATAGTTTCAGTTACTATTCAATTTATATACGTGAAATATTTTATAACTCCAATTTTAATATTTAGTGAACCTTTTTGTAATATTTTTAAACTTTTTTTTCCCACAGTTTAATCTTATTTATATGTATTGTATATAGAACATATTGAGGAATAGGGAGTCGTCTTTATATATTTATTCTTTTTTTTTTTTTTAGTGATTTTCTGTTCTCTTAAACTTGAATTTTCTATGTAAACATTGAAGCTATGTTAAATTTTATTCTTAGAAATTTGGACATTAGAGCTTAAATTGTAAGTTAAGAAACTCAGCAGTTCCATAATTTAAAAAGTATTCTCATATTTATTTAAATATATATTTCACATCTTTGATAAAATTTTCATAGTAATCTATATTATATCTATGAAATAGGAATGTTTTGATAGACAGCTATAGAAATATTATGTAGCAAGGATGATTTTAGATACTAGGAAAATATTTTAATCAAATAAATAAATTAAATTCATAATTGAATTTTAGAAATAAATGGTTTAATGTCATACTTTAAGTTCCATTTCAATTTATATGTGCGCAATAATTTATAACTTTAATTTTAAAATTTAGAAAAACTTTTTGTAATATTTTTGCGCATTTTTCCTGTATATTAATTTTATTTACATTTGTTGTATGTAGAACATAATAAGAGATTACGGAACAATCTTTATTTATTTGTTCTTCATTTTGTTTAGACATTTTCTGTTTTCTTATCTTGAATTTTCTATCTAATAAATGAATCTATCCAGCCAGTATGAGTAAAATACAAAAATCATTTTATATGATTGGACCCTCTTACTTAAGCCGTTCTTTTTTTCTGTTGATGAAAACGATGAAAAATCATGCATGGGCGCCATCTATATTTTTTCCATTTATATCATTCTATGTGTACACCATTTTTCACTTTTCCATGTCAGGAGGTTGTAGTTAATGGCCCAAAAGGGAACGTTTTCTTCATTTTGAACAACAGTGTACTAGTCATGTAAAATAAGACTGCATTTAGAAATATAATGGAACAACACTATAAAAAGTGCCTTTAAATATAATTACTTTTTACTAAGCTTCTTTAATTGCTTCTTTTGGAAGTTTTATATCAGTTTAAAGACAGTGAGCATTAAAGCATTAAAGTCCAAGCAGAAAACTCTCTGTATAATTCACGAAACAATATCGTAAATCTTTTGTACTTGGCAATTGTTTTGTACCGTTGCAATTTCTTGCTTAGTGTAATGAGTTTCAATTAACATTCATTTAACCTGAATTCCTCGCAATTTCATTGGATTTAACAAATAACTTACGTAATGGGAATCAAATGGCTTCCGTAACATTTAAAAGACATTTGGAATTTTAATGGCTTCTATTACCCAGAGCAGAATGATTTGTCTTTATGGTATCATAATTACCTATGTTGCTTAGTTCCACATGTATTATAAGCAAGGATCTATAATATTGCAGAATAAGCGCTTACTTCAATCGAAGTATAGGGCAATTTAATTAGACGTATTCCTGAATATGTATCTCTTCATATTTCATGTGTAGCATAATGTATAAGCATAAAATTATAGTCTAACATAAGACTAAAAAATACTAGTAATTCGTTGTCTGATTAAGGGTAATATAGTCAAGTAATTTCTCTTGAATTTGTTTTAATGTAATATGATACAAAAGTAATCAACTCTAATATAAATATCTAAAATAGATAAAGCCATATTGTAAAAGTAATTTGGAATACTATCCCGTTATCTGTATACCTAAAATAGCATTTATATTAGGATCTAATAGGAGATTAATTTCGAATTCGAGAATTCATTGGGCAAAATATTTGGTGAAAAGAATTTAAATTTTTATATTCTTTAATTATTTATTTAATTATTTTTATATCTTTGAATGAAATATTTTAACAAACTATTTCATTGAAATAAATAAATAAAAATCATAATTGATTTAAAAAATTAAATGTTTTAATATTAAATTTTATTTATATTTCAATTCATATATGTACGATCATAACTCTAATTTTAAAATTTATTAAAACTCTTTGTAATCATTTTGCTCATTTTTTCTATTATTTAATCTTTTTACTTTTGTTGTATGTAAAGCATACTTAGAGAATAAGGAGTCGTCTTTATTTATTTATTCTTAATTTTGTCTAGTCATTTTCTGTTTTCTCAAACTTGAATTTTCTATCTAATAAATGAATCTATCCAGCCAGTATGAGTAGAATACAAAAACCGTTTTATATGATTGGTCTAGGAGTACCTTTTACATAAGGAGTTATCTTTTTTGGTTGATGAAAGCAATGAAATATCATACAGGCGCACCATCTATATTTTTTCCATTTATATCAATCTATGTGTACACCATTCATCACTTATATATGTCAGGAAGATTGTAGCTAATGGCCCAAAAGGGTTCTCTTCACTTTAAACAACAGTGTACTAGTCATGTAAAATAAGACTGCATTTAGAAATATAATGGAACAAGACTATAGAAATACCTTTAAAAATAATTACTTTTTACTAAGTTTCTTTAATTGCTTTTTTGGAAGTTTTAAAGCAATTTAAAGACAGTGAGCATTAAAGCATTAAATTCCAAACAGAAAACTCTCTGTATAATTCACGAAACAATATCATAAATCTTTTGTACTTGGCATTTGTTTTGTACCTTTGCAATTTCTTGCTTAGTGTAATGAGTTTCAATTAACATTCATTTAACCTGAATTCCTAACAGTTTCATTGGATTTAACAAATAACTTACCTAATGGGAATCAAATTGCTTCCGTAATATTTAAAAGACATTTGGAATTTAAATAGCTTCTATTACCCAGAGTAGAGCGATTTGTCTTTATGGCATCATAATTACTTATGTTGCTTAGTTCCACATGTATTATAAGCAAGGATCTATAATATTGCAGAATAAGCGCTTACTTCAATCAATGCATAGGACAATTTAATTATACTTATTCCTGAATGTATATCTCCTTATTTTTCATGTATAACATAATATATAAGCATAAAATTATAGTCTAAAAAGACTAAAAAATACTAGTAGTTCTTTGTCTGATTAAGGATAATATAGGCAAGTACTTACTCTTAAATTTGTTTTCATGTAATATATAAAAGTAATTAACTCTAATATAAATTCCTAAAATAGATCAAGACATATTGTAAAAGTAATATGGAATGCTATTCCGTTATCTGCATACCTAAAATAGCATTTATATTAAGACCTAATAGGAGATTACTTTCGAATTCCATAATTTCTTGGGCTAAATATTTGGTGCAAAGTATTTAAATTTTTATATTCTTTAATTTTTTAATTATTTCTTTAATTATCTTCATATTCTCGAATGCAAAATTTTAACAAAATATTTAATTCAAATAAATAAATTAGAGTCAGAATTCATTTTGAAAAATAAATGTTTTAATATTATAGTTTTATTTACATTTCAATTTATATACCTGCAATATTTCATAAATTTAATTTTAAAATTTAGTAAAACTCTTTGTAACCGTTTTACTTATTTTTTCTATAATTTAATCTTATTTACTTTTGTTGTATGTAAAACATATTAAGCGAATAGAGAGTCATCTTTATTTATTTTTTCTTTATTTTGTTTAGTCATTTTCTGTTTCCTTAAACTGGAATTTTCTATCTAACAAATGGAGCTATCCAGCCAGTATGAGTAGAATACAAAAACCGTTCAATATGATTGGTCTAAGAGTACCTTTTACTTCAGCAATTATTTTTTTCTGTTGATGAAAAGAATGAAAAATCATACATGCGCACCATCTATATTTTTTTCCATTTATATCAATCTATTTGTACACCATTCTTCACTTTTCTATGTCAGGAAATTTGTAGCTAATGCCCCAAAAGGGAACACTCTCTTTATTTTCAACAACAGTAATGTAAAATAAGAATGCATTTAGAAATATAATGGAACAAGACTGTAAAAAGTGCCTTTAAAAATAATTACTTTTTACTAAGCTTCTTTAATTGCTTTTTTGGAAGTTTTATAGCAATTTAAAGATAGTGAGCATTAAAGCATTAACTTCCAGGCAGAGAACACTCTGTATAATTCACGAAACAATATCATAAATCTTTTGTACTTTTGGCATTTGTTTTATACTGTTGCAATTTCT
>CM063500.1:44569482-44571982 GCA_032207245.1 Pardosa pseudoannulata
TAGATATTAGAGGAATATTTATATTACCATACATAAATAAAATTTCGCAATTTTCATTGTTACTTCAGTTTTAAAAACACCATTTTCAACAAAGTGCATTTAAACTTTTTTTAGCTTAAATAGTATTTATAACTAGCATATAGCCCGTCATATGACGGAAACAGTAATTTTTTTTAAATTTTCGAGAATTTTAAAGGTACCCTATGAGGCAAGTAAAAAATGGCTTGTTTTGGGGCTCAGAATTATCTTTCTACAAAAATAATAGATTAAAATTATCACATATGTACCTAATCTATTAAGCCAAATATAAAAGAAAATTATTTGGGTAATATCTAAATTTAAGGATAAAAGTATGAAAATGATTCAGGGGATATTTAAATAATTAAAAATAAGAAAGCATTAAATGAGATAGTTAAAGAAATGATGTCATAAGGCTAGAAAAAATGTTATTTTCATCTATTTATGATGTGATAAATTCATAAATTTAATCGCCTGCTCCTAAAACAGGGCTTGATATAATGGTCTTAAACCCTCGAAAAGGGGGACGAGGTGGATTTCGAACGTTTTAAATATGACAGTATTTTTCTCTGTGATACGACGCTTATTCATACCAACTAGACATAGACATTTAGAAAAGTTTGGCTGCGTCGGAGACAGAACCGTCAACCTGAGAAGAACGATGATGAAATGGGCCGACACTCTACCGAACGTGCTAGGCCTACGCATGGCGAACGAACTAATTAGAGTATATGAGCGTCGAGTAAACACAATACAGTTTAAATATTACGCTCCGCCCTTGCTGCTACCTCTTATTCTATACTAAATTCATACCAAGAATGAATTTAGTATAGAATAAGAGGGAGATTAAGACTTGAAATAATAGCGTTAAACGCTCGAAAAGGGGGGTGTATTTCGAACTTGCTTTGAATTTTGCTAACCCTAACTCATAAAAAATCCAATATGGATGTCTGTATCCATTCCAGGTACAACCGCTTCATAAATTTGTGGACAGACAACTTAGGCTATTATTATATAGGGGATATTAAATCCAATATATATAGAGTTTTACAGGTTTTAATTCGTTCTATGGAGTTTGATTCAAATGATTCAGAAATGTCTAGAGATTTAATTTATTTCTAATGCAGCAGGGTTTTGGACATCATCCTAACGCTATACATAAAGCGATGTACAAGAATTAAACGTACAAATCACTGTACAAAATTAAGACAAAGGACAAACACAGTATAATATTAAAGGATAAAGAAATCAAATTAGTCAGAAAGTCTCTTTCCAATAAAGAAACTCTTCCCAATAATGAGAAAAGATGCATGGCATGGAAAGCGCTGGATATACGAGGGGTTGTCCAGCACTCATCAAGGCACCGCTGAGGCAGAGGGGCAGGAAGGGGTATTCATCAAACCAAGTCTATACAATTGGGCTTAGAGACCGTCATGTTGAGTTGTCAAACGAAAAGCAGCTACAGATCTGTCATTGGGACAGTCAGGGAGGTTCCGAATAATATCCTTCCATGGCTTTTCTTCTTTTCTAATTTTTCTAATTGTGACTGATATATGTTCCTAAAAGTTCTATTTATTTTCGATGCTGTATGCTTATAACTGACATAATTAAATGAAGTCTGGTTAATTAGATAACCCCTTTGTGCCTGCGGTTTCGCTTCTTCATTTCCTGGATTCCAGTACTGAGATGGAATACACTGAAAAACAACTACCCTTGATTTTCTTCAATTGTTTTTTGGAGAGACCTGCATAGGTGAACAGTCTTAGAGATGGTGGCTTAACAAACATATAAAATAACTAAAATATCTACTTGGGAGTCTGAGAAAATAGCAGAACATTCAAACAGAGAAGGATTAAATTAAATGGGGTATAGTTTATAAGCCAGCCCCATTTTGCTAACGCGTCGGCTTTTTCATTTCCTGGGATCCCACAGTGAGATGGAATTCAGTGCAAAGGAACTATCCCTGGATTTATCATTAATTTCTCTCATAAGAAACCTACATTGATGAATAGTTATAGAGCTGGAGGCTTGACAATTGCCAATAGCCAAAATCGCTGCCTGGTAGTCTGAAAAATTTTCAGGACGTTCAAAATGTGTAGGGCGAGAGTTTAGATGATCTAGAGCAACTTTAATGGTATCGACTTCACCATTAAAACAATGTTACTTGCTTCCGTAGCATAATTTAAGTTACTTGGGCTCCCTGAATGGTGCTAAATGAGTAACAATTTCACAGATGAGATCGAATATAGATTAAAATTTTGTCTAGAGATTTTAAAAATGTAAAAGTAAAAAAGTTGTATTTTTGAAGTTTTATAATTTATGTGTTCCCCTAATACTAGATTCTGATGGACAGCTCATTTTGACCCAAAATATATTTTGTGTCCAACTTTCTCGGAAGGTTCCTAAAGAAATTAAAATAATGTCATCCCATTTCTTTATTTTATACCCATAAAAATCTATGAAAAAAATATTCAAGAATCTG
>CM063500.1:44576982-44584482 GCA_032207245.1 Pardosa pseudoannulata
ATATATATATATATATAATATATATATATATATATATATATATATATATATATATATATATATATATATATATATATATATATATATATATATATATATATATATATATATATATATATATATATATATATATATATATATATATATATATATATATATATATATATATATATATATATATATATATATATATAAGCGTGGAAAAGATGTTGAACGCTCAATGTCCATGCGTCACTGATTCATATCGGTTCACTTAATCATCAAATGCTTCAAATATCATTCCGCTTTAACAGATCGCAAAAGTTTACGCGAGCATGGGTCTTTTTAATTTTTTTAATTATTATAAAATAGCTCCCTTTATAAAATCTCTCATAACTCACGTAATTTCATATTACCTCTTTTTTAGACCTGACATATAAATTCGTCTGTGTGCATATATTCGTTAAAATGTGAATACACACAAGACGCAACCACATATACTTAGACATATACTCAAGCAAACACAATTAATGTAAATAAAGAACAGTTTTTGTTTAAAATTATTCATTTTTATTACTATCTCTTATTTGAGTGCGATTATAATCCTTAAAGAAGGTAATACACGAATTTCGTTGTAATACATACACGCACAAATATGTAACACAACTTAAATAAAGCATAACACTGAACATAGATAATAAAAGCTACTTTCCAATGTAATCTATGAATATTAATTTCACTGATTACACACACACATACATATATATGTGTATGTATAGATATATATGCTCGCACGCACACACACACATAAATAAATAAATAAATAAATAAATAAATAAATATATATATATATATATATATATATATATATGTATATATATATGTATATATATATATATATATATATATATATATATATATATATATATATATATATATATATATATATATATATATGTATATATATATATATATATATATATATATATATATATATATGTATATATATATATATATATATATATATATATATATATATATATATATATATATATATATATATATATATATATATATATATATATATATATATATATATATATATATATATATATATATATATATATATATATATATATATATATTCGTGTGTGTACTTATATTCTGTTAAAATTTATAACACACAAGAAGGAAACATATGAACTTAAACATACACTTTAGCAAACGTATTTAATATAAATAAAGAACAGTTTATTTTAATATTATTCAGTTTTATTACAATCTCTTCTTTGATTGAGATTATAATCCTTCAAGGTGGTAGTAAATGAATTTCTATGTAATACATATCCATTCACTGATTTTTAATAATAAATAAAAATAAATATATAGTATTTGGAAAAAATTAATTCTTGGTTATTATTATTATTATTATCAAATATATTTAATTTATTACTAAAACAAACTAGAAATAAATAAATCGGAAGACAAAGGTTTTTAATCGAAAACTGTAATATAAACTGCATATATATCTAACTTTGCCTTAGCAATATTATATATAATTGTGATAAACATACCAACACTTTTTTTAATACAAATTTCATTTTTTATTACTTACACTCATAAAAAATATATTTTAGAAAGGAAAAATTTAATAAAATTAGTGTCCGAAAATTGTTTTAGCTAAACAACCTATACTACTTCGTAATAAAAATCTACAAATATGAAAGAATGAAAACATAATAAGTCAAAGAATTTGATATCGTGAGGAAACATGTCACATTGCTCAGTAATTATGTAGCTAATAAAGAGGTGAAGTAAAGTAATACTACATAAATGCAGGAAGCGTGAGGAAATAAAAAAAGGAAAAGGCTACGAATTCTGTATCACGTAAGCAATAAGCCGCGATTCCGAGAGTCAAAAAAGAAATCCCTCGAGTTTTCCCGATGTTGGTAAAGTAATCCCTATTAGGGAATTGGAAGCTTTTCATTTTATTAGACTTTTTTTCCTTGTGTGTAAAGAAATATCCGTCCTTCTCAGAATACTACAGGATTTTAAGAAACGGCTTATTTTAAAATTACATTTGAAAATATTATAATCTATACATTTTCTGTACGAATATATATCTGTATATATATATATATATATATATATATATATATATATATATATATATATATATATATGTATATATATACTATATATATATGTATATATAGTATATATATATATATATATATATATATATATATATATATATATATATATATATATATATATATATATATATATATATATATATATATATATACATATATATATATACATATATATATATATATATATATATATATATATATATATATATATATATATATATATATATATATATATATATATATATATATATATATATATATATATATATTCACTTTCTATTATAATCCAAAATATTCTATTTACAAACGTGCATGTGCATTTTAGAGTATTCTTTTTTACATTCCTTTCTATGCGAATTCAGATAAATATTTTGGAATTCTATTTGTTAAAATTTCTTTAAGCAATTTTGGTAAGAGTGTGCTCATAACTTTTCAACTATTTCAAACATCCTGTTCTAAACAAAAACACAAATATTTCGAAATTTAGAAGGTCATACAGAACAATCGAATATATTGCACCAATGATGATATATTACATAACTGGATAATTATTGATGAATTCTCGATATCCGAAGTAGATTCGAGCCCAATTACTTAGAATAATCGAAGTTCTGTATTAAAATATAAGTTTTAGTAAACCTCAATAATCATGTATTAAAAAAAAAAATAATTTTTTTAACAATGAAGGTCATGCCTAATTTATTATTATTCGAACAAAAGAAGCGTTTTATATGTTTGGTCATTTGTAAATCCATGGCACCTTTATTTAGAAGGACATACTGCAGAGTTTCAGAACAATCGAAAGTTATTGCACTAATGCTGATACTACATATTAAATTGCATGATTATTGATGAATTCTCGATCATCCAAAATTTCGATTATACGAAGTATCGAATTACTTCGAATAATTCAGTTTCTACTGTCTACAATAAAATTGGTTTTTGTAAACATCAACAATCATTTTATTCGAAAAATACTTTTTGATAATGAAGTGCATGCTTAATTTGATTATTGCATTGATTATTGGTGAATTCGTTAGTGCATATTAAACTAGAGATTATTGAGGAATTTTCGATCATCCAAAAATTTCGATTATACGAAGTAGGTTCCGAATTACTTCGAGTAATTCAGATTCTGCTGTCTACAAAAAGATTGGTTTTTGTAAACATCAACAATCATTTTTTAATCGAAAAATACTTTTTTATAATGAAGTCCATGCTTAATTTAGTATTATTCCAACAAAAGAAGCGTTTTATATGTTTGATTATTTGTAAACCTTCGCTCCTTAATTTAGAAGGACATACTGCCGAGCTCCAGAACAATCGAAAGTTATTACACCAATGACGAGGCTGCATATTAAACTAGATGATTATTGATGAATTTTCGATTATCCGAAGTAAGTCAGACCCAATTACTCCAAATAATCGAATTTCTACTGTATTACAATATATATGTTTTAGTAAACCTCAACAATCATGTTATTTAAAAAATACTTTTTGATAATCAAGTGCATGCCTAATTTATTATTATTCGAACAAAAGAAGCGTTTTATATGTTTCGTCATTTGTAAATCCTTGGCACCTTAATTTAAAAGGACATACTGCCGAGTTCCAGAACAATCAAAAGTTATTACACCAATGACGATACTACATATTAAACTAGATGATTATTGATGAATTATCGATTATCCGAAGTAGGTTCGGCCCAATTACTTCGAATAATCGAATTTCTGCTCTATTACAAATAAGTTTTAGTAAACCTCAACAATCATGATACTCAAAAAATACTTTTTTATAATGAAGTGCATGCTCAATTTATTATTATTCGAACAAAAGAAGCGGTTTATATGCTTGGTCATTTGTAAATCCTTGGCACCTTAATTTAGAAGGACATACTGCCGAGCTCCAGAACAATCGAAAGTTATTACACCAATGACGAGGCTGCATATTAAACTAGATGATTATTGTTGAATTCTAGATCATTCGAAATAGGTTCGGGCCCAATTACTTCGAATAATCGAAGTTTTATTGTATTACAAAATATAAGTTTTAGTAAACCTCAATAATCATGTTATTCAAAAAATATTTTTGGATAATAAAGTACATACATAATTTATTATTATTCGAACAAAAGAAGAGTTTTATATGTTTGTACTACACACTAATCTACATGATTATTGATGAATTCTCGATTATCCGAAGTAGGTTTGGATATTACACCATTGACGATACTACATATTAAACTAGATGATTATTGATGAATTCTCGATTATCCGAAGTAGGTTCAGATATTACACCATTGACGATACAACATTTTAAACTAGATGATTATTGATGAATTCTTGATTATCCAAAGTAGGTTCGGGCCCAATTACTTCGAATAATCGAAGTAATTTTGATAATGAAGTGCATGCCTAATTTATTATTATTCGGATAAAAGAAGCGTTTTAAATGTTTGGTCATTTGTAAATCCTTGACACCTTAATTAATCAAAATATATTTTTTCAAATTCTTTACGAAGAATATTGTGCTCAATAAATTTACTATAAATTAATTTAAACGTGACAGACATTTCAATTAACATGCTTTCAACAATCCATCAAGCATGCATCTTAGACTTCCACTTACATTCTTTTTCGCGGATCTTTTCACCGAATTCTATTTTATAAATTCGAAACGACCGGTCACGTTCTTTTGGAATGGCATTCTGACTTCCAACATCCGGGTTATTCCAGAGAGAACGTGATCTGCTCACTCGCAGCTTCTTGATTGATTGTGTAATATGGTACTAAGTTTGATTTTAAATTCAATATTTCTCTCGCAGACGCTTGCTAAGTTATTAAAGGAGGCAAGAAAAAATTCTCCGTGCTCGACATTAATTCACGAAGTTGGAGAATTCTAAAAATTAATTTTGGAAGGAGAACACGTGTAACTCTCGCTGTATTTTGATTATATTACGATTTATGGGAGACATTTTTATTGTTTTCGTATCTAGAATTTAATGTCTGTTTTACAAAAATGTAAATTGAAGCAAATATTTTATTCAAACAACATTTATGCTTCATTAAATATGAAAACATGTATTGGTATTATAAATACTGTAATTTTGGAAGGAAATATGCTTGAAAAATTTATTTTATATTCATAATAAGTAAAATGTTTAAGAAGTTAACATAAATTACTAATTATTTAACATGTTTCTAATCCGTCTCTTTCTAAATTTTGAAAGACTTACAATGTTTGCAAATTAGAATTTTATATTTTTAATTGAAATATTAGAAAATGGTTTGAAACGATTATTACAATTACATTTATACAAATATTCATAATAGAAATATGGAAGGAAATTTCTGAAATATTCATGTTTGAAATTTGTTAAGATCTTAACTTAAATTACTATTTATTTATCAATTTTCTAACCCGTTTCTCAAATTTTCAACGACGTGCACAGTCTAATATGATATAAATAATAAATTTTATATTTTTAATTGAAATGCTAGAAAATGGTTAGAAATGATGGTTTGAGACGCATTTATGCAAACGTTATGAAGAATAGTATAGAAAAATTTCTTGAATATTCTCTTTGTAATTTATTAAGAACTTAAAGTAAATTAATAATCATTTACCATTTTTTCTAATCCGTTTCTAAAATTTTTAACCACATATACAGCTCAAATTAATATTTTATATTTTTAATCGAAAGATTAGAAAATGGCTTTAAGTGATGGCGAGAAATGCATTTATGCAAACTTTACCAAGAACAGTATAGAAGAAAATTTCTTAAATATTCACCTTCGTAATTTGTTAAGAACTTAACGGAAATTACTAATTATTTAACATTTTTTCTAAGCTGTTTCTCTAACTTTCATGATTGTGCACTGTCCAAATTAACGTTTTATATTTTTAATTAAAAATATTAGAAAATAGTTTAGAAATGCATTTATGCAAACGTTATTAAAAACAGTATAGAAGGAAGTTTCTTGAATATTCCCCTTTGTAATTTGTTAAGAACTTAACGTAATTTACTAATTATTTACCATTTTATTCTAATCCGTTTCTGAAAAATTTTCAATGATTGTGCACTGTCTAAAATAACTTTTTATATTTTTAATTTAAATATTAGAAAATGGTTAGAAAGGTATTTATACAAACTTTATCAAGAACAGTAGAAAAAGAAAATTTCTTGAACATTGCTAACATTTTTTTGCTAATCCGTTCTGAAAATTTCAATGATTGTGTATTGTCTAAATTAACATTTTATATTTTCAATTGAATCATTAGAAAGGTATTAGGAATGATGGGTAAAAATGGATTTATGAAAATAATTTTAAGAACGGCATAGAATGAATTTTGTTTAATATTCACCTTTGTAGATTGCTAAGGACTTAACGTAAATTACTAATTTTTTACCATGTTTTCTAATCCGTCTTTTTCCAAATTTTCAACGACTTACACTGCTTGAATTAACATTTTATATTTTTAATTTAACTATTAGTTAATGGTTAGAAATGCATTTATGCAAACTTTATTAAGAACGGTATAGAAGGAAATTTTTTGAATATTCACCTTTGTAATTTGTTAAAAACTTATAGTAAATTATTAATAATTTACAATGTTTTCTAATACTTTTCTCAAATTTTCAAGGACTCTACACTGTTAATATTATCGTTTTATTTTTTTAATTGAAATATCAGAATAGGGTTAGAAATGCATTTATGCAAACGTTATTAAAAACAGTATAGAAGGAAGTTTCTTGAATATTCCCCTTTGTAATTTGTTAAGAACTGCACCTAAATTACTAATTATTTACCTTTTTCTTCTAGACCGTTTCTCAAATTTTCAATGACTATGCACTCACCAAATTAGCATTTTATATTTTTAATTGAAATATTAGAAAATGGTTAGTAACGATAATTATATATGTATTTATGCAAACATTATGAAGAAAAGTATAGAAGGAAGTTTCTTAATTATCTACCTTTGTAATTTGTTAAGAACTTAAATTAAATTACTAATTATTTACCATTTTTTTCTAATATGTTTCTCAAATTTTCAACGACAACACAGCCTAAACTAACATTTCATATTTTTAATCGAAATATTAGAACATGGCTGGAAATGATGGTTAGAAACGCATTTATGCAAACGTTATTAAGAATAGAATCGAAGAAAATGTCTTGAATATTCACTTTTCAAACTGGTTAATAACGTAACATAATTTACTCATCATTTACCATTTTTTCTAAACTGTTTCTCTAATTTCAAAGATTGTGCACTTTCCAAATTAGCATTTTATTTTTTTTTATTAAAATATTAGAAAATGATTAGAAATGCATTGAAAATAAATTTATAAAGTACATATAGA
>CM063500.1:44591982-44599482 GCA_032207245.1 Pardosa pseudoannulata
AGTACCTGGCTACGTTGAAGGATAACATATCACGGATTGTACGGGAGATTTCTGCAGACATGTTACTTTCTGCTGTTAGGCATACTGTTCACAGAATGCAATATGTGGCCCACAAAAACGATGGCCACATTAATCCTCATTTTAATGCAAAATAAAAGGTAATTTTCGTATTGACTTGCATTTGTTAACACTATTTTCTTTTATACAGCGCCAAATATTTCTGTAGCGGTGATTTTTGGAACTAATTTGTTTTTTCGCGGAATCCGTCGTCCCTCGTCTTGTTTAATCTTCCTACAAAATATGGCATCATTCTCGCAAATAGATCGCGCTACAGAATACTGTAAGCACTGTCTGTTTAATTATAGCCACCCGGTATATATATTTACATATACATAAGTATATATACATATGCATATATGTATATATGCACATATATATATTTATATATATGTATATATGCACATATATATATTTATATATATGTATATATTGTACTGTAATATATAATTGATGTAATACACTGACATGTTTGTGTTATAATTATTTTATTAATAATTTTTTAGCTTTGTCCAGCTCAATACTCAGATGTAGGACTTTGTGTAGTAAACGAGCACTTATCCAACATATTAAATACTTTAATAATAAGTATGCTTAATAAATTTACCAATATAAATGTTTTTTTTAATTTTGTTTTTAAGCTTATTAAACTTCATTAGTTGCAAGATATAGAGCAATATTTAGACATTGGTAGCTGTGAAATACGAAGGTTAAAATGTTAATTGTGAAAACACTGCTGCAGAAACGTTAAGCAACAAAACCAAAGAATGTCGACTATACCACACGTGATCTATATACCTACCTAAACTCTAAGCCAAAAGACTACTTCTTCCTTCGTCATACGAATGCGGAGTGAAGCGACATGATCCTTGTATAAGCTTCTGTATACCTTGTATAAGCCTTGTATGATCCTTGTATAAGCTTGTATAAGCTTGTCTGAAGTAAGTGTTGTCAGGGCTTTTACAAAACAAGAACAACGAAAATGGATAAAAATCCAATATACAAGACGTCGTAAATCACGACAATGTCTTCTAGGCCTTCCAGAGGCTTGCGGGGAATATACATTACCTTACACAACTTTTGCTAGATGGATAAAAGCCTAGAATGAAGACATGCATCGGCCAGGTCGTCCTAGTGCCAGCGATGCAGAAATGCAAGCTATTGCCGCACTAACGGACAGATGAATGCTAAACTATTCGTGACCTGGCCCGAAAGACAGGAATTGCGCATACGACTGTGCAGTCTGAAGTAATGAAGCATGAAAAATATTCTGTAATGAATGGTCTGAGCATGAAAAATATTCTGCAATTTCTTCAGAACATGCCTATATTTGCCAATTTTGTTTACCTTAACCAGTGCAACGAGACAGCCGCTCTTGGTGCTTTTAGAACGCACAAAAAATGCTTAAAGGAAACAGTTCTGTGTCAGTTAATGGGCTAAAAGCAACGGTTGCGGTGTTTGGGGAAACAGGTTTTTTTAAGGTTCAGTCAGGCAGAGGATGAAAACTTGTACCACAGGATACAATCGAAGCAATCGTCAAGGCGATTTTCGACAGAGGACCAGACAATATTGCTGCCACCTGCAGACTGCATCTGCATGACGATGCTTGGAGACATAAAGCGAAAGCTGTGACTGATTTGTTCGATCGATGGATCTGGGAAGTACTTTACCATCCACCATATTCCCCAGATCTAAGCCCTTCTGACTTTGTCTTAATTCTTACGATGAAGAAACTACTTTGTCTCATTCGCTTCAGAACTTTCCCAGAGATTCTTGAGTCAATAGACCGGTCCATTCGAACTATCAACAGAATAGGATCTGCTACAGGTTTTCTGAGACTTCCGCATCGTTTTAAATGGGTTATACACAATGCTGGTGACTATATTGAAGGACTGTGTCGTATGCTCGAGTAAATGTTGATTGTCAAGTAAATTCAACAAAATAAACATAACTAAACCTTTATTAATGGTGATAATTTGAGCAACACAAGCACTTGAGAATCGGTACAAACACCGACTGCGAGTCACACAGTAGAATTGAACATATCGGCAGTGTTGCCATCCATCGCAGGCAAAATTATGGATTCTGTAGGTATTGAGTGCAATGCAGCCTCAACTATAAAACATAGTGACATTAATCATTTTTATATTTCATTTAATAATGTGTTGCCACTATTCATGTTCCAACCGTCGTATTTCTAAAATATTATGGTAGACCAGAAACCAGTTACATTTTAGAAGCCTTGCCTTACTCAAAATTATAGATAAATGTTTGTAAACAGCTTATTGAAGATAACTTATTAAACAAGAAAACTTCTCTAAATTAAAAAAAATATATGTTAAAGTTTAGAATCATAGGTTATTGCAATATAAAGTTTTGCTGTCTGATTTTATATACTTGAAATTTGTTTAAAATCTATAAAATTTCTAATGACGTTACCAACTCTTATTCTGATGTCTTTCTCTTAACTAGAGTGAACTTTCAGAATCTATACTCTCAGTTTTCAATAATATGCCCAAGAAAAATTCCTTCCCTAATTGAAAATCCTTGTTATTCCCATACTTTCCATTACAGGCTAATTTCAAAAAAGAAGCATGAGATGGCTTCGTTTACTTAATAACCGTAAAATTTCTCGTTACATTGGTGCTTAATGAAGCGTCCTATTCAATTTCGTATTGTTCTTTTAAAAGAAATCGTTTTAAAAATTTCGAGATATATTTAAAATTAAATGTGATAAGACATTGTTTTTTATATTTTGTTCTTCTAACGTAATGAAAAATTGGATTATAATTTAACATTATAGAGATTGTTCGATAAAACAGTCCTTTGACAAAAAATTTTGTATTGCAATTTGAATTTTGTAAAACTAAGAGGTACAGAAATGATATTTATAATATTTGATTGATTGTTTTTATGATAAAAAAAATTCTTTAACATAAAATGTTGTATTCTAATTTAAATTCTGTAAAATAAGAGATACAGAAATGATATTTGATATATTGTTTATATGATAAAAAATTCCTTTAAGAGAAAATGTTGTCTTCTAATTTAAATTCTGTAAAAAATAAGAGGAACAGAAATGATATTTGATTTATGATGTTTGATTGATTGTTTATATGATAAAAAATTCTTTAACATAAAATGTTCTATTCTAATTTGAATTTTGTATAAGTAAGAGATATAGAAATGATATTTGATTTATGATACTTGATTTATTGTTTATATGATAAAATATTCCTCTAAAAGAAATTTTTTTTTTCTAATTTTCATTGTGCCAAAATAAGAGGTACAGAAATGATACTTGACTTATGATATTCGATTGATTGTTTATAGGATAAAAAATTTCTTTATGGAAATGTTTTCTTCTAATTTTTATTCAGTAAAAATAAGAGGTACAGAAATGATACTTGATTTCTGATATATTTGATTTATGATATTTGCTTGATTGTTTAGATGATAAAAAATTTTTAATAGAAAATATTGTATTCTAATTTGAATTGTGTAAAAATAATAGATACAGAAATGATATCTGATTTATGATACATGATTTATTGTTTGTATGGTAAAAAATTCCTTTAACAGAAAATGTGTTCTTTTAATTTTAATTCTGTAAAAATAAGACATAAATGATACATAAGTGTTATTTGATTTATGATATATATGACTTATGGTATGTGATTTATTGTTTATATGATAAAAAATTACTTTAACAGAAAATGTTGTCTTTTAATTTGAATTCTGTAAAAGTAAGAGATAAAGAAATAATATTTTATTTATGATATCATTGATTTATAGCATTTGATTTATGATATATATATAATAAAGAAATCTTTTAACAGAAAATATTGTCTTCTAATTCGAATTCTGCAAAAATTAGAGGTACAGAAAGAATATTAAATTTTAAATTTACAGAATTTCATTTAAAATATGATATTTCAGGTTTACTATGTCAAATATGTACACTAAAAGTTTAGATAATTTATCCGTACACAGTAAAAATGGTTATATAAAATAAGATCATACTATACGCATATGATAATATAATCTTATCGCAATTAAAATAATTGTACTAAATTACACATATTGTAATAATGGTATACGATAAGACTAACCATATACGATAATAAGAAATTATACATTCTTAAATAATATTATAATATATCTTTATACCTAAATAAATAATAATATATAATTATACTTTATTTAAAAATATGCATATACGTTTCTAAAACTTTTAGAAGAAGAAACTATAATAAACCAAAATTTTACTCTAGATAAAATATTTCTTATAATAATAATAACAAGCACTTGAGAATCGGTACAAACACCAACTGCGAGTCACACAGTAGAATTGAACATAGCGTCAGTGTTGCCAACCTTCGAAGGCAAAATTATGGATTCTGTAGGTGGTGAGTGCAGTGCAGCCTCAACTATAAAACATTGACATTAATCACTTTTATATTTCATTTAATAATGTGTTGCCACTATTCATGTTCCAACCGTCGTATTTCTAAAATATTATGGTAGACCAGAAACCAGTTACATTTTAGAAGCCTTGCCTTACTCAAAATTATAGAGAAATGTTTGTAAACAGCTTATTGAAGATAACTTATTAAACAAGAAAACTTCTCTAAATTTAAAAAAAATATATGTTAAAGTTTAAAATCTAGGTTATTGCAATATAAAGTTTTGCTATCTGATTTTATATACTTGAAATTTGTTTAAAATCTATAAAATTTCTAATGACGTTACCAACTCTTATTCTGATGTCTTTCTCTTAACTAGAGTGAACTTTCAGAATCTATACTCTCAGTTTTCAATAATATGCCCAAGAAAAATTCCTTCCCTAATTGAAAATCCTTGTTATTCCCATACTTTCCATTACAGGCTAATTTCAAAAAAGAAGCATGAGATGGCTTCGTTTACTTAATAACCGTAAAATTTCTCGTTACATTGGTGCTTAATGAAGCGTCCTATTCAATTTCGTATTGTTCTTTTAAAAGAAATCGTTTTAAAAATTTCGAGATATATTTAAAATTAAATGTGATAAGACATTGTTTTTTATATTTTGTTCTTCTAACGTAATGAAAAATTGGATTATAATTTAACATTATAGAGATTGTTCGATAAAACAGTCCTTTGACAAAAAATTTTGTATTGCAATTTGAATTTTGTAAAACTAAGAGGTACAGAAATGATATTTATAATATTTGATTGATTGTTTTTATGATAAAAAAAATTCTTTAACATAAAATGTTGTATTCTAATTTAAATTCTGTAAAATAAGAGATACAGAAATGATATTTGATATATTGTTTATATGATAAAAAATTCCTTTAAGAGAAAATGTTGTCTTCTAATTTAAATTCTGTAAAAAATAAGAGGAACAGAAATGATATTTGATTTATGATGTTTGATTGATTGTTTATATGATAAAAAATTCTTTAACATAAAATGTTCTATTCTAATTTGAATTTTGTATAAGTAAGAGATATAGAAATGATATTTGATTTATGATACTTGATTTATTGTTTATATGATAAAATATTCCTCTAAAAGAAAAATTTTTTTTCTAATTTTCATTGTGCAAAAATAAGAGGTACAGAAATGATACTTGACTTATGATATTCGATTGATTGTTTATAGGATAAAAAATTTCTTTATGGAAATGTTTTCTTCTAATTTTTATTCAGTAAAAATAAGAGGTACAGAAATGATACTTGATTTCTGATATATTTGATTTATGATATTTGCTTGATTGTTTAGATGATAAAAAATTTTTAATAGAAAATATTGTATTCTAATTTGAATTGTGTAAAAATAATAGATACAGAAATGATATCTGATTTATGATACATGATTTATTGTTTGTATGGTAAAAAATTCCTTTAACAGAAAATGTGTTCTTTTAATTTTAATTCTGTAAAAATAAGACATAAATGATACATAAGTGTTATTTGATTTATGATATATATGACTATGGTATGTGATTTATTGTTTATATGATAAAAAATTACTTTAACAGAAAATGTTGTCTTTTAATTTGAATTCTGTAAAAGTAAGAGATAAAGAAATAATATTTTATTTATGATATCATTGATTTATAGCATTTGATTTATGATATATAAAATAAAGAAATCTTTTAACAGAAAATATTGTCTTCTAATTCGAATTCTGCAAAAATTAGAGGTACAGAAAGAATATTAAATTTTAAATTTACAGAATTTCATTTAAAATATGATATTTCAGGTTTACTATGTCAAATATGTATACTAAAAGATTATATAATTTATCCTTATACAGTAAAAATTGTTATATAAAATGAAATTATACTCTAAGCATATGATAATATAATCTTATCGCAATTAAAATAAATGTACTAAATTACTCATATTGTAATAATGGTATACGATAAGACTAACCATATACGATAATAAGAAATTATACATTCTTAAATAATATTATAATATATCTTTATACCTAAATAAATAATAATATATAATTATACTTTATTTAAAAATATGCATATACGTTTCTAAAACTTTTAGAAGAAGAAACTATAATAAACCAAAATTTTACTCTAGATAAAATATTTCTTATAATAATAATATATATTAATACGTAAATAAATAAAAATATATAATTATACCTTATTTAAAATTATGCCTGTACGTTTCTAAAATTTTTGAAGAAGCAACTATTTTGAACCAAAATTCAACTCTAGATAAATTATTCCGTATTATAACAATATATCTGTATGCCTAAATAAATAATGATATATAATTATACCTTATTTAAAATTATGCATACACGTTTCTAAAACTGTTAGAAGAAGCAACTCTGTTAAACCGAAATTCAACTCTAGATAAAATATTCCTTATTATAACAATATACCTTTCAATATGTCGAAATAAATAATAGTATATAATTATACATTGTTTAAAACTATGAGTATAAGTTTCTAAAACTTTTAGAAGAAGCAACGATATAAAACCGAAATTTAACTCTAGGTGAAATATTTCGATTTAACTCTGTAAAACCACACACTGGAATTCCAATTGTCCTCCGGCTCTCTGCCCAATAGCTCAAAATATACAGGTTTTCTTACACCTAACCTTTTTTTCACCAGTCAACCTAAGTAAATATGTTAAAAATTAAATAGAATAGCAGTGAAATGTTTCATGTTATCCAGGAACATGTAGTGTTTCTCAATTTGAAGTCCTCAGGAAAAAACATCTGCTAATATCGGATGTGTACGACTTCTCTGCTCTCCGCTATCAGCATTATATGCGGCTATTAGCAGTCACGTCTCTAAGGGGGAATAGAATTTTCTCAGGCTTATTGAGCTATTTTGGGATCCAGATGTTTCGGCTATCGCAGGCTATTGTCGGAACGAGTAATTGCTTTAATTATTTATTGTAGAAATTATAACACCATAGATTA
>CM063500.1:44611982-44619482 GCA_032207245.1 Pardosa pseudoannulata
AGTGTTTCAAATTTTTTGTTTTGCTTTTATTTCTTTGAACTTCATTAGAATAAAAAATCTGTGTTTAAATAAGAGAAATAGCATCGACAATTTCTCTTCATTGGAGAAGAAATTTTAATCATAAGAAGTTAACTAAAATTTTAATGCATGTATTTATTTCTCTAAATTTAAAAATATATAGAAAAATAGAAGAAAAGTAGCGAGGTAGAATAAATAGAAATAGAAAAAATAGAATAGATAGAATAGATAGAAAAAATAGAATAGAGTGAAAATAATATAAAATTAGAAAAAATAGAAAGAAATAGAAGAAAATACTATAGATCAAAAAAATAATTTTTTGTAGAATGGATTTGTATAAACGCAAATCAGGATTTAAGTTTCCGTATGTGAAACTTTAAGATAAACATATAAAAGTTTCCATTTTGTTTAGTTTGAGATTAAAGCTTTCACCAATCAATATGTAATTGATTACTCTTTGCAAAAAGTTTTTTTAATTTTAGTTTTTCTTATAATTTTTTTGAACTTCTTATATTAAAAAAAATCAATGTTTAAATAAGAGAATTGATTAATAAGATAAGAGAACAAATTCTCTCTTTTGGCGAAGTAATTTTAATTATAAGAAGTTAATTAAATCCTAAATTTATGTATTAATTGTTCTAATATTTTTTTAAAAGAAAATTTTCCTGTAGAACGTATTTGAAGAAACGCAAAATAAGTATTTTAGTGTCCCTATGTGAAATTTTTGGAGAAACATATAAAAGTCTTATTTTGTTTAGTTTGAGATTAAAGCTTTCACCAATCAATATGCAGAACAATTGATTACTTTTTTGCAGAAATAGTTTAAAATTTTAATTTTGTTTTTATTTCTTTAAACTTCATTAGAATAAAATATTTACGTTTAAATAAGACAATTGACATCAATAATTCATCTTCTTTGGCAAAGAAATGTTAATCATAAGAAGTTAACTAAAATCCTAAATTTATGTATTTATTGCTCTAATTTCTTATAAAAAAGGAAAAGAATGAGTTTTCTGTACAATGGATTTGTATAAACGCAAAATAAGGATTTTTAATTTTAAAATGTGAAACTTTAGGAATAACAAATAAATATTCTTATTTTGTTTAGTTTGAGATTAAAGCTTTCACCATTAAATATGCAGAACAATTGATTACTTCTTTGCAGAAAGTGTTTAAAATTTTAGTTTTTCTTTTATTTCTTTGATATTCATTAGAATAAAAAATCTATGTTAAAATAAGGGAAATGACTTCAACAATTTCTCTTCTTTGGAGAAGAAATTTTAATTATAAGAAGTTAACAAAAATTTTAAATGCATGTATTTATTGCTCTAATTTTAAAAAAATAGAATAATAGAAGAATAGAAGAAAAAGTAGAGAGGTAGAATAAATAGAAATAGAAGAATATAGAATAGATAGAGATATAGAAAAAATAGAAAAATAGAATAGTTAAAAAAATAGAAAAAAATAGAATAGATCAAAGAAATAATTTTTTGTAGAATGGATTTGTATGAACGCAAATCAGGATATAAGTTTCCGTATGTGAAACTTTAAGAAAAACATACAAAAGTTTTCATTTTGTTTAGTTTGATATTAAAGCTTTCACCAATCAATATGCAGAACAATGGATTACTTCTTTGCAGAAAGTGTTCTAAATTTTTTGTTTTGCTTTTATTTCTTTGAACTTCATTAGAATAAAAAATCTGTGTTTAAATAAGAGAAATAGCATCGACAATTTCTCTTCATTGGAGAAAAAATTTTAATCATAAGAAGTTAACTAAAATCCTAAATTTATGTATTTATTGATCTAATTAAAAAAGAAAAGTAATATAAATAATTTTCTGTAGAATGGATTTGTATAAACGCAAAATAAGGATTTAAGTTTCCCTATGTGAAATTTTAGAATAAACTTATAGAAGTTTTCATGTTGTTTAGTTGGAGATTAAAGCTTTTGCTATTAAATATCCAGAACAATTGATTACTTCTTTGCAGAAAGTGTTTTATAGTTTAGTTTTTCTTTTATTTCTTTAAACTTCATTAGAATAAAAAATCTATCTTTAAGTAAGAGAAATCGCATCAACAACTTCTTTTCTTTGGAAAAGAAATTTTAATCATAAGTTAACTAAAATCCTAAATTTATGTATTTATTGCTCTAATTAAAAGCATAGAAGAAAAAAATAGAGATATAGAAAAAATAGAAAAATAGAATAGTTAGAAAAATAGAATAGAAATAGAATAGATCAAAAAAATAATTTTTTGTAGAATGGATTTGTATAAACGCAAATCAGGATTTAAGTTTCCGTATGTGAAACTTTAAGATAAACATATAAAAGTTTCCATTTTGTTTAGTTTGAGATTAAAGCTTTCACCAATCAATATGCAGAACAATTGATTACTTTTTTGCAGAAAGTGTTCTAAATTTGAGTTTTGAGTTAATTTCTTTGAACTTCTTAGAATAAAAAATATGTTTAAGTAAAAGAAATTACATTAATAATGTTTCTCTCTTTGGTGAAGTAATTTTAATTATAAGAAGTTAATTAAATCCTAACTTTATGTATTAATTGTTCTAATATTTTTTAAAAGAAATAATTTTCTATAGAATGGATTTGTATAAACGCAAAATAAGGATTCAAGTTTCCTTATAGGAAACTTTAGGATAAAAATATGAAAGTTTTCATTTTGTTTAGTTTGAGATTAAAGCTCTAACCAATTAATATGCAGAACAATTGATTACTTCTTTGCAGAAAGTGTTTTAAATTTAGTTTTGCTTTTATTTCTTTGATATTCATTAGAATAAAAAATCTATGTTAAAATAAGAGAAATGACTTTAACAATATCTCTTCTTTAGTGAAGAAATTTTAATCATAAGAACTTAACTAAAATCCTAAATTTATGTATTTATTGCTCTAATTAACAAAGAAAAGTAATAGTCTTCTGTAGAATTGATAGATTGTATAAACGTGAAATAAGAATTTGAGTTTCCTAGGTGAAACTTTAGGAGAAACATATAAAAGTCTTATTTTGTTTAGTTTGAGATTAAAGCTCTAACCAATTAATATGCAGAACAATTGATTACTTCTTTGCAGAAAGTGTTTTAAATTTAGTTTTGCTTTTATTTCTTTGATTTTCATTAGAATAAAAAATCTATGTTAAAATAAGAGGAATGGCATCAACAATTTCTCTTCTTTGGCGAAGAAATTTTAATTATAAGAAGTTAACTAAAATCCTAAATTTATGTACTTACTTCTCTAATTTGAAAATAAAAAGAAAATGAAATATTTTTTCTGTAGAATGGATTTGTATATAAGCAAAATAAGGATTTAAGTTTCCGCATGTGAAACTTTAAGATAAACATATAAAAGTTTTCATTTTGTTTAGTTTAAGATTAAAGCGTTCAACAATCAATATGCAGAACAATTGATTACTTCTTTGCAGAAAGTGTTTTAAATTTTAGTTTTGTTTTACTTTCTTTGAATTTCTTACAATAAAAAAACTATGTTTAAATAAAAGAAATTACATCAATTTCTCATCTTTGGTGAAGAAATTTTAATCTGAAGAAGTTAACTAAATTCCTCAATTTATGTAATTTATTGCTCTAATTGAAAAAAGAAAAAAATAGTTTTTCTGTAGAATAAATTTGTATAAAAGCAAAATAAGATTTAAGTTTCCCTATGTGAAGATTTAGGATAAACATAAAAAATTTTCCTTTTGTTTATTTGAGATTCAATCTTTCACAATCAATATGCAATTGATTACTTCTTGCAGAGTGTTTTATTTTTTAGTTTTGTTTTAATTTATTTGAACATTAGAATAAAAAAATCAGTTAAATAAAAGAAATGACATATATTACACATAAAATATATCTATATACATGCATAATATTCATTCATTATATCTTCGTAATTTATGCATCAGTATTTCAAATTTCAAAACATCATCCTAATCCTCTTATAAGTAAATTTTTATATGCAAAATAATATGCGTATTTCAATCTCTTTTTCGTTATTTATAAAATTTAAATTTAGTATAGCATCCACTTCTTAATTCATGCTTGAACCTTGGTAGGTATATAATGATATATTAGACTTCATATCCTTTATTTATTAGTCAGTGTTGAAATTTTAATTTTCTCATCCATTATAAGGTCATATTTTCCCTGTCTTCAGTTCTTGTATATACTTCAGAAAATGTAAAAATAATTATTTTGTAAAACCGTATATATTATTATATCTGGATTATTATCTTCACGTAAATTTGTAATATCTAAAATCCTCATTCAGACATTCGTGTTTAGTGAATGTTGAATAAATAATACAATTATTCTCTCAAATATGTAATTTTTTATCTAGTAAAAGCCTGTTCAAAACTGTCTAATGATTTGACACTTAAGGTATTTATTTAAAGATTCAATTACCTCACCACTTTTTAAATAAAGACATCAGAGGTTTAGTGAATGTTGAATAAATAATTCAATTATTCTCTAAAATATGAAATCTTTATATCTAGTTCAAACCTCTCAAAAAACTGTCCTATGATTTCACACTTAAGGTATTTATTTAATAATTGAATTATCTCACCATTTTGTAAATGAAGACATCAAAGGTTTAGTGAATGTTTAAAAAATAATTCAATTTTTATCTAAAATATGAAATCTTTATATCTAGTACAAGCCTGTCCAAAACTGTCCAATGATTTACCACCTTAGGGTATTTATTTAACCATTCAATTATCTCATCACTTTGTAAATAAAGACATCAGAGGTTTAGTGAATGTTGAATAAATAATACAATTATTCTCTCAAATATGTAATTTTTTATCTAGTAAAAGCCTGTTCAAAACTGTCTAATGATTTGACACTTAAGGTATTTATTTAACGATTCAATTATCTCACCATTTTGTAAATGAAGACATCAGAGGTTTAGTGAATGTTAAATAAATAATTCAATTATTCTCTAAAACATACAACCTTTATATCTAGTATCAGAATGTGCAAATCTATTCTATGATTTTCAACTTAAGGTATTTGTCTGACGAATCAATTATCTCATCACTTTGTAAATAAAGACATCAGAGGTTTAGTGAATGTTGAATAAATAATTCAATTATTCTCTAAAATATATAATCTTTATATCTAGTTCAATCCTGTCCAAAACTGTCCTATTATTTCCCACTAAAGGTATTTATTTAACCATTGAATTATCTCACTACTTTGTAAATGAAGACATCAGAGGTTTAGTGAATGTTAAATAAATAATTCATTTATTCTTTAAATTATTTAATCTTTTTATTTAATACAAGCTAGTCCAAAACTGTCCAATGATTTACCACCTTAGGGTATTTATATAACCATTCAATTATCTCGCCAATTTGTAAATGAAAACATCAGAGGTTTAGTGAATGTTCAATAAATAGTCCAATTGTTCTCTAAAATATATAATCTATAAATCTGGTAAAAAACTGTTCAAAACTGTCCAATGACTTCACACGTAAGGTATTTATTTAATGATTTAATTACCTCATCACTTCTTAAATTAAGACATCATAGGTTTAGGGAATGCTCAATAAATAATTCAATTACTCTCTAAAATATATAATCTTTATATCTATTAAAATCCTGTTTAAAACTGTCCAATGGTTTCACATGTAAAGTATTTATTTATTGATCTATTTACCTCATCACTCTGTAAATAAAGACATCAGAGGTTTAGAAAATGTTGAATAAATAATTTAATTAGTCTCTTAAATATATAATCTATATATCTAGTACAAGTTTGTTCATCACCGTCCAGTGATTACACATGTAAGGTATTTATTTAATGATATAATTACTTCATTACTTTTTAAATAAAGACATTAGAGGTTTAGGGAATGTTCAATAAATAAATCCATTATTCTCTTAATTATATAATCTTTTTATCTCGTACAAGCCTGTCTAAAACTGACCTATGATTTCACGCTTAAGGTATTTATTTAACCATTGAATTATCTCACCTCTTTGTAAATGAAGACATCAGAGGTTTAGTGAATGTTCAATAAATAGTTCAATTATTCTCTAAAATATATAATCTTTATATCTAGTAAAAGCCTGTTCAAAACTGTCTAATGATCTCACACTTATATGTATTTAATAATTCAATTATCTCACTAGTTTTTCAATAAATACATCAGAGCTTTAGTGAATGTTGAATAAAAAATTGAATTATTCTCTAAAATATATAACTTTATATGTTGTAAAATCCTATTCAAAACTGTCCAATGATTTCACACTTAAAGTATTTAATTATTCTATTATCTCACCAGTTTGTATATGAAGACATCAGGGGAACTATTATTTATAATTCTCATATTACAGTGAGTTGTACTTTGCTGTATGGAAGAATGCAATATCAGAAGGAAAGTTCGAAACCATGTAAAATGGTCTACATTACTGAACTAATGTTAAACATGGTAATAGTGAAACACGTTCATGTTGCATATGAAGTTAGATTTTAGAAGAATACTGGTCTTTATATGCATACAAATAAACATAATTTCAGCCATTTCTTTTTATATATTTTTGCTTTATATTTCAAATTTCAATAAATCATTGAAATCTTGAGTATACTATTTCTATACTCCTCACAAGAATAGGAGATGTTCGACTGATAGAGCACTTTTCTTTAGTAACGGAGTTAACGGGTATGAATCCCTCTGTGAGCATGAATGCTCGTAGCCGTTTAGAATTGCTTTTAAACAGGAGGTTCCGTTCTCATTAGACCTCTTGTGCAACACAGTAGATCGTAGAGCTACGAGCCGAATGAAAGGATAAAAAAATAAAGATTTTTATGAAAATTATATATATATATATATATATATATATATATATATATATATATATATATATATATATATATATATATATATATATATATATATATATATATATATATCTTACTTATATCACTTTATATTCATTTCGAATTTATTTCTTAATTCGAATGGAATGCTTTTTACTTACAAATTCTTACTCAAAAATCTATTTTTTTATGAAAACGTAGAATAAATTGCATAAAACCTAATTCATTACAACACAAAGCATTTAGAATTAATTTAATTTATACATTCAAATTAATTATTTTTAGACTTTACATTTTGTTAGGTTCTTAAAACAGTTACTCGTTTAATTATGAAACTTTATATAAATACCGGGGAGAAAATTTTGAATAATAATTGTTATTCTTTCTAATAGCTTCATATTAGAAATTGTATTTAAAGTGTATATTTCAAATAAATTTTAAAGCGATTATTTAACCCGTTTCTCGGTGTTTTAAATTAGTATTAATGATATTGTGAACTTAATGAAAGACAAAATGAAATGCATGAAATATTAATTAAATTAAGTACATATAAGTAACTCACATATAAAGTAATTAATATTTATTATTGCATTTTCTTTCCAAATTACTATATAAAATCCGCAATATTGTAAAATATATGAATAATTAA
>CM063500.1:44629482-44631982 GCA_032207245.1 Pardosa pseudoannulata
TCTCGTTCATTTTAAAGTAATTTATTTTAGCAATTCAATTAAAACTATAAATTTGTACCAGATACATGGTGGCATTGCCTAAAATTTTTCCCTCCTCAGAAATGTAACAGAAATAGTCGCTCCAGGTATCACATATTCGATAGAGTCTATTCCAAATTATTATTTATAGAATTTTTTAACCATTCTTCCTCTTGAAAATCTGTGACTTTAAAGTCAGCTAAAAAGTTATTCATGTTTTTTTAAGAATATTATTATTCAAAAGAAACATCGAAGAAAATAAAACGATACGTTTTTCACACCCTACCGGACCAGTGAAGGGTTAATCAATGTAACTGCTTGTCGTTTTAAAATTAATGTGCAGAAAATGTTTATATTAGAAGTAAATAAATCCTACTAAACTAGTTTATTAAATACCGCAGGAAACTTTTCTATTAAAATAAGTATATCAACGTTAAAATATTTGTTGTGCAAAATATTTAAATGAAGAACTGATTTAATATTTGAAGTTTCATTTAGCAAGGTTAAAATTTGAATAATTATGTTAAGAATTCATGGTGAAATGATTTAATAACTTCAAAGAATCTTTCAAAGAAGTTATTCAGCATAGATGTAATTCGGCGGCATTCACTTAAAAAATACACCTCTAATAAGTATAAATATCCCTATTTACCCCAAATATTTTAGTTATTTTAATGTTTTTACAATTGTTGTTATATTGAATGAATGGCTAAAAAATTATTCATTCTTTAAAAACAGAAAAGACATAAAAATTATTTATACCATTTAATAACTTGAAGAGTTTTTGGAAGAAGTTATTTATCATAGATGCAATTCGCCGGCATTTGCTTAAAAAAATTATACCTCTAATAAGCATAAATATCCCTATACCCCAAACATTTTATTTATTTTAATGTTTTTACAATTATTGTTATATTGAATGAATGGCTAAAAAATTATTCATTCTTTAAAAACAGAAAAGACATAAAAATTATTTATACCATTTAATAACTTGAAGAGTTTTTGGAAGAAGTTATTTATCATAGATGCAATTCGCCGGCATTTGCTTAAAAAAATTATACCTCTAAGAAACATAAATATCTCTATCCTCCCCAAATATTTTATGTATTTTTATATTTTTACAATTTTTGTTATGTTGAATAATTGTTTATATGTATAAAATAATATTTTTGTCTTTATATTACTGTTTTTATATACATTTTTTCTTTACTAAAAGAAAAATTGTAAAATTTATTTATACACTTTCTCATAAATATTACTTTTTATATAACAACGAAACTGTATTTCTGTCTTATCAAAAAAGAAATTTCAGTGTTCAAATTCCAAAAGCAAAATTCATTTTGAAAATGTATAATTTAAATTTGACAAGCTTCAAATTTACGTCTGTAGTGACACACAATGAAACTTTAAACTTTAAAACTGTATATACCATTTTGACTTGTAGTAAATGCATTTCTTGAGTAACTAATTTATTAGGGACATTTATACTTATTTATGTTCATACCTCTAGTACAAAAAACATTATAAAGGCCCAATATATTAAACTTTCATATTTAGAACTGCTGAAACATTTAGTTTTAAATCCTCTCATTTTAATTACACTGAACACACTATATAATGAAACATTTCAATTTAACGATTACTATATCTTTCTGCCATAACTAAAAAATGGATATCCTGAAACTGTGAATCTTCTAAACGTAAGATTATTATAAAATTAGTTGTGTGCATCATTTTGATAACAGACTATACCATATATAACGATGAACCTCCATATAACGAATATTATTGAAATCTGTCTAAGAAAACGCAACACAAAAATACTGACGTATTTTTATCCTAGCAGCTTTTTAAACAGGTAAAACTATACTTTTAAAGTCAAATTTTATAAAACAAAAATACAAAATAATTGCAAAAATATATTTCTTAATTTACTTTGTACACAGTTAAATAAGTATTGTAGTTGGAAACATTTTGGTTTAGAATGAAGTGTCTAAAGAAAAATCTCAAATTTAAACGAATATTACTCTACCTAAAAAGTAATAAACATTAAAAATTCAAAATTTTACTATGCTAATTCTTCCCTACGGAGAAATTTATCAGAGGTATTGTCTCCAGGTATCACATATTCGATAGAGTCTATTCCAAATTATTATTTATAGCATTTCTCCCAAACTTCCTCATAAAAATATGAGACCTTAAATTCAGCTAGAAAGTTAATCACACTTTTTTTCCAAATAATATTCTTCAAAAGAAACATCGAAGAAAATAAAGCGATAACTTTTCACACCCTGTTGGATCAGTGTAGGGTTAATCAATGTCACTGCTTGTCATTTTGAAATTAATGTGCAGAAAATGTTTATATTAGAAGTAAATAAATCCTACTAAACTAGTTTATTGAATACCACAGGAAACTTTTCTATTAAAATAAGTATATCAAAGTTAAAATATTTGTTGGGCAAAATACTTAAATGAAGAACTC
>CM063500.1:44661982-44669482 GCA_032207245.1 Pardosa pseudoannulata
TCAACTCACGAGTGTCGACACATCTGTTTACTACTGTATAAATCCCGTTCACAATTGTACAGTCAAAACAACTCTTACATTTTGCGTCCGAACATCACATGAAAGCATTTTAAAAACTCCTGTACTTCAGGTCGAACCGAAACTGCCACGTCATAATTTAGAGGTCCACTTAAAATTTTCAATGTTCAAGTGCTTTTCCGCTTCCCAATGTCTCTATTGACCAAGGTCACAGACACTCCATTCGTTGGACTGAAAGTTTTCATCCTCGCGTGCTATCGAATTTTAATAACTGCATTTCCATCGTTCTTGGTATTATTTATTTTCTCTGTCTTGGGATAATTTTGATTACAAATTGGAATTTTAGTTTTTCTAACATTTAATTTAAAATTTTCTGCAGGATTAAAATGTCTTAGTCTAGTTGAATGTACTATTTCAGTTTCTTGTTTAGTAAGAAGATTGGGTTTGTTAATCTCAAAATTTACACTTGAAAGTCGCTTTAGAATTACAAAGGGTCCCGTAAACACTGGATTCAGCTTTGGAGTGTTTGGATATGAGAAACTTTCTAGTATTACTTTATCACCTACTTTAAATTTAGATTCTTTGAAATGGGTGTCATATCTTTCTTTATTTATTTCATGATTTCTTATAGTCCTCTGTCTAGCAATTTTCCTAGCTTCTTCGATTGGAGGATACATTTCCTGATTGTCTATTAAGGTTTGATATGGTAATTTTCCATGCATTAAATAAGAAGGGGGAAATTTTGTTACAGTGTGAGGGGTGTCATTATAGTCCTCAGTTACTTCACGTAATAATTTGGTCCACGAAATGTTACCATGATATGAATTTAATTTACATTTAAGTCTAGTTATCAAGGTCTGATTTACTCGTTCATTTTTACCATTCGTTTGCGGCCTATTGATTGTAGTTAGAAGCTGTTTAATATTATTATTACTCAAAAAGTGTTTGAATTTGGATGATGTAAAAGCAGCATTCCTATCGCTCAAAATTTTCTTAGGCATTTGATGTCGAAAAATTTGTCTTAAACAGTTAATATAGGTATCGGTGTTAACGTTCTTTGAGGCGAAAGTCCAAAATAATATTCACACGATCTTCATTCGTTAAATCTGCTGTTTTTTTCTCGAAATACTTAAGCCAATTTTGTACATTCACAGGTCCATTAGGATCAAATTTCCGTAAAGTCCACATTGTACTATTAGTCATCAAACTATTCATCATTGAAGTTTCCTTCGGCTGATCAATCACCGTTTTATCCTCAAAAATCTCCGCCGATGTGTCGTTATCCGTCATCGTTGCACCGTAATTTTAAAACATTATCCACAGATGTAAAAAACAAAGTTCGCAAAAGTTCACAAAGTAAATTCCATCAAGAAAAAGTTCTCTGCCATAGTAATGGATTTGAAATCCATTGGGTTTTCAGCGCAAATAAAATCCTGCCGGCTTAAAATGTAATCCATTTTTTATAAAACTCCTTCACAAGGAGAAAGTTCAACAGCTATAAGTAATGAGAATGCAGTCGGGCTTCATATTCAAGAGAACTCAGAAGTCTAACTTAAAACTTTATTTCAGAGCGGCAACACGACACATCTGCCCTTCTGGACGATACATAATCAAAAGCCACAGAGTTCACTCTGTTCAGACACAAGTACCCAAGAGCGCTGACAACAAGAATTTTCCCACAACAAAACACTTACTAAGCGAATTAAATGCACTATCAGCAAAACACGAACACATGTTCCGCCAACACCTGCGAAACTGCTGCATAGACAGAAAGTTTACAGTTTTATGACAGAAAGGAATGTTAAGTGGAAAATACTTCGTTGACCAAACCATTTAGAGGCAAAGATTTAGAAGAATTAAAATTGGAAGATTAGGCTTTTGAAGAAATATTAAAGTTAAATAATTTTGATATATTACATATATATACATAATATATATAAATATAATATATACATACATTTTACATATATATAAACATATATATATATACATATATATATATATATATATATATATATATATATATATATATATAATATAATATATATATATATATATATATATATATATATATATATATATATACATATATATATATATATATATATATATACATATATATATACAAATATGTTTATATATATATTTATATATATATATATATATATATAAAATTATATAATATATATAGAATATATATATATATATATATAAAATATATACATATATATACATACATATATAATATATATATATATACATACATATATATATATAATATATAAAATTTAATATATATAAATATTTTATGTGTGTTGTGTGTGCTTGTGTGTAAGTACGGCTTCATATGACCAGACTTACGGTCGTTTAATGTTTTGAAACCTTAAGTTTGAGTCATGAGATTACTGATTTCTGCTTATATTCACACTAGTAGATTCGTGCTCAACCTTCGGATTTTATATTTCAAGTTTTTAAATAATCCAGTAAATAACCGTTTATAAATAGCTCATGTTAGCAAGATAAAAATTACGGGATCTAAATATTATTAAATAATTTTGACTGTTAAAAATTTAATTTACGTTAGACTCCGTAATGTAATTGGGACTAACTCTTGATTAAACACTAGTCTGGTGAGCTCACATAAATAATAAAATTTTAATCAAAAAATAAGGTGATTGAAAAACAGGAAAAATTTATAACACTTCTAAATTGAAAATATATAAGTATGAAAAATAAAATTATATTATATAAAACAGTACTTCTACCTACCTAACCATAATCCCTATGCAGCTTTTGCTTGGTCTTTTGCCAGCAAAAACGATTATTTAAATTAATGAATTTGGGCCTCTCGACCTATGTTTCGAAGATGTACACCCTTGACTATATCTACAAAATCGACCATATTTACCCCTTCCGTAGACTCTGTAATGTATTTGGAAGTAACTCTTGATTAAACACTAACCTGGTGTGCTCACAAAAATAATAATAAAATATTAATCAAAAAATAAAGTATTTGAAATGCTGAGAAATTTATAACACTCCTAAGTAGAAAACATTTAAGTAGGAAAAATAAAATTTTATTGTATAAAACATTTATTCTACCTACATTACAATAATCTCTCTAAACAGCTTTTGTTTGGTATTTTGCCGTCAAAAATGTTTATTAAAATTGTAAAGAATTTAGGACCCACGACTTATGTTTTGCATATGTACACCCTTGACTATATCCACAAAATTGACCCCATTGACCCCCTTTCCCCCGGTGTTTCTTAGGGGAAATAAGAAGCCGTCCGGCTAAGTGGGGGGGGAGCTGATAAGGTTTTTCGAATGTGTCTCATGTTTGTTTTTTCAGGTTATCTGAAACGAGGACTTTCCCGTTTCGGAAGGTCTCCAGTTTCCAGAAGCTGTACCCCGGAAGATAAGATCTGTTGCAGTTGAGTTGGAGGAGTCGAGATATAGCCTTAACGAGATTTCTCTGTTTATAAGTGAGATAATTTTATTTTGGATATGGATAGTTCGACCATCTGATCTGGTTAAGACAGGCTCCGTGTTTCAAATGTCACTCTGCTTAAATAAACAGACTTCGTACTCTAATGGACAGTAATTTATTCAGTAATTTAGTTGTCTTGGCGTTAAAGTGCAGGCTTGACAAATAACATAATATACATTACTTGACATTTAAGTAAAACCGCTCACTAATAAAATTTCATAAACTGTAAAACATGAACTTGATCACTTGCATAAAACTAGGTAAAGAATAAAACTCAGTAAAGAACAATCTCAGCCTTTCAGAACGGCATCTATCACCACGTTAACCCAGAAGGCTGAAAATCAGCACTCAAGCAAGTTGCAGTCGCTCCAAAACACCGCTTGAATGCAAACCCACTTCTACAAGTTGGCATCTGGACACTTCATTGGCATCACACTTACTAGCAATACCTCTCTCGCTGCACTAAAGAAAACTTGAACAATATCACAATCTATAGAAAGAAAACTAAACAAAACTCGAACACTCCAAGACTCAGAACTATGTTATTTTATTATACTTTAATTTTTCATCAATCTTGTAAATAAATGTTGTTTTTGGTCCTTAAAGATTCTGGGGTAATTTAATGCATACTCCGTGACTTACTACGAACAGAAAGCATACCTATCCCAGTAAAGTAAGCGGTGATAAGCGTACCAATTATGAGTATATTATGTAAAACAAATTATAAAAGAATATTCAGATTTTTTAAGTATCGCATGTATTACCAAATTATAAAATGGAAATAAATATTATATTCCTTAACACTACAATAATGTTAATATTTTGTACACAGTAAGAAAAGATGTATTTACCACTGTTGCTTGTAGTGAATTCACCAAATATTCCATTTATCTTTGTGTAGCGAAATAAATTTGAAACGCAATCACGCCACAGACGGATTACGCTGCAATTTTTAGGTTTTGTTATACTTTCATGAATACATTTTATTTAAAACCAATCATTTCGTAGATGATTTGGAAACAAATTTACTCTTTTCTGAAAGATTAAAATGTGAATAGTATCAAATAATGTATACTATTCTCTGTGCAATTATTTTATTCTTTATTATATACATCTCACCAATCATTTTCTCGATGTTTTGGAAAATATAATACTATTCTTTTTAAGATTAAAATGTGAATAGTATCAAATAATGTATAATATTCTCTGTACAATTATTTTATTCTTTATTATATACTTACCACCAATCATTTTCTCGATGTTTTGGAAAATATAATACTACTTTTTTAAGATTAAAATGTGAATAGTATCAAATAATGTATAATATTCTCTGTACAATTATTTATTCTTTATTATATACTTCACCAATCATTTTCTCGATGTTTTGGAAAATATAATACTCTTCTTTGAAAGATTAAAATGTGATTAGTATCAAATAATGAATAATATTCTCTGTACGATTATATTATTCTTTATTATGTATTTTATTTATATATATTTATTTATTATTTTATATAATACTGATCTTGTATGCATTTAGATTAAAGATGAATATTGCAATCATAATGAAAGTAATATTTTGATAACTAGTCTTGAATTAATACTTTTCATTTCTTTAACCCCTTCCGGTAAAATGACAAGTCTAGCTCTTAGTTTTTCATTATACCGCACAATGACGAGCTACACTTGTCATGTTAAAGTTACTGTTAAATAAGATAATATTTAGTTTAAAATTTTATTACTGAATTTACTTTTTATTACTTTGTGAAAATACAATACTATTGATAGTACTTTAATCGCATATTGTAGCATATGTTCTAACTATTGAAATATAATTTCTTTCAATCATTTTAATGATTCAGAATAAAAAAAAACTACTAAGAATTTTGCAAAATCAAATTAATTAGACTACTTCTGAAACAATTAAGAATTTTGTACTTGTTTTGAAAAGTACACTATAGACTATTATCTGTATAACGATTAATTTTGCTTTATATTTTCTTAATTTTACTGTTTCTGATATTTAACACTATTAGTGATTTTAATAAGAATATGTAAGATTGTAAAATGACCAAGTTTTTAAATAAAAATTAAAAGTATTTATGATTTTTCATTATTAAATCATACCGGAATTAAACTAAAAAAATCTTCGAATTATTTTTAAAATATTAAAATAAAACAGTACTAAGAAAATTAAACATCATACGAGTTCTGAAGTCATATCATTCTTATACTTTGAGTAAAATTAACTCTAATTACTTTTGTCACTTTTAGATCAAAATAGATGAAATGTAGTCACATTTCAATGGATCTAGATATAATTTATATAGGTGTATTTATGTATATAAGCTTTGTAAAATTACTACAGCACCTATAGCTTCTAAAGTAATAAAGTTATTTCTTAAGAAAAGAAAACAGTAGTATCACTTAGGTACTTTGTTTACATGCTAGAATTAATACATATTGGAATATCAAAATGTAAAATGTACTACTATTACAATATGGAAAACACAGTCAACCAATTTATATTCATAAGTTTTTTAATGTTTCATATATTCATAGGTGAGTAAAAAACTATCAGCATTTTGCCGTACATCTAACATGATGCATATTGAAATCTTTCATTTTATATTTGATTGGTAATGCACTAATGAAACACTATGAAAGTTTGATCGCAATTCCCTATATTTCTGTACCTTAGTTTTACTTAGATAATTATCATTTCATTAAATTTTGTAGCAACGACCAATGATCTAGTTTTTTTTTTTTTGGTGTTGGTCAAATATAACAATCTGAGATAAGTTCAGTATAACGTAAAACTGTTTTCGGGCAAGAACATTATAAAGTTATTAATCTCATTTTGCGAGATCGCAAACTGGTCTAAGGCTTTCCTTTTCAGAAATATAATGCAAACGTTGTCTCTGTACCATCAAAAATCCATGATGTGCATAAGCTAATCATTAACTTTATACGAGAATTAAGTGCGTTTAGTTTGGTTTTGGAGCACTACGGTCTACTTTATGCAACACTAGGGATAATGAGACCGACACCTACTGCTTAAGCCAATTCCGAACGGCTACGAACATCCATGCCATAGTGGGATTCGAACCAACGAACTACGGTTCCGAAAGCCAGCACCCTAACCGTTCGGCTAAAGTGCGTGTAGAAACAATAATTTTATAATCGAAAGTGTCAAAATATTTTCAATCTACATCCAATTTATACATGCTGTTGTTTCAGCTTGAAATCACACTCCGGCTTACGAGCCCTGAAAGTTCCTGGATTTAATAGGAAAGGGGTTTCGTTTATATTTTGGTTGCAAACACTAATGGATGATTTCTGTGTCCTGTATTATTTAACATCATCATTAGTTAACTTCGATGCTTCTTTGGAATTCACTGTGTAGAATCATGTTTCTTGATTCTGAACAGAAGATCAGGTAATCTAGATTTCAGAAATATTTAATAAATCTAGTATTTTATTTAAATTTTCTTCTTATTTTGTTTAGTATTGTGCTAGAGGAGAATTTAAGATTTACAGATTTCAGCAGTAGTGTTTTATATTATTTTCTATTGATTGTTGCATTTGTGAAAAATATGGTTTAGAAAATACAATACACTTTTCATAACATTTTAAAAATTTCTTAAATATTCTAGTAAGATAATATATATACACCTACACACACACACACACACACACACACACATATATATAATATATATATATATATATATATATATATAATATATATATATATATATATATATATATATATATATATATATATATATATATATATATATATATATAATATATATATATATATATATATATATATATATATATATATATATATATATAATATATATATATATATATATATATATATATATATATATATAATGTATATATATATATATATATATATATATATATATATATATATATATATATTATATATATATATATATATATATATATATATATATATA
>CM063500.1:44674482-44676982 GCA_032207245.1 Pardosa pseudoannulata
TTGTATACATTCATATATCTAAGATATATATATATATATATATATATATATATATATATATATATATTATATATATATATATATATATATATATAATATATATATATATATATATATATATATATATATATATATATATATATATATATATATATATATATATATATATATATATATATATATATATATATATATATATATATATATATATATATATATATATATATATATATATATATATATATTATATATATATATATATATATATATCTATATATATATATATATAGTATATATATATATATATATATGTATATATGTATATATATATATATATATATATATATATATATATATATATATATATTATATATATATATATATATATATAATATATATATATATATATATATATATATGTATATATATATATATATATATATATATAATATATATATAATATATATATATATATATTTATATATATATATATATATATATATATATATATATATATATAAACTGAAAAATCTTGCTTTAAAATAATTTGATGAATGATCTTTCATTTGCAACTTAACTTTAATTATATATCAGTAAGCCTTTAATTAAATATATACTCTCCCCCCCCCGTCCATATAGCTCGTCATATGACGGGATTAGTAAAATTTTAAATTTTTCAGAATTGTAAAATACCCTATGGAACAGGTAGAAAAATGTTTTTTTTTTTTTTTTTTTGGCTGAGAATTATCTCTTACCCGTTCAATAATTTTTTTAATCTTCATACTCTTCTAAAGTCTCCTGATACTGTGAACGCAGTTTATAATCAAGTTGAATTTATTTAGTCAAACCGTGTGGCTATCTGTAAAAAACAATCGCAGAGTTGGACTTCTTATATAACTTAAACGCTAGATATTTATAAGTCCCTAAAATAGACTCCTAGAGTTTTATGTAAAGAAATTGTTGTTAATACCAGTTGATAAAATTTTCATTGCAACAAAAAGCAATCAATGATTTAATTTAAAGTTATCACATATGTACCTAATCTATTACTTAGCCAAATATAAAAGAAAATTATTTACGCAATATGTAAGTTCACAGATAAAATGTATGAAAATAACGTAGACGGTATTGCAATAACTCGTTTTTCAACTCCTCTTCTTAGCCCACTCTCCTGTTTCTAATCATGGATCTTGTTGGTGCTTCAACCACATTTGGCGAAATTGGCGTGCTTGCAGCGTGGCGTTTGAAATCTGGCGAGGGGATCGTAACTCAACAAATTGATACATAAACAAAAACAACATTTTGGGGGAAAATTTTACAAAAATTGAATATTTAAAATCTAATTGAATTAACAAAGAAAACACAAAGGAAACACATAACATTCATACTAAATAGACAGAAACATTCACTTAATCACAAATTAAATAAACTGAGTGTGATTTTCATCACAAATTTGTGATTTAGTGTTAATTGTAAAATTAATTTAATTTTGATTCTGTATTTTGAGTGGAGGTTGAAGAGGAGTTGTAAAATTGAAAATTTTTTTTTCAAATCTTTATTTTCAAAGAAAACACTTATAAACTTTTCATTGTAAATAAAAGTTTCTGAAGAAGTACAGAACAGAAAATAAACCTGCCATGCAGTATTTGGTAAATTTCTTAATAATTTTCTTACGTTAATTGTGATTAGAATTAGTTATAATTAGTTACTATCAGAATAGGAAAGAGTTAAAAATAATATAATATATTCGATATTTCAGTTTATGTATAAAGACCTAGGTTATAAATATTCAAAAGTTAATATATATTTTTGTAATCATAGAAATATGCGATTTCCATGATTGAGTTTTCAAATCAGTAGTAATTTGTTTTGATAAAACAAGATTTTTAAGTATCTTGTATCCTCGGACTGATTAATATTAAATAAAACAAATATTATATCTAAAATGAGGATTTAAAATTCAATAATTAAAATAGCAATAAACAAAAGTCTTTAAACACATTTTTACTGAGAATAAGAGAAACTTTGCATTTGTATTAAACATGAAATACTTAAACTACTTTTTATATAAGCATTTAACAAATATCATTACAATTTTATAAATGCAGAAAATATCGTTTTACCTTGAGATATAGAACTTTAAATTCACAGTTACCTAAAAAGGAAAAATATTTGATAAAATCCAATATAAATAATGTGTAATAAAATTATACAACAAAAATGTTAAATGTTTATGTTAAAATAACTTCTTAAACTTTAAAATATTTATGCAAAATTTCTTCAATAATTATAATTTTTTTCATTAATCTTTTATAAATATAGTAAAGAGTTTCTTAATCAAATAAACATTTAACTTTATTCTATTAATGAAGTTTCATATTCATTTAACTAAAAGATTTTGAGTTACATAATGCAAAAAATAGTTACAATATATCATATACATGAAGCATATAGTATTCTGAAGGGAATCTTCACTGTTCAGAATAATGTTTGTTACACA